>VWZV01013679.1:1377270-1447023 GCA_013397155.1 Irena cyanogastra | reverse complement strand
AGAAAGAAAGAAAATGAAAAAGAAAGAGAAAGAAAGAGTCCATTCTTGATGAGCTTTTTTCCACTGATAGATGTGACACTGCAGTTTTTAGCCATCACAAGTCAATGAGAGACCATGAAGAAAAATGCGAGCACTATATTAGGCTGTATAGAGAGGATTATTACCTACAAATGTGTGGATTATTACCTACAAATGTGTGGAATAAAAGGTCTGTTCTGTTTAATTGGTAAAGCCACACAGAGGTCTTTGCCTCCTTTCTTAGGCATCACACTTTTAAGAAGTGAATAATGTTTAGACAGTCCAGAGATAAGTGTAGAGGGTTATCAGAGTCTTCTAAAACCAGAATTATAGGAAAAAGAAGGAGAAAATTGTGGGAGCTTTCACCCTAGATAAGAGAAGTCTGAGGAAAGACTGAATAAATGTCTTTAAACAATGTGAAAATAAATAGCACAGATGATTTCTTTCTTCCCTGCAATTGTCTTTTATGTATAAATATTGTAACATGATCGATGCAAGTTTTTGAAAAGCAGATTATGCAGCATCTGTCAGAAGTGACATGACTGTTGTTGATCCCACAGTGAGCAGGGAACAGATGAAGATATTTCTGAAGGATCGTGCCATCCCTTCAATGGGATTCTGAAAGTCTCTTGATGTGTTAATCTTAATTATTTCCTTCTGAGGAATGTTTTCCAATGTAACTAATCAAGCAGATCTACCATTAATCCTCTGCAAATTGTCTATGTGCTGCCTGAATCCTTGATGCTAGATATGAACACTGTCCTTCAGCAGTAGTCACACCAATGGCAAAGGTATTGGTGCATATTGCCTCTTCTGTTTCTTCCTAGTGTATCTTTTTCCGGAAATCACACTTTCTCTTCTTGACGCAGAGGCCCTCAAATAATTATCTAAATTGGAGCTGGCATTTGTGTAGTCCTTTATCCTATACTTGAACTCCATTACCCGTTTGCCTGGATGGATGACTACATCTGGATGCATCTGTCCTGTGTTGCATTGTGGCTTCATGCCCTGAGCTTGCTGGCTGACCCAAGGCATTCAGTGCCAATGAGCAGCCTTCACTATTTGCTATAATTTCTTTCCCCATCCCATTTCTTTTCTTATTGAGACTTTAGACACTATGAAAACTCTCTAGGTATTGGCATTACAGTTCCTCCCAGGTTCCTTGAGGAGCAGTGGGACAGGAATGGATGCCACCTGGGCCTTTCCATAAACGCTTTTGCTTCGTAAGAGTTCTCTCTTTTACAGCTTAATTTGAGTCCCACAAGTCAGCCATTTCTGAGCTGTTGCATGAAAGCCAAATGAATTCCGTGTCTTTTTAGTTTCTTTATTAAAACATCCTGCAGTTCAAAGTCAGATGTCTTACAGAAGCCTGTTACATCAACAAAATTATCTTTAGACACCAAACTGGTAATTTTATCAAATGAAGATATCAAGTCCATTTGACAGGATCTGTTTCCCATAAAACCCTGTTGATTTGACTAATTTATATTTCCTAATGTGATTGTTTATTAGCTGAATCTATGTCATGTCATGATCTCTTGGGATGTATGTCAAGCTGTCAGGCTTACAGCTATAATGGGAAAACACAGAACCATGAAATTTTGTTTGGAAGGAACCTCTGGATGTAATTTTCTCCAATACCCACAACTCAAAGGAGGCCCGACTGCTCAGGCCCTTGTCCAGTCCAATTCTGAGCCTTTATGAGGGCAGAGATTCCACAGCCTTTCTGGGAAGTGCTCCCAGTGCTTTAATACAGTCATTGTACAAATCTTGTCCTTGATTGGCAAGATGAATTTCCCAAGAGGTGAACTGGGCCCATTGCTTCTCATCCTTTTCCTATGAATCTCTGAGTGTTTTCTAGATCCATCTTCTCTGTAAGACTCTATTAGACAGCTGAAGACAGAAATATGTTCCCTTTTGCCTTCCCATCTCCAGGATGAAGAAATCCATCTTGCTCTGCTTACCACTGTACATTAAGTACTGCAGCCCCTGAAAGCTCACTGAAGGACCAAACTCACTGAAAACTGCAATGCTAAAAATTGTTGTTGATTATGTTACATACCTTGGTACTTTAATAACTGGGAATGCATTCCCACACTGCATCTACACTCCCTACTGTAAATGAAGATTGGGAAATACCTTTGAGGAGGGCTTATTGCACGTGACTTAGGATGGGATAGATTATTTTAGCTGTACTTTAACATTCATTGTCTCACAGCCTCAAAGTCTCGCTTAAACAAGGATCCTAACTTTGAGACATGTGAAATTTGGTGAGAATCATCCCACTGAAAGAGAGCATGCCCAGTCTACTGTCTTCAGATCCTATGGGTGTATGTCACCTGATGGTAATATCTACCCTTTAGCCTTGCTCTTTAGTATCCTTCTCATTCTTGCTAGAATGTAGTGTACAGACCTCACACAGTACCTTTTGTCAAGTACTTGAGAGAGACAGATTTTCTGAACACTTTTTTCCCCCACACTGAATTGGCACATCCTATCCAGCAACAGTTAGTTTTCCTTTAGTGCCACTTATTAAGAACAAGCTATTTGTGTTGTCTATAGTGCTCATTGCCACATGTTTTTCCTTGCAGCTTTCTATTCACCTTGCTAGTTTTTATTTGCTTTATAAATATGCCAGTGTGTGTGTGTGTGTGTACCTATATCCATAAGTGACTGTGTGAGATATTCAAAACCCCTGCTAAGCCAGCGCTGCTTTATAACCAGTATCTAGAGTTACAGCATTTCAGTTTGGGGGAATTTAATAAGATTTCTTTTAGAATTTCCTGATTACCATTCATACTTTTCGCACTGCTTTAAATTCTCCATCTCTACTGACTTGGCTAATAATTACTTTTGGCTTGATGGAACTGAAGCATTAAATATATAAAACAGTTATTTATATACTCACACATTCACTGCCTCTGTATGTATGAACACATAAGCACACATGCACATGCCTCCCGTTTTACTGTAGACCTCTACAGCTCAGCATAACCCACTCACACTCAGCCTGTTATCAGGTATTCTTCTCACCTGTGACCTTCCAGAACCTGAAGAGAGCCTACAAGAAAGATGGAGAGGGACCTTTTACAAGAGCAGGTAGTGACAAGGGGGAATGGCTTTAAACTGATAGGATGTAGGTATAAGTTAGATATTAGGAAGAAATTCTTTACTGTGAGAATGGTGAGGCACTGGAATATGTTGCCCAGAGAAGCTGTGGATGCCCCATCCCTGGAATTAAGGCCAGGCTGGATGGAACTCTGACTAACACCGTCTAGTGGAAGGGATCTCTGTACATCGCAGGGGAGTTAGAACTAGATGAACTTTAAGGTCCCTTCCAACTTCAAGCCATTCTATGACTCTGTGGTTCTGTGATCTCTTTCCCACTTAGCTTTATGGAGAAGAAAGATAACTAAAGTCTTCCTGGAGTCACAACTGAAGTCTTCCTGGAGTCACAAGTTAAAAATCCTTGGAGCTTATAATGGTTCCACCCTACTTTAGAAACTGAACTTTGTTATTCCCATGGTAACCAAAATGTCAGACTCAACCTTAAGTGTGCTGCCCAAGTTAAATACAGCTTTGATTGTGCATAGAATAAAGTTAAATCATATAAATATCTGATTATCCTCTACAGTAAACTACAGACAGAGCAGCCCTATAGTAGGAAAATAGAACTCCAAATGATATTTTCATAGAAGATATGTTTTTTCATTTGGGACACTTTATTTTATTCAGTGCTTAAAGGCCATGTCAGGGGGTATTTGAGAAGGGTGTTTCCTTCCCAGACTTTTAAACAGTACAGCTACTCCGATAAACTCCTCTGTTCATTCAAGTAAAAGAACACAATTGTCATAAGAAAAGAGGGACTGAGTTTCTTCTCATGCATTCTTTATATTTTCATGTCTCCTTTTAGCTGTCTTACCTTGCAAAGTGAGCAGTTTTGGAGACTTAATAATAAGTCTATGCATTAATATTTATTAGTACTAATTTCATTATCTTTTTGGGTGCAAAATGAAAGTATGTCACCTTTCTGTGTTCCCCACTAGAAATTCCACATCACACTGTGCTGTCAGGAGTATGACCATCTTCTTTGTGAGATCAACATAGATTATACCACGATGTGAAAATGTTCCAAAGGAGGTGGGGTGTATGAAACAGCTGTTTTTATTTAGCTGGTTTGGGTTTTTTTCCTCCAGCTGAGAAGTTAAGGCACTATGTTTTGTTACTGCTGGGTCTAATACCCTATTGACCTGCACCACCACGGAATGGAGTTCCCCTAGCCTTCATAGGGATGTATAAAAACCTTTTAAAATTTCTGCTTAGGACTTTTTTAATGCACTGAAGGTCTCCTAAGCATTGCACACAAATCTTTGTAACTTACAGAGATATAAAATATTGTTTACAGATGGAAAGACTGGGATGGGATGGGGGAAAGGAAAGAGGAATAGAATCACAGCCAGACTAATGTAAATATCTTCCTTCCAGGAGTTGTTCATAGACAATTAAATTCCCCACCCTTCCCAGCTGTGGTCTTTCTCTGAGACAGACCATGAAAAGGCTAGAGAATTCTGACAGTAAAAAACCCAGTTTATTCAGATGGGCTATTGGTAGAGCATGGTCCACATCATGGTATTTTGGACCTTGGTCAAACCCATCCTAAAATGTTGGCTTTTCTTTTGAGTTCTTTCCTCTGAGTGGAGCCACAAAATGATTGCCAGATTGGCCTCTTTTGTGTTGCTGTTCTCTGTTTTTCTTCTTTTTGGGGGGTATGGAGACAGTCACCAGTAGTGTTAGTCAGTGACGTGGGTTGGTTTCACCAGTGCTAACATCTGCCCAGAAATCTGTTCAGTTAGAGCTGGATAAAACAACTTGATTTTTTTTTAAAGCTCTCTTATGCTTTCTAAGAATTTGCCCTGGGCCTGTTCCATCTTCGAGATGTTCTTTTTCTGTATCTCACATTGGCCTTTGTGTTTTTTTCCTGGGAGTTGGGCTGAGAGACAAGGAGGATGAGGAAGAAGAGTTTGATACTCCTGCTGTTGAGAATTTGTGATTAAAGCCGTGAGAACACATTAAGCTGAAGTTGCAGTTTGGGAAATGTAAGCTGATAAAATAGCACAGACTTCACTTTCCCCTGTGGGAATCAAAACTAGCAGCTATTTCTGACGCACAATAAGCTGAGGTTTCCCTCTCTCAGCCCCCATGTTTTCAGCTGCCTTTGTTGTTCTGTATTGTGCATGTTCTGTGCACATCTCAGGCTTTAAATGTCTCTTGTACTAAAAAGCAGTCTTTGCTGAAATTAGGGAAGCTGCATGAAAATGAAAATAAAAATGTGTGAGATCAGAGGGAAAAAACTCATCAGAAAGCAAAACCTAAACCCTACCCTTCCACTTGGATTTTGATGGCTGATGGCTGGGATATAGGAAGCAATTTTTGTTTGTTTATTTGTTTTCACTACAGGCAGATGAAATTCTTGGAGGGAATAACCAACAAGATGTTGGGAGGACACATTTAGATGTTATTTCCTCTTGGCCTCAGTGCCTGCCTGCATCTCCACAAGTGGAGATGCTGACAGGGAGACTGGACAGCAGATTTCCTCCGGAAATGCTCTGATCAGAGCAGAATAAAGCTGCACTGTTCCTGTCCTCTCCTGCTTCAGAGCCCAACCAGTCTGGTAGTGACTTCCAGATCTGACCCGGGCTACAGATTTTCTGTGTTTCTAAAAAAGAATGCCCTGAATATCTGTAGTCATGACATCTATTTGCTAGCCTGGAGAATTTGCATTTGAGGGGAGACTTTCTAGGATCCTGCTAATATTCACAGGAGAATATTAGCACAGCAACCACTTTTCCATCACTCCCACAAGAGAATGACAGGACCCATTTTACCTGCAGCATCTGGATAAACCATTTACTTCTGATTACATTAATTAGAAAATATGATGTGGCTCTTTTTTCTTATGAAGGCCCTATTGCCCTTTTCATAAAGGAAAGAACTTGATATAGTTTGCTACAGGAGCAAGTAGTTTTTGTAGTTTATTTTGTGTGAGCTAGTGACATAAAAGAGATTGCCAGGACTCCTAGGACCCAGCCAGCAGAGGCAATGGCTGAGATGATGAACTCATTTATGTCTTGCCCAGATTTAAAATTGCCCAGGGCACTTGAGCTGTTGCAGTCTAATTGTTCATCCCACTTGCATAGTGTGGTTCACCAAGACTGTGACATTGCCACTTCACAGGAAAGGGCCACTGAAGGCAAAGCCTTCCTGAAAATTGAACTGAGAATCTGGAACTTCTTGCTACTCAGCTGACACTGGGAACCTCACTATGCCAGGAAAGAAAACTACAGTCTGTGACTTGCCTTTCCCCTAATCTGTTGTTCAGCCACACAAAGACACAGGCAAGCAGGTCAGGTCATTCTCCTGCACCATGAAAAGGCAGATGGAGCAGCTGCCAACACTGCTTCTCCTTGGGAACTCTTGGGAGGGATGAGAGAATCATGTTATGGGGGAATCCACTTAGAGCACAAGTGAGAGAGGAGGCAGGACTGTTGAAGTATATCTGTAAAGGATTTTTTCCTTCTTTTGAGACTGCAGGAGACGCACATGGAGCACATGGTTCAGTCTGACTGCATTACCTACCAATGATCAGCCTTGACTCCAGCTGCACCAGGAAAGGATTTTGTGGACACCACAAGACAGAGTTTTATTTCAAAAGAACCTTTTCTGAATGCTCAGTCTGTGTCTGAGTCTAGGGCTTGGGATATGGGTCAGATCTTGTTTTATTTCTGTGGATTTTACCTAATCCTCACTGAGTGCTGCCAGAGCTCCTTTAACCTCATTTTTAAACTTTGGATCCCTCTGATAACACCATCTACCATGGTTACTTAGATGTGTTTAGGTTCTTTTCCCTAAAATAATAGGTATATGAGAGGAAAGATGCCAAATACAAACCATCCCTACACCCTGAAAAAGGCGAGAGGGTGATGAGGGGGAAGACTGAGGAATGTTAAAAAGAGAAACTCCTGCTTTTAATGGGTGCATTTTCCAAGGAAAATAGAAGAAAATATAAAAGACACCAAGAATAACATCCGATTTTCTGTTGCCAGCCCTTTTTATGACTTTAAAAACCAGTAAGTTTTATTCAGCATAGTTTCTGGGAAGGAAAAAAAATAAAGGCTGGGGGAAGGATCCACACACTTCTAATCATATTCAAGTAGGCACTGTACAAAACCTGCTGGAAGCCAGCAGTGGTGATGACTGGCTCATTACCATTATATAAATAGTATTTAAAGTGCAGCTGGGCCCTCACATGAGCAGAGACCTAATTGATGCCGAAATATGTTCATTTCAAGTCCTGTGACTTCATGTGGAAAATATTACACTGGCTAATTAATGGCAATGAGAAGAGATGATGCATTGCCTTATAAAACAAGCAACTGAAATGTTGAGCCTCCATTCAAAAGGAAAAAGGGGAGGGGGGAAGAACTCTGGAAGTTTAGAGCATAAAAAGCCCCAACAAAATAAAATGCATGCTCAGAGACTCGCAATGACACACACATAATCAAGAATTAGAGACATTCAAGAGGAAATGACTTGCTATTTATCTAACGGCTCTCAAGCCAAATCTGAGTTTATTGTATGCCCTTGACAGAAAGATAGCACCGAGCACAGTGTTTACAGAAGAGTTCATGAAAATATAACTGCCTTAGTTCTAGCAATTGTGAACACCATCTACCTAATATCCTTTTCAGGCACTTAGCAACGTTGCATCTACCATGTCATTATTTAATACACACAAAGAAGAGTTGGCTCAAGCTGGGAATGCAAGCTTGAATAAATGGGAGAAATGAATTGAACACTGTTGTATAGCACAGCAGACAGATTATTAGCATGGTCTCCTCCAGCCATAAATTGTACAAACGTGTGAATTGAAACTTTAATGAAAGTTTTTGGTTCAATGCTTGGTTCATCATACAAGCTGTAGTGACAAAGGCGTAGCCAAAAAATCAGAAAAGTTGACAAGTCATTTTAAGATAAGACCAGCAGGACTAGATCTGTCACTGGTTAGTTACATGAGCATGAATATCAGCTTGTCCCTACCATGTCCCCCATCTCATCTTGATATGATCCTTCTTTACTCTAGAATACGTCTGCCACAAATTGTTCAACAACTGAGAAGTGCAGTGCTCCATCAAATATGAAGTCACAGAAATTGGAAAACCAGCTGTGGATGTCTTGCCTTCAAAAGAGTGTTTAATACATAGATATTATCCATGCTTTTTCTCAGGACGGGGTCTGACAGCCCTACATCCCAGGTTTCTCCAAAGCACCCCTTGAAGACTTTATGACAGTGCCACAGGTCTCACTGTCAGGAAAAAAACTGACTCCAAATTTCTGCTTTGTTTATGTTTTCTTACATTATTCATAGTAAATCTCTTTCCACTTTCTGAAGTCTGGATGATTATCTCTCCTCCCTGCTTACTCAATGCCTGGTTTTCAGATTTTTTCTTTTATTTTTTTCATCTTCAGATCTTTATCCTTTCTGCATGTTTTCCAGTTCTTTCATCATTTAAAGATGTTTTCTTTGAATTTCATGATCGTGTCATTGTCTTCCTTTCAAGAATCAAATTAATTGTTCTGGGTTTTGATCTTTCTAGATTTTTTGGCTCAGAGACTTGATCCCTTCACGCAATTCCCACTGACCTGTCTTGTTGCCAGTTTATGCCCTCAAAAATTGTGCCATAAACCCTCAGCTCTTTTTTCTTTATCTGTCTCCTATAACATACTTTCCCATTAGTTCTTTGTGGAGTTTTCTTTCGTTATGGCACCAATGAATACAATTAGACTGTAACCTCCCTTTATGCTATTTACTCCCAAATTATGCTCCCCAAATTGCCTTTCTTCTGCTTTTCTGCTGGGGTTGTTTTCCAATCCTCCCAAATTATTGCTGTTTGTAAATTTCATCAAGCGCCTGATTATTTCCATTTCCAGAGATTAACGAAGATGTTAAATGAGACTCTTGGAGAATCCAAGTAGGCACATCTGTCTCCATGAAACAATGTTTACAGTTAAGCCAGCCACAATGATTTTTGGAGTAGAATCTCAGGAAATAATTTCGGAAAAGCCAAAAATGTATCATCCACTCAGATTTATTTCTCAGTGATATTGTGGTACCAGCAAGTGCTGTTATTGTGGAGTGTTAAAGGCCACATCTAGGATTGTTTCTCTTCCCCTGTTTCAGTTTTGTGCCACACAATTAGGTGTTACTTGGTTTGTGAACAGTTTAAGGAACCACTTACAGCCAGGACACCACACAAGGCAATATAGCCCCAAGGGTGGATTGAATTAGCAATTAGCAACTCTCTTGGATTAAATTATTTGAGCTCTGTCTATCCATCCTTCCTTCATGATGGCTACTTGTGACCTGTCCAAACAACCAGGGTGAGAGAAGGGTTGGACAACCCTTCTCCCACCTCCCCAAAAAAACAAACCCAGAGCAAAACAGAGCGACCCCAAACAAAGACTTCTTCTCTATGTGCATCTCCCCTAGGGAATAAGATAAGGCACAAACCACACTAGGCAGATGGCAGCTGTGTTGTTTTCTGCCCTACTGGCAGGGGCTCAAAAACAATGGCACTGAAAATGCATAAGATCCAAGACAGAACAAAATCAAATGGTTTCTCATAATTTCCTTTCCAATAGTTCAAAGCTTCTTTTCAGCAAATGAGAATGTCATCATGATGGCCACAGTCATAAAAATTCAGAGTATCTCCTTCTGAAAGAAGCTCTCCCAGAAAGACTTGCCTATAGCTATCTATGAGTATTATTGTGTGCGCATTTATCTTTACTCTTGGAGCAAGTGGGGCTAGTGTGGGACACCTGAGAGCTACAGGGGAAAGTGAACTTTATCCAGAACTCTCTCCATAAGATCTTCAAGCCTCCCTTGTAGTTGTTGTCATGCAGTTGCACTTCCCAAATTCATGCCAGCAGTTCCTTTAATCACACCCACGCATGTTTGTGTTTGTTTATTAAGTGCTGACTGCATAGCCTAGGGCAGGCAAAGCAATTGAGACTTGACAATTTCAGACTCACACCTGCATCTGGGGTGTAAGTGTGATCTTCCAAGTGTGGTGTATCTCGGGTACTGACTGTTCAATAAGCAATAATGGAGGGGAGGGGCTGGGTCTAGGCCACCTCATATAGGTATTTACCTGAAACTCCACACTTGTCTCTGTCCAGTGACTTTGTCTGGCAGTCTTGGGGTCCCTTGACACTCCTCTGTCCAATGCACACACCATTTGCAGCCACCTGAGCTTGCCATAATCCCTGCGGTGCAGAGGCTGAATGGAGTCCAAAGTGTTTTGCCTGAGGTTGTGAGAAGATCACCAAAGACAGCTGTGATTTGAAGCATTATCTCCCAAATCCTAATTAATTTCCCTACTGGCAGGGACCTTTCTCTCTCCTCTTGTGGTTTAATTTGCACACCTGAAATAATGGATGGAAATAGAGCAGGAGTGAGAGAAGCCTTGGCCTGGTGCAGGCTCTGAGCAGGCCCTGAGAGGGGAGCCCGAGTGTGGAGCCTGGCTCGCTGGCTCTGCTGAGGGGATCTTTTCCAAACTCAACTCCACCTAGGAGCCCAGACTACAAATCTTCTCAGGCTTCAAGGGTCTGAGATCTCCTCAAGGGATCATGTCCCCTTGCCCCTCTTTTTGCCAAGCAAAAAGGATTCCCTTCAGTGGCCTGCAGGTGAGGAGCTCGTTGCAGCTGCATGCACAGGCTGGTCACACGAGCATGCAAGAAACATGCACCCTTTGGGGACTCCATAAACTCTGGGACAGGGGGACGACTTCAGAAATGGTCCTCTAACTTGAAAGTGTTTAATAACAGAGGCAATTATGGAAAATTTGTGATAACCTAGGGACTGGTCATCACATTTGGGTTGGACTCGATGATCTTGAAGGTCTCTTCCAACTTAGTGATTCTGTGATTCTAACAGTTTTTTTGCAGGACAGAGTCTGGCAAGAATAAAGTCCTCTTCCTGTCTTTTGTTTCTCATGTCAATGTTTAAGCATTGCCACAGATGTCCTTCAAGTTTTATCTGTCACTGTTATGAAAACTGTTCTTCAACGATTTTTGGTTTCATATTGCCTTTGATTTTACTAACAAATAACAACTCAGCCAAAACAGCTGACTCTCATGGTCTACCATTTTGGTGAGCTGGACAAAACCCATCTATTTTAGCAAAAGTATAGTAGACAAGGAGTAAGGTACAGTTCAGCAAGAGTTTTTACAGTCCCCTCTGTTGGGTTTTTTTCCTCCATTTTTAAAAAGATATTTGGATTAATATTTTTTTAAATGATTGCTGGTCAGGAATGTTTCACACCTGAATTGTATCCTGTAAAATGCTTCAACCCAGTGATCTCAGAGGAGAAGAGAAAAAGTGGCTGAAACCACCAGCAATCTCCAGCTGCATCTATGGCTTTGGACAAGTTTGATCCGAACCCAAATGCTGACAGATCAGGGCCTGTGCTGTGCAGTTTTTCATTTGATACTCTCCAGCTTTGATTTCTGGGGAGGGGAAAGGAAAGGGTGGGTAGGGGATCAAAGGAAGCAGCTACATCCACACCCTTGTGTTAAATCCAAACCCACTTGCTTTAGGATGTTAAAGAAGACATAGAGGAAAAATAGAAAAAAATATAGGAGGAAAAGTAGAAGAAAAAATTTTGCAGAGAGAGAGGGAAAAGAGGAGATTTGAAGCTCATATTCCATTGAAAGTTCAGCTGTGCAAATGTAAACCTTACAGAAAAACATACTTTTTTTTTTCCCCCCAGTTTTGACATACATGCCTCCTGTTGCGCTGCTGTCCAAAATTGAACAGGAAGGTTGGTTTTGCCCAGTCCCTCTTGCTCCACTGTAGCAGAGTCATAGTGGATCATTTGTCAGCATGGTGCCTTCTCAGTTGGCAAAGCACAGACACAAAACAGAGGAGCATCACAAGACGTAACTGGAAGAAGTGAAGTTGCATTAACAGTTTCTTCAGGGAGACTAAGCCAAGGAGTGGGTTGAGTTCTGGTGCTCTCCTCTGATACATGTCTAGATATCCATGCTCTGGCTAATAGATAGCCTGTGACTGTAGAAGTGTAGTCTGGGCTTACCCAGCCCACAAATCCCATCTGCCTCTGGGGCACATGATCTCAAGCCTCTTCTAAAGTGGATTCTGGGGTGGGCTTGTTTGTCCAATGCTGATTGCCAAAAGAGCAGCTGGGAAATGCGGAGGCAGCTGGGCCAGGCATGGTGAATGTCCTTAAAGATTGATGTAGTAGAAGAGTGTAGCTCCAGACAGGAATCCAGACTGGAGGGATTTCAGGCCATTTGGTTGGCGTCAGGGTGGTTGTCTGACCTGGAGGGCATAGCTGGGAGAGGTGCCATGAGAATAGGCTTAAATAAGCCAGTGCCCAAAAGTATGGGACTGGCTGAGAGAGAGAGCTGGAGAACAGCCTGTGAACCCTGAGAAGCTGTATCTAGATCAGCAAGAAATATCTGCTGCATCAGAGTAGCTTTGTCAAACAAAATTAATTTCCTTTGCAGCAGCCACTCATATGGGCATCAGGAATTTTTCATGAGGACAGAAAGCATTTATGGGATGAGTGACAGTTTGGAATAATATATATATATTTATATTTTTATATGTGTATACTAGGGATCACAGACCACTGTGTTATAATGTGGGCGAGTATGTGGCTGTTGGAACAGGCTTTCAGACACGTGCCACTAAACTTGGATTTGTCTTACCCAGACGTTACTGCAACAGCTGTTACTGGGCACCATCCTGCATTTAATGGAAGAGAGCCAGGAGATGGTCTGGCCAAGAGGGAGTCAGCTGGGGGTCTCCACCACTGTGTCAGGAGGAATAGAAAATGAAGCAGGTGGTGTGCCATGCTCTAAAGCTCTGAAAGAGCAACCAAAGCTCTTCTGAGGGGAAAAGGACCTCTAAGGGTGCTGAAGTTAATCTGGTAGTGACGACCTATCATGGAGAAACTCTGGGGACATTCTTTAAAGGCCTGATTTCATGGGCTGCACTATTGCCTCTTTTCTGTGTAGCTGGAAGTGCTGTCCATCAATGAACTACCAACAAAATAGCACTTGCCGTGGGAAACCACAATATTCTTCTTGAGTGAAGCCTTTTCAGCAAAAGCTGGACAACCCAGACTTCTTTTTAGAAAGAGCAGCTTCTGCTGAGACAGAAAGAGTGCCGGTTCCCTGAAAACTTTGGCTCCTTGGGAGATAAATGCTAAGAGAAACTGGTGCTGGATGGATTTCCTGCACAGAGAGAGGATGTTCTTAAGATGTGATTCAAACTCTGCTCAAAAGTTTCTTTCCCATTGCTGTAGTCTCTGATATCTCTTAATCAGCCACCTTACCTCAATGGATTGTCCTCCAGGAGGATCATGTTCACAGTGCCCCTAGGAGGAGCTCTCCCTTTTGCAGCCGAAGATACAAAAGCAAAACTGGTCCAGACTCCTTCCTTGGTGTGCTATCAATAGTTACACATCATATGAACTTAGTCTAGTAAGCCACTTTCCTTTAATAGTCATTGTCCAACATTAAATTAGGTTGTTGAGAGTAATTTCTGGCACAACCTTCCTTAAGAAGTTCTCCCAGTAGGAAGGTGGAATGATTGGTATTTTTTTATGTCTTAATGTTTGATGTTGTCTTTGAGTTGATGCTGATATGGGGCCTGGAGGGTGCTATTTGTCCTCATAACTAGAACAGCAACCTAGCGAAACACATACACACACAGAGCCACTTACAAGTGTACTTCTGCTCCAGCCTGGAGTAATCTACCAAGAGTTCATTCTGAATGGCACTGTTCATTCTTTGATCTCACTGATAAGTGCCAGCAAAGGAGGCCCCACTAGGGAAGCTACTGCAAAAGCCTTATCTGATTGCATTTATTAATAAACTAGGCTGGATTTGAATGATTCATCTAGGAGTGAATGCATCCCACTGCATAATCCATAGACCAAGACATGCAACCCTTGCTTTCATGAGGTGAACTGTTCCAAAAGGTGCAGGAGAAACAGCATGGAGAAGGGAGGATGGAGTTTGGAAACAATACACTAGCTGATGTGTAGCATTTAAGCATAGCTGATAAGAGAGTAACAGCTGCTAAAATACCAGCAAGCACAGCAAAGGATGACCTGTCTCGTACAGAGCCATGAGACACATTGCTCAGAGGAAAGCCTGGAACCGAGAAATGACTCCCTGGCACTAAGGTACTGGCATAGAGCCATTGGGTGTTAAGAGCATGTGGGTTTAAAAGAACTTGCCCAGATGGCTTCTGCCCTATAACCAGTACAGTCATAAACAACATGTGCTATTTCCTCATCATCTATCACAGAGGCTTCCCTTGGCCAGAGAGAGCACAAGACTGATTATTCTTGGCTCATCTTTTCTTGCTGGACAAGAGCTCCCTGGTTCGCATTCAGACTTAGTAGATTTGGTCTTGTCACTCCCAGATTATTAGTTTAACTGCTCCATTAGGGGAACATCCAGGAATGGATGGGAAGAGGTTCCAAAACTTGAGACTGAAAATTGTGAGTGCAATTATATTTCTTTTTTTTCTTTTTTGGTCTCAGTAAAAGTTTGAACCATATTTGATGCAATGTCAGCTTCACAAGGTCATTGGCTCCGAAGCCCAATTCCCAAACCAAAGGTTCCTTTGGTAATGTGAAGCGTTATGCAGTGCCTCTCCCATTTGTATCACTGTTTGCACCTCTAACGAAAAGCAGTAAGTTAAAGAAAAACGCACAGCAAAAATGAAGCGTTTGCAGTCAGGGAAAACTCATGGCACAGCTGTTCCTTTAGTTGTCAACATTACGAATATGTGAGGCTTCCAAAGCCAAAATCTCGCATCGACCTTGATAATTACATCAACTGCAGGGAAGCACCTCCAGCTATAAAGGAGATCAACGTTCTTGATTGCTGGAATTCTAATCATTTGTTTTTAATTTTGTAGGTATTTAAGCAGATAAAAAGAAACAAAGATTCTCTGCTGGATCTTTGCCTTGGAACAACTATTCGTCTCTCTCTGTTTACCTGAGGCTAAAAAGTTCCTTTCTTCACCCTGTCTAGGAGGTATCTCTAAAGATAGAGTTCCTTGAACCAATACAAGTGAGCAAAAGGACTTCATTCGAACTCTCATACAGGCAAGGAGTATCTTGTGGATTTCCAGATGCTGTCTGTTAGATCATAAACAAGTGCTGCTTTACAGTTTCAATAGTGCAGCGCTGCTCATCTTTGCCTGCAAAAGCAGGGACCCAAAAAATCCTCAAAGGTTTTGCCTCTCCAGAAAGTGTGGTGTTGAACAGACACACATGTCCCAAAAGCCTCTTTATAACTTGACTGAAAAAAATACATTCTACTGCACGTTTGTTACTTATTCTTTGAGTAGTCACAGCCACATTTCTTCAAAAAAACATTTTTAATGGTCAGAGCAAGAAAGGGAACCTGATTTGGAATGACCATTTCAAACCTAACTTCAAGCACAAATAACAAAGTTACAGCCACACTAAATTCAGGGTAGCTATATGATTAAAGAACACTTACAATTGCATAGGTTAGAAGTAAAAGCAGTCTTAGACATTAGAAATTAGGATAAATTTGATGTCATTTCATTGACAGATTTGAACCTGGCAAAACTATCTATCTACATATTTTCCACTAGTGGGTACCTTCCAGAATAGATAATGGATAGGAAACATCAAGCCAGGAGTTGATGCTACAGTAAACTGTAAGCAAAAGGGAGTTCTAATTGAAAGCATTTCCATACCGTGGGCACTGCTGAGTGGCTGCCATATTAATTATATGATTCTTTCTTCTAAAGCAATCTTCCACTTGGATACCAAGTTTAACTCCTGCCAAGAGGTCTCTGAAATGTCATCAACAATTGTGTTTTCTGACAAAAAGATAAAGTTAACTAATTGTAAGCACCCTTTGCTGATGAACTTAAGAAAACCCCACTGGCTTCTCTTCCTGGAGAGACAGCAAATAACGTGGGTCATGTGAATTAATATTTTTGCACTGACATAACTTTGGCACAGATCTTGGGCTCTTGCCAAGGTGCCACCTGGAACCGACAGCATACATTGAACACAACACAGAGCAACAGTCATTTAAAATTAAATCACAATCCAGCCCAGTGCCTTACCTCTGGGAAAGGGACATAGGCCATATCTGGGGGAGAAGTATAGAAAACAAGGCAGATATAGCATGATCCTCCTCTTAACAGTCCTGCCATGACATCTGTGTCATTCAAACTTATCCAGTACTAAAGGTCCCATCCCCATGTGCCTTGCTTTGCATTTATCAAAACTGTATTTGTGGAATTGAAATCCCTGATCACTAGGTTTCATTAGTAACATAGCAAAGAAGCAGTTTATCTGGTAACAGAGAGCCACTCTAATCACAGCCAGGATTGCTGTCACCCAAACAGATTAGTGGTTAATGATAGATTGATATAGCAATCTACAACTTCATTTTACAGGTATGACTAAGGTAATTTTTCACCTCTGCTTTCATTTGAATCAGGAATTTATTTGCCAGGCATGTGGTAGCACAACGTAGATGCTTTATGATTGAACCAAGGCCAATTTCACATCCAGATGGTAGCAGCAGTGCTCTGGCAATGTGGGCAGTCTCCTCAAAAAAAGCAAAGGATTGAAATTGCCAGGAGAATCTGTCTTCCATTTTTTTTTTCCCCAGCAGCAATGGGCATCTCCAGATTTAGAAAGTTGAGCAAGTCTTTGCAATTGTCAATACATATTTAGCCTCTTCCCTTTTTTTATGCTTCTTTTAAACTTGCATCCATATTCATAAAATCACCACTTCTTCTAAACTTTCTTCTGAAAATCTAGATCACTGACTGCGTGTCTGCAAAGCATTCCTCTATAGGAGTGGATATTAAAACAAGTACAAACTGTTCTGGTTACCCTCTGTTGAATTGCTTCCTCATACGGACATACTTTCTGCAGACATTGAAATTCTTCGTAAGGGACTGCCCCATTTGGTGTTGGTTTGCACAAGCACTTGATTTTAAAATATGAGGAAAGGATGTTTTACAGGATAATGTTACAGCTGTCATGAAAAGAGCTAGCCTAGTGTATTTTTGGAGAAGGGATAAAAGAAAGAAGGGGCAGTTGCATTACTTTCCTGTGATAGTAATGCCCCTGCCATTATGTTTCTTATCAACTTTTAGGCTTTCCCCACAAACTGTTAAACCACTTATAGCTACAAGAATGCTTTTTGCCCACTAATCTATCCTCATTTTCAGTAATTTTCCTATAATCATTTAGGGCTAGAGATGGCTAATATGACACTGTGCTGTCCTGGCTAGCTCAGCCTACAAAAGCTGTCATTTTAGTCCTATCTCTCCCACCAGGCTGGTGATATTGTGCCAAGCTGTTTCCTCCTCTGGAAAATAAATGAAATTATTTTGGAATCTCCTTTGCAAGTCTGTTGTAAGATCTGCTGACACAACACACTGTATAAGAGCTGGACAATATTATGATTATTGTTATTATTCTTAACAACGTTTGAGAGCTGATTTGCAATCCCTCTACCTTTCCCTATTCCTTTCATGAAAGAGGCAGAGATCAGCAGGTGATGAGATCCGCAGGATTTAGTTTCTATTATTGATCTTTTTCAAAACATCAGGGATTTTTTATTTGCCTTTCTAAAATACAGGAGGACAAATCAAAATCTTCAGCACTATTTCTGAGTGGGTTTCTACATTTATTTTTATTTGTTTCCTTTTACTGTCTTTCTGCCACCTCCTTAACAAAGACAGAAATGAATGGAATTCCTTTATGGAAAGGCATGAGAAACAGATGCAAACATGTGTGCATTAGGCAAGCCATTCTCTGAAACCTCTTCTGTTGGAAGAGCAGATTTAGGAAAATATTTGATGCTAGTAGCCTGGTGAATTACTACCAAAGGCACTGCAGGATCATTGTCCATCCAGCTATATGAATAAGCAAATAAGTATCTCTCTCCAAAATATGTTTGTATAAAAGTGTGTGTATATACATTCTTCAGAGCAGAATTCCAAAGCTGGAATTAGAATAAGCAGTTCCTGTATGTCCCTTTTTCAGCTGTGCTTCCCGATTTATTAAGCTTGATACTATTTACAGAGCTTTTTAGAACAGGTCTCTAGTTCTCCACACCTCCTTTCCCTGCATTTTAATAGGATCTCAGTCCAGACTTCGATAAGGCTAATGTAGGATTTCAGTTAAGCCTGTAGAGCTCATGAGACTGGTGAGATTCCTGGAGGGTTTTCCTGTTCTCTGGTTTCCAAATGTCAGCAAGAAATTCACAGCAGTGCTGCCTACTGCTACAGTTGTTCCAGCTCACTTTGTACCTGGGGAATGTTTGTGGAGGAATTGTCCATGGAGGCTAAACATGCACAGAATGACAGTCCAGACCTCTGAGCATTTTTTTTGTCAGGCACAGCATATCTGGTCTCTATGGACCTTACCCAAATCCTGTAGATTTGGCCAATTTTATCTGCAGAACTAAACAATGGGAACTGCCCTCATGTTCAAGGCTAAAACCTAGAGAAATCATCTTCCTTGGCCTGACAGCCTAGGGGTGGCTGAGATAATGAATATTTGTGTTCAGAACCAGGCAGTGATTCCATTTTATTTGTGTTTCAGTTATGAGAAATTTGATTTACTCTGGCCCAGAGAGGAGCTGAACTGGTGTCCTAGCACTGAACAATGATTTTCAGAAAATCCAACCGGTGGAGAAATCTCCACATGAAGGATTTTTAATGCAGCATGGTAGACTAGCCCCTCTGGAGACTCTTCTGAGTTCTCATACTGAAGAGGAAGTGGTGAGATGATGGGTCCTATAAACTGTGCAGGAGCTGATGTTTTGCATGCAGCCCTGTGTTTATCACAAGCAAAGAGGAGAAATTTCTGTGAGAGTCTCTTGCTTGGCTGCTGAGTAGTTTACTGTAGTCACCAGTTTACTGTAATATGATAAGGCACCATGATGTTGCTGTTCAACTCCGTGCCCCCTTCTGTAAATACACCTTGGTGAGGCCCCATTTCCCAGGAGATTACTCAGCTCATCCTTTGTTGGCAAAAAAACATCCCTCCTATGGTATTTGGTGCACTGAATGTTGGAGATTTAGTCCTCACAGGACTAGAGACTCCTGCATAAGCATGTTGCACAAAATTCAGAGAAATATAAGAACAGGCAGTGACATGAACAGCAGAGTCCTTTTCATTCTCTTTTGACAGTTTGTGGAGCTTCTTGACAAAAGACACCACATGACACCAGATGCAAGGCTGAGCAGGAAACAGACCTTTCCATGGAGACAACAGTAAAGGTCAGAATTAGACCAGCAAAGCATGAAGTGACAAAGATTAGAAGGATGAAAGCCCCTTGTCCCTCACAAGCTCAAGTCCATCCTCTGGGAAGACATATATGTGGGACTCATCTATGTCTTCTTCATCTCTTCCACCACTGGCCCCAACAACAAGCAGAGAGATGTTCTTCACAAGGTGGTCAGAGAGCTGTTGTCTCCATGGTTTCCCCCAGCACTGTGAGGCCTTGTCAGTATCAAAGTGAGAGCATCATCCTCTATCTGCTTTGAGTGAGCTTGAACAGCTCTCATCACCTGCTACTCAGCTTCTACAAGTGCCTGTACAAGCTGTGAGGAGCTGGAGAGTCAGTCCTTTCCTCTGCCTCAATTTCCTCACCTCAAGACCTTGTACCCCTCCCAGACCTATTGTAACAAAATTATATAATTGTGATAATTTTCTGTGATGTGACTGCCACTATTATTAGAAAAGTTCTAATTTTCAGCTGGGGTCTATTTCTAAGCTCCAAAGAGCAGTCGTGGTGTGGTATATGTTTTCTTATCTTGCTTAAATGTTCTTATAGAGGAACATGGCATAAAAAGCATGATTCTGGTACAGAAGGACAGCACAGATTTTGCATTTAAATCTGATCTTCAGCCATATGTGGGAAACACATTACATGTTCCAACAGACAGTAGCATAACCTTTAGCCCCTTCTCTGGTGCCTTTTGCTGCCTGAATTTAACTTTAAATTATACTGGCTAGCAATATCCACCAGGAGACGCTAAAGTTATCTGAGATCCTGGGGCACACCTGATCACACCCTCCATGTCCTAATCCTGCCCCTCCTTGTAGCTGCAGGCAGGCAGGGAGGTTGACAAGTGGCGACCCTGTACCACGGAGAGCTGGTCAGGTCTTCCTGCCTCCAGAGATGCTGGTTCAGTCTGTTGGACCAGTGCAAGGAAGCCCCCCTGTCCCTTCCAGCCCCAGCACAGGGTACAGGTGCAGGTGACAATGATGTTAGTGTCACTCCTTTGCCTGTGTGGGCTTTATGGCCAGAGGGCTGTGACAAGGAGGAGTGTGTGTGTCTGGCACGCTGAGAGAGGGAGGGAGCTCCAGGTGGTGAAATCATTAGCCCAGGGTTATAGTGAGAGATGGAGCCTGAGCCACAAGAGCAGAATCTGTATCCAAAGCTCAGGGGGGGTGGGGTTGGGCTTGGGCCCATCTCATATTCAAACTTCAGTGCAGAACTCAGCAAAAGACACACTAGGACCAAGGGAGAAAAAACAACTTATTCACACACACAGATTAGCTGTGATAGGGGATGCAAAGAAATACCTGCCAAGTACACTGTTTGAATACTAATTATCTCCTCTTCTCCTCTAATTTTTAAAATTTTTCTCCTTTTTTTTTTTTTCTTGTGGGAAGGTCCCTTCCTGCTTTTGTATCAGATCTTGTGCCTTTATTTCCTTCTCAATGAGATATTCCATCCCTCCCCAGCACATGTCTCTGCCATGCAATAATTGCAGTGACCCAGCACTCCCATCCCTCCATTGGAGAGCAAATGTCCAGCCTGTCTTGGAAAGGACAAACTGCCAAGACAAAGGAAGCTGAAGGCTGATTCAGAGCTAGGGTACCCAAATTCAGCCCCCACTGGAGGAAAAAAAAAAGAAAAGTAAAAATAAAGGTCACCTTTAGATTTCAATCAAGACTAGAATTTCCCAGGGTTACACTTGTTTTAGTAAGGGGGCTCAACCTGCTTGCTAAACTGAAACTTCCTGGCCCTGGGATATTACAGCTTTGGAGTAAAGTTTTGCTAAAGGCCCCACAAGTTTTAATTCTTTTCCAGCTACAGCTCAATTTTTCTGTTTGAACAAACCAGCAGTGAAGGCTATGGCTGGTTTATATTGTGACTGGTTCTGTGCTTTGTGACAGTGTTTCTTGCAATGTTTAGGGAAGAAGATTTGGAAGACTGGATAGTCAGGGGTGAGGCTTGAACTCTAGTGCAGCTCTGGCAAAACATGAAAAACAAGAACTGCTCCGTCTTGTCTCATTTGTTGAAGATTATTTTTAATTTTAATTTTATGCTTGCTAGCTAGGATGCTCCTTGTTTTATGCCTTTGCAGAGATTGCTTCAAGGGTCATTTGAAGAAAAGAAAGTTGATGGTAGACAGAATCTGTGAAAACCATCTATGAGACATGCTCACTTGTAGTACTTTGATACTTCCATTCATTCTCCTGGACAGAGATCCACCCTCCTGAGGACGAAGGTCAATGTGAAAAAAGGAACTTTTCTCCTGTGCCATTAAAATGAAACTGGACAAAGATGCTACAACCTTTTCCACTAGGATATGTACCTACTGGTTATAAACTAGTGGAGGATTTGTGCCCTGGAGGATTAGGATTGCTGCTGTTGGTGTTTTGATTTCTCTCTCAAGGGAATAAGCTGCCAACATAAGGACAATTATTGTCACAACTGTTCCCATCTAGAGTAACCCTTCCCTTACATCAGGCACCAGTGCATGCCTGGAGAAGAGCATGACAAAAGGCAATCCTGTAGCAGTCCTTCCTCTGTTCTTGCAGTTTCAAGTCACATGGATTACTTTGTATGTAACATCTTTCTGTTGATTTCTCCCTCATTAACTGATCCAATCACTGGATGAATGTGGTGTCCTGAGGCAGGACACAGCTGAGTTAGCTATTGTGAGAGAAGCCACCTCTTTTTTTGTTTTGATCCTGCATCCTACTAGTTTAACTTGATACCTGCCCAGCCTCTCCTTCCCAGCATGAGTTGCACACAGCCAAAAAAAAAAATCTCCCCTAGGACTGTGGTCGACTGTGGAGATAATCCCCTTTCATAAACTCCAGTGGAAAATTTTCCCCAGGGTACTTCTAAGCCCATAGGCTTGGATTAGAGACAGGGCTTGGATCACACAGGGGCTGATGTGTGTGATGATGTATAGGCAGGGCTGGGCTGGCACAGTGACATGGGCACTTACCCTATCTTCTAATAAATCTCTTTGAATATGACCTCCAGGGCGTTTCTGTGCTCACCAGGAAGACACATTTGCTGTGGCTGTTTCTATTTTTTTCAGTAAATAAATAGATCCAGCCCAGATTTTGACCTTCTACAGGGTTAAAATGTAAACCAGCACCCAGAGAACCTGGAAAGGATGAAAGATATGGGAAGACATCTTTGCAAAATACAAAGACACTTATTTTCCGACTAAACCACTAAGCTTTAACATCTTGTGGACAATATGACAACACTAATTGGCAAGCACTAATTGGCAAATTTAGAAACTAATCCTGCAATGCAGAAGTAAAAAAGCCATTCAGTAATAATCCCTCTTGGAACAAAGAGAGAAAATTCAATACCTTTGCAGATTCCAAAGTTAGACAGGGGCCATGGGTTTCGTGAACAGCTTCTCCAGGGATTGCATTTGTAAACCAAAAACAGATTAAGAAAACCCACTCCTGCAAAATAGCCTCATCACAGTGAATTTTCCCCTTAGTTACATCCTATCTGGATTTGTGCTGTAAAATCTCCAAAAGCCGTGGTAGAGTTGGAATATTCTTGCAATGCAATGTTGATCAAGCAAAGAAGGTAGGAGAAAAAGAAAGGAGCTAAACAGAGATATTTCCTGCAAAATATATAAATGGCAATATTTGGTGTGGGTTTGGTTGGGCTTTTTCTCACCAAAACCACTTCTATGTGTTTCTACAGTTCTGGAAGTCATGGATTATTTGCATATTCTTCTCTGCTATGAGAGATTTCTCCCCAGCCACGTTATTAGAAAATAAAAATATACTCATAACAGAAAAACAAGTGATTAGAAACCTAGAGGAAGCAGAAGAAGGAAAAACAAAGAACTTGTAGCTGTGTTTCTCACCTGGAACTGGTTGTGCTAGCCAGGAGAATGGCAGATAGAGCAAGAATGATCTGTAATACACAACGTGCAGACTCACTTGTTGCTTTTGTGTCCATATCTTTAAAACACATAAAGATCTGAGCTTCATTAATATGCCTTATGAAGGTGTTACAGGGAAAATTGCTATACCTGTGTAACTGAAAACAATGTCTTTAAAGGGAGCCTACAACTGTAAGAAGAAAAGGATAAGAGAAAGAAAAGAAAGAAGAAAGGGGGAAAAAAGGAAAATAAGAGAATAAAAGGAAAAAAAGAAAAAAGAGGAAAAGTCAAGAGAGTTAGGGGTAAATGCTAGAGAGTCACAAATATAAATGCAGGGTTATGTAGAAGATTATACGTATTATAGATACAAGAAAAAGATCTACTGTAAAGCAGAACATGAACTTTATGTTGGTTCAGGAGTCTGTACAGAATGTTTCCAGCAGATCAGCTTTGTGAATGCCCTTCTCCCCAAAGAGCTGCTTTGATCACAAAGAAGAAGTCTAAAAGGAGAGTTGACAGGAATGTTTAAATATAACCAACCATGTTGGTTTTAACCCAATGGAGAAAACACTGCTAAAAAGCTATAGTCTCTGTATTTTTCATGGAGGGTGAGCAACTTGGAGTTACCTAAAATGAGAGAAAAATCATGGAAGGTCAGACTTGAACTTGCTGTGAGCTTAGAGGTGAAAAATTTAAGCCTGTTTTCACAGTCAAAAAAGAAGAAAAAAGAAGAAAAAAAAAGAGGAGAAAATTCCTTTGTCAAGGTCACTTTCTAGCTGCCCTTAAGGTCATTTTATCATACTGGTGCTTCTTCTGATGTGGACACCTGCTCAGTGAGAACTGTGCTGAGCTCACTAATTCATTTCACAGCATCACTGGTAGGAAGTTATGTGTAACAAAGCCCAGGCCATGTGCTTGCAGATGGTTTTTAGTCATTGTTGTGAAAAGACTTTGGGGATGATGAGTTACAATCACAGATTTTCAGGTTTTTTTTTTTTGCTAAAAGTGGTTGTAACAGCAAGAGTACCTGGTTCATAAACTGTCTGGTTTAGCAGGCAGATGCAGAAATCATACAGATGATGACCCAGATTTTTTGAGATATATTTAGGTAGCTGAGTTGCATTAATTTCAGAGAGAGTGAGACCTCCTGAACCCACTAAGCACTATGCCATTTCCCCATCATATCTTAGAGCATTATTCTTCAGGTTCTTACTCAGCTAACATCTCTTCAGTATTGTCCTTGGTTCTTTACTCCTAAGATTTATTCATTGGATTCTAACTCTGTCGTGCCATGCCTTTCACTTGAGTTGCTTGCTTTTTTATATCCATGTTCCATCATTCTGTCACATATACTAAACTTTATTCTGACCCCAGTATCAAAAGGTCTTTTTTTACTTTTCTAATGTGGTTCCATTGGCTGAATATGGAGAATTTGTCTGACTTGTTTTTCTTTTAGAGAAAATACTTTGGTCTTTTTTGTTGGCCTTTTTTCATAGTCTGTGTATTTGGCAACAAAGCAAGAAAAAGCCAAGGAAGTGTTATCATGGCCATTTTAGGAAACTGAGGCAGAGCAAGGGGAAGAATGAGAGAGCAATTGAGTCTACATGAGTCACATGAAGACCACAGAGCATCAAGCTCTGATCTGTGAAGTCACAGGATACACTAAACCTAAACACTGAGATTTCCTTCTGTTCAGCAAATCAGTAATGACTTTTCTCTGGTGCTCCCTTATGCTAAGGTAACTTCTGATGTGATGATTGAAGACTCCTTACCTTCTTTTAGCTTTTTGTCTTCTGCAGACTTTTTTTCTCACAGTTTTAAAGGATTTTACCTATGTGCAATTTTTGAGGTGGAACATGGTGTATAAAGTTATACACACAGAGATGCCTTTCATGGTCATAGCTCATTAGTTCAGAATTCTACTTCAAGTATCAAATCAGCCTTTTGCAAGTAACTGTAAAAAAAGGTTTGAAAGTGGTGTGACAAAGAAGAACTGAATATCCACCAAAACCGAGTAATTGTCCTCTGGACAGATACAGGATGCTAGTGGTAAAACAAAGTCAAGGCCAGCGGTAAAGTCCTTTGACCCTGTGACCCCACACTGCACCAGGGACTCTTTCCATTGTCACAAGCTCACCTAAAACATGAACTGATCACATATGAAGCTGGCACCAGGCTACCAAAAAGGCATCTGGTTTCCTTTCATGTTTCCTTTTATTAGTCACCTGTGAGACCACTATAGCTTCACAGTTCCTGCATGCAGGGAGCCAGGAGTTCAGATATCACTTACATTAAAAAGCAACAACACCAACAGAAAATAGACTAAAATCTTGTTCCCATCTCCCCTTTCTCCTCTCATCTACCTGCAGGTGCTTCTGAAATAGAAATCTTTTGGATGCATCCCATGGGAGTCAGCGGGGTGACTCCTGTGAGATTCAGGCGCCAGGTCTTTGGGGATGTTCAGATCGTACGTCTAGACAAGATAACATCCTTCTCTGAACCCAGGAGCTAACCCCTGGGGAAACCATTATTCATGTATAAAACACCAAGAGAAACTTTCACTGCATGCAGCTTCCTTTTTCTTTCCCTCCTCCCCGTGGGAATTTGCTTAGTTTAACCCTTTCATCCCTATGAAGCAGTAACTTCCCTGCTTAAAGCCATTACCCTTTATCCTTCCACCCTTCAGGGCTCACCACTCTGCACCTGCAAAAACACTGTGTTGGCTGAGCAGTGCCAGGTGAGCCTTCAGCAGCAGCTTTAATGTGAAGTCCAAACCCAGAGAGACCTCCTCCTTTCCCCACGGAGAGTAACAGTTCTTCGACTAAACCTCCAGCCCTGTCTGTAGGGCCCAGGTAGCACAAAACAC
Organism: Irena cyanogastra; assembly: GCA_013397155.1. Lineage (NCBI taxonomy): Eukaryota > Metazoa > Chordata > Aves > Passeriformes > Irenidae > Irena > Irena cyanogastra. The sequence goes on along the minus strand of VWZV01013679.1, from coordinate 1,420,864 downwards.
CTGGCAGTTTGCCCTAAAAAGCACCTGGAGTTGCTCCTGAGGCAGAGGAATACCCTGAGTGTACTAGAGTAAGAGGGATATGCAAGACACAGAAGGAATACAAGACATTTTATTCTGATCTACTTTCAGTCACATCAGGCCTCTAGAATGGGGGTGTATTCTGGGTGACAGTAACTGGGAGTAAAGCATCTCCAAAGACTGAGGAATGTGTAAAATCAGTTCTGGACATGCTGTTCTGGACATGCTGTTCTGGACATGCACTTTTCCCTGTATGGGCTGACCAGAGGGTTACACACACCTGCTTCATGTTTGCTATGGCCATGAACACATGCTACTGATTCTACATGAGCTAGTCTGACTGTGCATATTTATCAGCAGATCACTTTTAATCTGGTTACATGATTTTATTTAGTCTCCATCACTGAATTCTTACACCATCAGATTTTTCCAGGGCCCTCAACACATGGAGGCCAGCTTAGTGTCTCTACATTTTGGTTTTCCTCAGCATATTGTCGTTTCTTTCTTAAGGTTTTTGGTTTGGATTAGAATGGTCAGAGAGGAAAACACAAATAAACGTAGAACAGTCTCTGTGAGAAGATTTGCTTTGATCATATCTTGCTACATAGCAAGAGAGATCTGTCCACAAAAACATTTGTCCCAGCAGTTTGGTTGTTGAAAGATGGAAGGGAGTTGCATGTCTTTATGAGGTCAAGTTGGCAGAAGAGAGAAGAAATTTGGTCCCTACAGTAATTGCTATATCCAGAAATTGTCTGGATCTTGGCTATGACTGATCACGTGTATCTGTTTATAAAAGGCACTTGCAGGAAGCGGTAGCACCATATTGCTCTCTGTTATTGCATCTTGGCTGAGTAGAAAAAGTCCCTATTAGGCAGGTGGCATGTTTACACTGTGTGGATCCAACAGCTCTCTTCATTTAAGAAAGAACAAGTGACAATGGAGATAAGAAATGGGATCCAGTACACATAAATTATGCTTATTGAACAAAACAGCAAACATTTTTTTTTCTTTTCCTGTGCATTGAGAACTGCAGAGATTTCACAACATCACAGCTGATTCATCACAGTGATAGAGAGCCGTGGATTAGAGTAGTAAAATTCTTGCAATCAACAATGTGGAAAAATCAAACATTTTTTCTAAATGTTCCTACATTTAGAAAGAAATGGGATGTTGCACTCTTACAACACGAGAATAGTGAACTCAGATCCCAGTCCATTAGTAACTAAGTATGGTTTTAAACAACTTCAGTGAGAGATAAACATTTTGAAATCAGTAGGCCTGGATAACTTGCACCCAAGAGTCCTAAAAAGGTTGTCTGAAGATCTCTCTAGTCAGCTTATTTTAGTTTTGAATAAATCTTGGCCTACCCAGTAAATTCCAGTAGACCATAGAAGCTAATTTTGTGCAATATGCAAAAGGCCGAGAAAGATGACCCAACAAATTGTAAGCCAGTTAGCTTGACACCAGTCTTAGGCAAAAATAAAAACTGGAAGAAAAAAAGCCTAAACCACAAAACCAGGAGTCAAATAATTAAAAATTAGAGAACAATTGTACTTACTGTCACTCAATATGGTTTAATAGCAATGAACCATGTAGAACCAATACAATTTCATTCTCTGATGAGATCACTAATTTTGTTAGCAAATGCCATGGTAAAAAGATAACAGACTTTAAAGGATTTTGTCTTTCCCAATATCCTCATTTCAAAAGCAAGTTGCTTTGTCTCATTCCCATAAATTCTGCACTAAATTGGAGTTGATTAAACTGCTGTATAAAAAAACCCTTGTGAATTAGGGCACTTTTACCAATGAGGGTTTTCTGGAGAAGTTAGATGAGGAGATGAGGAAATCAAATCTTTTCTCAGTGTTATCCAATAGCTTGATCAAACAAAACTGCAAGAACTAGTAAGAGCATTCACTTACATTTTTATTTTTATTTTTTAAAAGCTCAGAACAATCCTCCTACACACAAACTTTCCTACAATGCGAGGAAGCAATGGAAAAGAGTTAAAAAAACTGAATCTTAGCCTAATTTTAACTTGACTGAGAACTAAAACCAGTATTTCAGCCTCTCATGAGTTACTGTAACTAAAATTTTTCACTCTTAAGTGAAGAGACGCACTGATTAGAAAGATCAAGATGCTCGATAAACCAAGCCTATTTAAATGAAGTACATACATGGGAACAAACAAGTAATACTGGAGATACCCTCAATAAAGAGTACTGCTTTCTGAAAAGTGGTGGCTCTGAAAGGGTCGTAGTGGACAAGTGATTGAACATGTGGGAAAATTGTACTCACAGAGTAGTAATCAATGTTTCATTGACAAAATGGAAGGATATTGGAATAAAGTTAGAAAAAGATTTGTTCCGGTTTCCTGTGCTATTCAATATTTTCATTAATGACTGAATGATGGACGTTTGGTATTAAATTTGCAGATGATACCAACCTGGGAGTATCTGGAGATGCTACAAGGCAGGAGAACATGTACTTAGTATGATTATAGCAAATTGGAGAAATAATCTAAAAAGAATAAGGTGATCTTCAGTAGGACTGGTTATAAATACTCATTCCTTAGGCAGCAACTCTAATTTTCCCAGACATGGGATGAATAGTGCTCTGTGGGTAGTGAGGATCTTGGATTGCACTAGAACATGATCTGAACATGAGTCAACAGTGTCCTAATATTGCAAAAAAGACAAACAGTGTGGGGGTTGCATAAACACAAGTGTCGCCTGTAAAATACGTGCAGTAATCCTTCCCTGGAGTTCAGTGTTGACAAAGCCCTAGCTGGAGACTCTTCCAAAGTCCTGAGGGCAACTTTAGACCTTTGATGCCAAACAGGATGCAAATCAACTGGAGGAAATTGAGAAGTGAGTGGCAAGGTTGGAGGTCTAGAAAAGGAGATGCTGTTTATCCTAGACCGTAGGTGTGTAAAAAGATGCTGCAGAAAGGGAACGGATGCTCCGTCTCTTCATGCTTATGGCAAGCCAAAGCCATGGCTTAAAGGACAGGAGAGGATCCCAGACAGGAATGAGGGTAAAAAGCTTCCTAAGCAGAAGGCAGCGAATCACTCCAGTGCATTGCCTGGGGTATTGTTCCCCTGGGAGAATTACTGGAGGTCTTTAAGAACAAATTTGAGAAACATGTGGAGGGATAAAACAGCTGGAATTGATCCTGAATTTGGGTAGGGAGGTAGGCTGGAAAGGAATCATAGAAGTCACTCTAATGTATGAACATTTTAGTGAAAGAAACAATACAATAGATGTTAGTACAGGAAGGAGTGTTAATTAGAAGTAGAGTTGTGACTCTTATACAGGAATGAGCTTTGTATCCAGTGTCACTGCTCTTGCTTTCTTCAGCAGAATGATGTAAATTATGATGCAGAAAACATTTCATTGAGGCTTAAAGTTTGCAGGGACAATGTAAAATATATTTAAATTTGGTTTTCCTTTAGGCAAGAGCTTCAGTCAAAGGAAGTGGAAATATTATTTATATCAATGAAAAATTTTGGTTTGATATTATCAAATAAATATATTTTATTTCTTGCTTTGAAATTATATTTTATATTAAATTTGATATTTTTAAAGATAAAAGTTTCAGAGAAGAGTTTAGAATTGTTGAATTACTTCAAAATGAAGCCTAATAATTTTCTTTGAGCCACAATCAATTTTGTGATTATTTTTCTCAAAAACAACATCTCACTACAAAATAAAGTGGGTTTTTCTTCAGCAATATTTTTTTTGGTGATGGAACAGAATGGGTTTGTTATTCTCTAGTTGTTTTTGTCAAACCTTTTGAGGCCTGTGTGAGCCTTGCTGCATAGGAGCAGTGCACCAGCCCATTTCAACTACTTCTATCATCAGTCTTGATGAAGAATATCATCTCTCCGTTGGACTGCAGACTTTCTCTCTCATTCATTAATTTGCAGCAGCCAGGGAGGAAGTTATTCTATTCCTCTACACTTAATACCATAGAGAGGCATAAAAAACAATGAAAGTTTGTCAAAAATTGGAAACAAGGACATTGATGGCCCAATAAAAGAAGTGGCAGGCAAAATGTAGGGTCTTTGATAGCTAGGAAGCATGACAGTAATTTCCTTAGATCTCAAAATGACTGATCTATGATTTGCCAACATATTCTTTTCCTTCTTTCCTTCTCTTCTGTCGTACACTTCTTGTGGATGCTACTGCCTATCAAGTGTACTTAATCTGGCTTGTGTTACTCTAATCCTTCAGTGAGAAGTAAAATCAGCCTCACCTAGCTCTCTTCCGCGTTCTTTTCTGGCTAGTCCAATCCACTCTCTCCACAGCCTGCTCTTTACCTTAAATCAGTGAATCATGGAGTTTGTGTGGGAAGGGGTTGAGCCCCCTCTCCTCTATCCCTCTCCTCACCTATTTACACCTTCCCAACCCCCCTTCTCAGTCAAACACGTCCACGAAGAGACACCAGAGTTTTCCTCCCTCAGTCACATGGGCTGGTGTTGTTCAGGCAGGAACTGCTTTTGAAGTGAGGGTATCAGAAAATGTCCAACAGCTGCAGAGACTCCTGAGGGTCACTTTCTGGTAAGAAACCCTGTGGGGTGTTGGCTTTGTATCTGGGGGCCTATTTTACTTCTACAGTAGCTCACTTGTTCCTTTAAACGTGAGCCTTAAATATGGCTCCTGCTTGAGGCAGCTTCGTAGCACTTGATTTATTTATTTTTTGGTTTTTTGAAGTACAAGTGCCTATCTTCTCTCAGGCAAAACATGAAAAACCAACTGTCTGAATTAGGTGTTGCTTGCACCAGGTGTCATTGACACCAGCTGGGAAGCAGTAGGAGTATCAAACCAGTGTAAAGTTGCTCAGAACAACACCCTGTGCTTTTCTAGATATCTTACTGGGCTGAACAGAAAAATGAGTATTAGAAAAATTCTCTGTACCTCCTAAGCAAAGAAAGCTAATCAAATCTGTAAAGCTGACATTCCTCCTCCAGTGCTTATTGGACATGGCTTCCCATTTACAGACAGGGGAAATGAAAACAATTATTTGTCTTTTAATACTCTGCAGTTGTAATTTAATTCTTTGGCCTGTTCATTCAACTACCCCAACTCATTTTAGTCCCAGCAAGTTATAGAAAAGATACAGTTTTGAGGGCTTTTCACAACAAGCCCATTTAGAGAGTCAGCCCAGGGAGCCTTCAAGAACTGATTCCTTCAAGTTCAGAGCATGAAATTATCCTGTTTTGATGGCCAATGGGGATGCAGATGACACTCCTCTCCAAATACATGCAAGGACCTGTAATCACAGTGACATTTTTTGCCCTTCATCCCCTCTCCTGACTTCCTCTTGATGCATCTGTTTCCACAGAGTGAGGGGTTTTTGACTCCTGGTTAAGATATTGGTCCCTGAAGCTTCTCTGCCTTCCAGACTGTAACAGTGAGCAAATACCTTTGACTGTCCAGAGCAGAAGGGGCTGGTATCAGATCATCAAGGTTATTTCCTAACATCAACCTTGTCTTCTAGAAGATGCATCCCACCTTCAACCACAGAGAATATGGACAATTTTTTGGACCACTGGAGAACTTCAACCACCTGTCCTGCATCACCTTGTTGAATCGTCAAAGGGCTTTACAGAAAACTGACAATGAGTGGGACTCTACTTGAGTGAAGTGGGACATAAATTGTCCTTCAGAAGAGCTTCAAGAGAAAAGAACAAACTCACCCATATCAGTAAAAGGATTCCTGAGGATGAATCTGGCACCTCCCAGGGTGTATATATTTCAATATAAAGTCCATGTGAAAGTAAGTGGCACAGGATATTTCTCCTCAATATAATTAATATCTTCTGTGATATTTTATTCTGTTCCGTTTCCCTCTAAATTAAAAAAGTGAATAATTCAACTCACCTGAGAGCAAAAGCAAGGTGCAAGGAATCTCTGTCTTCAAACAGGACGAGTGATTGCTAATATGAGTGTGTTACAAAGAAAAACTTTGCCTCTGGAAAGGGTTTTACGTTTTCCTGAAACAAGGAGTAGCTGCATTTGTACCAGATCCACAGCCTGTCTGATATTGATATGTCTTGAGTCGGCTTTGAAAGCCTGGTTCTTCTGATAGATAAATGCAACCCCAGATTATTTTCATCTATCTGAAAGAGAAATCATTATGAAATTAACCAGTGATCAACCAAACCACACGAGGAGCTCAGAAGGAGTTTTTAGGCTTTTTCAAATGACTGGCTTTTCTCTCTCCATGTGGTTGTGTTTAGCTCTGAAATATAATTTTTGGTGCTGATCACTGCTGGGTAGACCATACAATTAAGGTATTTGAAAAACAAACATTTCTAAACCACTGATCATTGGGGAGATGGCCTAGAAATGACAGCCCATTTTCCAAGAAGATGGTTAGGAAAGGGAACCTGAAAACTTAAGATAACATTGAAAAGGAAACAGAAGAAATCCAGGGAGTGGAAAAAAAAAATCAAAAGACGAAAAAGGAAACCAACCAAATAAACCCACCCTCACAAGGGTTTTAACTGCTTCTCTAGTACTTTCAGACATATTACTCAAATGTTTTAAGGAATCCAGCCTAGTTTCTGTGGATTTCTATGGCTTCATGCCTTTACACAAGAGATATGTACTGAAAAGTGGAATCTGTGACAGTTGGAAAACAGGAAATATTTCCAGTGATAGGAGGAATTTCAGCTCTGTAGGAATTTTTTGGACTTTACAATATCAAATTTCAAGTAGAAATGAGCGCAGGACTGAAGGCCCAGAAACAAATTTGGACGTGCCTCTTTTTACTGGTACCCTGCTGATTATTTCTTTTTCCCACCTAAACTCAGCTCACTTTGGCTCACCTCCCATTATCCTCAGGCAGCTTCATTTTTCTTCTTAAACAATTCCAAAACTGTTCGTTGCTGAAGATAAGTGCCTGGCTCATTCTCACATGGAAGATGATTTAAAGCCAGGAAGTTTTTTACAGTTCCATTTTGACTATTTTATCAGTTAAATAAGAAGATAGAGACAGTAAAAAAAAATAAAGACTGTGTGATTTGGTGGCTGGGGCAGGAACACAAGTGTTCAGAAGTGAGCCAGAAATTAACAGTTCTGAACTCTTGCAGGGTTCAGGTATAAGTGTGAGTGTTGTTGAGGCACTACTGTGCAATCAGTTTAAATCAAAAATCAGGATCTCCACTGGGGGAAGGCTCAACCCAGTCAGCAGATGCAGAAGTAAAGCCCATCTCTAGTAATAGTACTGCTATTGCAGTCAACAGTGTTGTGAAAATATTTGCTTAAGGATAGGACATTTCTGGATTTCCTCGAAGTCCATGGCTGCCTTTGACTGGGGAGAGAAAAGGTTTTGGATCCTGCACAAGAAAGTGATGCAGAGGCCAGTGCAGAAGCCTCCAGAATCTGAGATAAGCTTTGACTAAGGCTTTTAATACTTGGATGCTTAAGTAAAGATAACCTCCAAGGTTTTGGCAGCCTTGCCCACAACTAGCTGAAACACAGAAGGACCAGGTAATTACCTAATGTGGTAAGAGCAGTTATGGGAAGTGTGTAAAAGGTAAGACAAATTCTGCCTGAGACCAAGGCTTGCTCTCATATCTGAAATGTTCATACCCAACTCAAGTTCTTTCCCTTAATTTTGCTGAGATGCATCTACTCTTGAGGTGAGTCTTGGCACTGCTTTGCTTCCTTCCTGGTCAACACTCCAGAAATCTTGAATGTTGTGGGCTTGTGGAGAAAAGGGAGTGGAGTCCTGGGTTCTTCTTCCAGACCGATACTGGGATGGAGAGGCTGTAAAAATTCATAATTTTACATTTTTTGAACAGTTGTTACTCAAAACATAGTCAAATCCACAGAGTTAGACCTCCCCAGACTTTGGGAAGACTGCATCCCAGCATGTCAGCAGTGTGCAGGAGTTGCTGAATCCCTGGAAAGCACCTAGGGAGCTTCCATAAACAACTTTTAAAATGATAATGATAGTTAATGACCTAATTTCCTAGCCAGCCAAAATACCTGCGGAATCAAAGTCCCGTATCTGAATTAATCTAAACTCCTGGGAGGTTTTGTCCTGGACTTAATGTTCACAATTACTCCTTTATGTCTGGCATTTTTGGGGCCAAATCAAGACCCCAGTTTAGATATCCAAATAGTTGGATATAATTATTTCTGCAAAATACCAGATTGCAGCTTTGTGTAACAGCAAGGGGTCTCAAGGAAAATGCAATTTTATCACATTTCAGTGAGGCAGATGTATGTGCAGAATATACTACATAAACAGCAGTTAACCCTCAAAAGCTACAGGAAAAAAAAAGAGAATATATATCCTACTAAATTTCTTGATCCTACTATAGTTACATTCCTTATTTCTAACCCAAATTTTCTTTGCTGTAAATTGGAAAATTTCCCCTTCCTCCTTTACTCAATTGCTTGAGTAAAAGGATCACCAACAACCTCCTATAACTACTTTCCATATATTGAAAGACAATTTATCAGTTCTCTCTCCACCTTCACTCTGTTTCCTTTGTTCTTTAAACTGGCATGCAGTATGCAGTAAGTCCTGGATTCTTCCTATAACTTCTGCCTGTTCTAGAAAGACATCTAAGCTGCTCTGGAATCATTTCAGAGTGAGACCTATCCATGTGGGACTCACTAGGCAAATCTATGCAAACTGAAAAATCAGCATATTCTGCCTGCTTTTGCAAGACAGCCTTTTGTGGTAAGCTCCTTATAATTATCAGTTAATTGTTGCGGATCCCATGTTGCCAAAAATTTGAAGATGTGAAGGTTGGATGCTGGTACAATTTGCAGCTTGCAGGGTACTTAGACATTCCAACAAAGATTTCAGCACCTTTCTACAATGTATGCCCACATGTGTTTATACCAGAACACATGCCTGTGTTCTGGTATAGATGGCAATAGAGTTTCTGACTTGTGTTATCATCTCCTCTTCCCGGTAAGACTGGATAGAGTTGGTTTGATTTAACCTTCCTTTATTGGTAATCTTCCTTTGCAAAAGCATATGTATAGTTAAAAAGTCCCTAAAAGTGCATGAAATGTTCTTCAACAGACTGACTCATGGAATGAAAGTCCTAATTCTAACTCATCAGAGAAAACACGTTTTCTCCTTCCCTAGACTTCAGTTTTCTGCAGCCATCAGAAAAATTACTGCCTTGCCAGGTCTCCTTTGTGCAGATGATTCTGGTTTTGCTGATCAGTTTTTCCCACCTAGCACTTAGACACTTCTAGTGAGAAGACAAGGTTTTGGGACCAGCTCTGGGCAGTAACCGTAGGACTGCTTGCATGCCATGTACCAGAGAAGAGGTTACCCAACTCCAAAATTGTGGTGGTGAGATTGGTGAATATGGCATGAATGTCCCCACACCTCGCTCAGTGGAAACACATATTATGCAGAAACTTGGGCTGTTGTGCATCCTTCATAGGAGCAAATCCATTTCACTTGAGCCCTCACCGAATTTCGTCTCTGCACCCAGAGAAGCACAGCTTCATTGCACCCAGAAAAACAAAAAGGAAACAAAGATGATCCATAGACTGTTAGCTTTTTATGGTGAACAAAAGAGATTGCTGTAGGCATGTGGAACTTATGAGCTCGAAAATATCACACCATGGATTATACTCTGCAACTGTATTTACATATATTTAGCAAAAATAAAAACTACAGAGGCAGCCAATCACATTTCTAAACCATTTGGAGTTTAGAAAAGAGCCAGCCTGGACAATCAAGACCAGGACTTGGTTAGCTGTCTGCTTTGATACATGTGAAATTGATTTTTTTCCCTCACTTTATCATTGTACTTTCCCTTTTTTCAGTACAGCTCAGTTTTCTTGGCCTTGATCACAGAGAATCCCTAGGAAGTCAAACACTCAGTCAGCATATATGCTACTTTATCTGCACTGCTTTATGAGTTTACATGTGGCAGAAAAAAGTTCAAAATCTTCTTATCTTCAATTTCACCAATACATATAAATATGTATGTATAAATGAGGAGTGTTCCCTAGCCCAGTAGATTTATCATTTAGGATGAAGACTTTTAATTTATTTGCTTATACAAATCTTCTGAGTCTTTCTAAAAGAATGGCAATTCAATCTGTATTCTGCATGAACTGCAGTAATGTAGTATTAGTGATATTAAAATAATTTCCTGTTGAGTCAGATTCTGAATTTTTTCCTCAAGCCAAATTATTATTGGCTTGTGTATGAGTTTTGTCTGACTGAAGACATCAGATTTTAGCCCTTGTATAACTACAGGTTTCATATAAATCATCACAAAATATTTTAAGAACTACTTATATCTACCTAGTAGGCACACAGTTACAAGTGAAATGCCATGATGAGTGGCATGATCTACAAGTAATTTCAAAGACTGCACAGCAACATTTCACTGTGAGATATGACAAGAAATGAATAACATTACACCCTCAGTGAAAGTTTGGGTGAAAGGAATCAAGCTACCTTGTCGGAAAGAAAATTCAGTGAAGGGTTTGGTAACGTTTCACCATGACACTAAAAGCACACAGCTTTACAAAATACACCAAAGTTGTTCAGAGCATGCCACTGATGGAGGGAGAGTATGGGCTCAGTATGAGCCTGGAAATAATTTCATCACAGGATAGACTCCAGCCTTGTAGCATTCTATAGAGTTGGGATGGAAACTCCAGTGACTCGATATTGATCACTGCCCCGAACCGGTCAGACAGTTGAACCAGATGATTGTTGTACATCTCTTCCAACTGCAGTATTCTGTTCTCTTCTCTTACATTACCTTACATTACATGTAAGGAGCTTAAAGAACCCATCCACGCACTCTTTACAAGACTATTTCTTGACCCTCAAATAAACAGTCACCCTAGTTTTCCCTTAGTATTCCTCTTTGTTGCTGTGTGAGTGAAAGATATACCAAATAGGAAAGGGCACACTGCACCAGCCAATTCAGACAGAGAGCTTTGGCTAGGGCTATGGGGTGGGATGTAGTTGTTGTCATGATATGCTGAGAATTGTTTCTCGTGTTCAACTGCGTGCAACTGGCATGAAGCACCCACTCTGCAGGAACAAATCCCATTCTAGTATTCCCTGATTCAGTGAAAAAAGTGGCTTAATAAAGGTGTAAATTAACATTTTATGAAAAGAACTAAAAGGAATTTTGTGGAAGAAAAGAAGTGATGAGACAGACCCGTATTCCCACTGCCAAAGATTTCAGTGTAGCTTTTAGGGAAATACCAATCTTTTGGGTTGTGACTGGCTTGCTGAGCACCTCCCTTGTCATATAATTGTCCATGAAATTGCAGCCCATACGGTTAAAATATTAAGCAGGATAACATTACAGTGTTTAATCCACAGCTGAGACAAAGCAGAGATCAGGAATAATCCTGTTCAACAGCACCACGTTTACTGTCTGATGTGGGAGGTGTTGATTAGCTTTTAAGCAGAAACATATTTTTTAAAGTTACATAATCTGATGCTCAGGTTTCCCCCTCCCCCTTGAAAAGAATTAACCTAAATATTATGAGAGATTAAAAAGTTCTCCAGGCCTTTGGTTTTGGGGGAAAGGGGGTGCACCTGCAGCTGGGGTTTTCCTTTCTCTTACTCCCAAACCCATTACTCAGTAAAGAATATTTGTGCAGTGCATCGTGTATAAGATCACACATTCAAGTCATCAGAACCTGACTCAGCTGTTACTCAGTACTTCCTTGGACAAAACCAATGGAAATTTGCCTGAAGGAAGACTAGGGATTGAGTGAAAATGGCAGGAGATACGGAATCATGGAAATCATAGAAAACAGAAGGACAAAGGATCTCTTTCCCTATTCATGGCACCTTGGGACACCCCTTGCAGGGCACCAGGTAACGTCCTGTTGTTTTTCTTGTCCTGATGTGGCCCCTCTTCTGTGGAGCTGATTTTGGACACAATTCTTAGACCTCCACTAGATGAATTTAGTTGCCTGCTGCTGTTTGTACAGGTGCTGAAAGACAGAACATGAGCCATTCTGTAAGGGGTTTCTGGTTCTGCTTGCTACCTGCTATCCTGTACGCAGAGTGTGCTGGGAATTTGCCTTGGGTACCCAAAGGAGGTAAGATCTGAGAGGACAAAGCTCCAGGTTCCTGGCAATATTTCTGCTGGAGTGCTGTGAGTAAGGTCCTGGTGCAAAATGTTTCAGCTGTGGCCCTGAAGGTAACATGCAGAAACAGAGTAAATCTATAAAAAAAAAAATTTAGAAATGTTCTTAATTAGGCATAGTCAGCCTCAGTTAGACAACATCATTTAGAGAACTAGTGGAGCCAAAACAATTCACAGTGCTCTGGGTTAGTCCAATAAAGAATCCTAAACTTAAATTTGAACCTCGGCTATAAGTCAAATAAAGTTAAGAACCGTGCTTATTTTCCACTTTCTTCCTCTCTCTATTTTTCCCTGTCTTTGAAGTGTAGACATGCCTGCCAACAGGCACCTAAATAAAATTGGAGGGATTTTTCAGAAGTGCTGAGCACAAACAAATCTAATCAAAATCAGAAAAAGCTGTGGGTGTTCAGAAATTTTAGGTGCCCAAACAGGGATTTGGCTTCGCAGAGTTAGACGCCCTTGTTTGAGAACTTTTGGCTCAAAAATACACTACCCAACCCATTGTATGAGCGTAATGTTCAGTGAAATGTCAAGCTCAGTTTAAACCTCTGGGAAACTAATAAAATCCATGTACTGCATTCACCTGGGAAATTGGCCCTTTTTTGTTTCTTGCAATTACTTAGGAAACAAAAGTCAGTACAAGAATCATAATGTTGCTTTTTTTGTCCATTTTCTCTCTCTCTCTCTTTCTGCCACTTTTTAAAACCTCTTTCTTTCAATTTTTTAATTTTTATTTCTAACATATGTATCTATTTCTTTTCCTTATTTTCATAATTTTGGAATTTCAAGCACATAAAAAATGTCCGAGTATTAGCCTGGAAAGCAATTTTCCAGGTTGAACTTGGAGGTGAAGTATTACATCACTCACCAAGCCTGGGCTCTAGAGCCAGCTCAATTAACATTAGGAAGAGTCTTCTGAGGGACTGCATCAGTCCTTCATTTAAAATTGCTTTGTGTAGTGGGCACATCTGGCTGCTGCAAGCTAGATAGATTTGAGCATAAACCAGGAGACACAAAAATTACCCTCATTTTACAGTGATTTTAGACATTCAACTCCTTAGAGTGCAGCAACTTTGAGCCCAAGGTGCTCTAAATGAGGGTGGGTTCTTCTCAGCGCAGGAGGAAATGCTGCTCAGAACAGAGGGGCTTTGCTCCCATGTGCAAGACCTCAGTATTTGAGGATCAAGGGCAACAGCTTGTTGGGTTGTTGGTGGGTTTTGCTCATGTCAAGAAGAAAGTAGACTGGAAATGGTGGGGGAAGAAAGAAAAGCTGAATATCAGGCTCTGTCAAAACATCCAAGCAGCTGGAATCAGGGTTTGGCCAAAGGAAAAAGGACAAACATCAATCAATACCGATGTAATTTCCAAGCTTTCGTGAGGGTGTTGCAATCCAGATTTCTGGCCCAGGAGTCAGACCCTTGCCCAGTAGCAGCTGTGTTTTATGCACCTTATCCTCCCTTAACATTTTCCATTTTGGCCAAGTCTCACCATACTTCCACTCTCGCTTTCTGAAATTCAGATGAAGCAGCTGCAGGATGCACCATGCCAGGCAACTCCTTCTTTAATTTTCTCTCTCACGGCAATAATAAAAAATTAAACCAGTTGATGCTGCATGAAGGAGTAGGTTAATCAAAACCAGACCCTGCTGGTGGCCCATTTGCAGTTGAGCTCAGATGGGTGGCAGGGCAGAGCCAGCTTCATGCAAACATTTGAATAGAGATTCCTGGAGAGGGGCTGGTATGTGTGGGACTGTGCTGAGAGATCCTTTGTGTTATCAGCTTTACCAGGGATGGGCTTGTTGGTACTCAGCCTTCTGCTCAGGACATCTCAGATATCCTGTCTTTTCCTTCCAGCCTGAAGTGATGGCTCATTTGAAAACCACTCACTTTTTGCTGCCCTTAAGTATGAACAAGCGTTCTGAGAAATGGCCATCACAGGTCACAGGGAACATATGTATCTATTTATTTTCCATTAGTATTAATTACATTTTTAAAAACCAGCTCTTCAGTTGGAACTAGCAGAGGCAGGTCCCGTTCTGGGAAACACAGCTATTTCTGGTAGTTTGAGCACTGACAGATGCATGTGTTCAGAAGAAAAGTCCCTGTGAACTGGAAAGCCTATGAAGTGGATGACCAAACATCCCCAGGCTGTACCAATAAGCTCTGAATTAAATTCAAATAATAAAACAACAAATATACTAAATTAATTAAAACAATAAAAATTTCTTTTCCTTACAGAAATTCACTGGAAGAAGCCATTAAGAATTTTTTTTTTTTTTTTTGAGAGGTGAGAGACACCTACATACTCAAGTGAAGTCAACAGAAACTGTGGCTATTTAAAACACCCAACTCACAGACCCAGGCTTCGGTCACCAAACATTAAGCATCAAACTGAAATTTGCAAATCAGGTGTGTAATAACTGAATGCTTCCTCTGTAAAACATATTGGCACAGAAGAGTTCAGAGTTTTAGTTTCTAAATGCCTTTTGTTTTCTATGTGGGTGGAATTCCAGCTTCTCAGCACTGCAGTCAGGAGAGCAATGTCCGAATTGTCAAGGTCTTGATTATTCTACTTTTACCTGCTCTAAATTCCTGTTTCCTATTCTTGAACTGGAAATGGCTATATAAGGGTGCATCCTGATATGTTTCTAAGGATCCTAACACAGTAGTAAAAAATTCTAAAAATTACAACTAATTAGAGCAGGAGGGGGTGGGACACTTTCCCTTTAATTGGAGGTCTTGCATGATGTCAGAGAGTTAAAATTGCTCTAAAAAAAAGTGCAACTTACACATTTCACTGCTGAATATGAAGAATGAGAGCTGAAACAATGAGAGTGATGCATTCCAAAGGCTGATAATACAAGAAAAATCTATCAGCTCAGCTTTTGAAGTGGTCTCCAGTAGAGACCACTTGGTAAAAACAAAACAAAACAAAACAAAAAAACCAAAACAAAACAAAATGATGCATTCATCTGGAATTCATTGAGAGTTACTCCATAAAAAAGGATTACAAGGAAAGTGGATCTAATTGTATGATCCAGAAGTAAGGTGTCCTCCAGGAGAACCATTGAAAAGCTGCTCTGTAGGCATAGGCCGTGAGTAGTTAAGGGAAACAAAAGTTTTTTTACAGATCCTTCTGTAAGCCTTCACTCAACATATGTGCCCAGCAGCAGGCTCATCTGCTCAGTCAGGGCCTTGGCAGCTGCTTTTGCTAGCTCAAGTCTCCTGTAAAGAGAGGCCTTGAACAATATTAATGTTTTCTGTACTTACCCTCTGTCAGCCTCTAGATTCATCATTAAATTGGTGCATTTCCCAGCTCCTCTGGCCAGGCTCTCTGGCAACAGTAAAATCTCCTGACCTAGTTATTCCTAATCCTCGTACCTGGTACATTGGCACAAAAGTAGCTCTGCTGTCCTGAGGATATCTTCATACTTTTCTGAAGCCTTTTACCCTTCTAGTGCCTTCCTTCCTGCTGAGCCAGGAAAAAGGGAATTCCAACACACTTTGTGCAATTCAGAGTGCCTGAAGAGTTGTCCACATGTCACCATCTACTGAGGTAAAGGATATTTCATGTGGTTTTGGCAAGAGACTGGCAGTGGAAACCTGCATAATACCTACTGCTACCCAGTGGATGTGCTTGTTTTTCATTTGAAAATATTTTGTTGAGTAAAATCCAGGCTAGGAAAAGTGCCTGTCTATCCCATTTATATTATTTTTCAGAGCAGACAGAAATGTTGTGTTGCTGCAGCATGGCACAACTGCAGAACCTGTCTTTGCCCATTTCCTCATTAATTCCCTTAACAACTGAGCACACCACAACATTCCCATACTGAAGCCATTTAAGGAGGGATTTAACTAAGTGGGTATCCTTTTCTCAAGTGAACTCATCTGCAGGTTACTCAGAAGTCACTTAGTGATATCTGGGTGACAGCCTCAGCTTCCTCTTCATCTCTGTCCCTCCAGACTCCATTTACAGTCTGGGAGTGAACAGGACTTTGTGGAGGAATTTTGGAAGGAAGTTCATGGCAGTGAAGGGAGGTATTAAGGGACTGGAAACGCACACATGTAATTTGATATAATTAGTAGCATTAAAGAAAGAGAGAGAGAAAGCCATCTACAAATCCTTGGTTGTTGCTCTGAATTTTCTCCTTCAGATGAAGGAGTTTGTATGTTTGGACATTGACATTAGAAGTCTATATGTAGGTGCCTACAAGTGTTCATACCTACAGGTATTTAGAGTACCCCTACTGATGAGATTTACATTTACCAGATCAAAGGTTAGAAGTTTGTGTGTAATTGAGGCAAAATTATCTGGCACTGATTACTCATCCTAGGACAATTCTCTGCTTGGTGCTTGTGGGATATTTCTAAAAGATAAATACTCCCTAAAAGCAGAACTACTCCTTGAACTCTACCAAAGTAAAAACTGATATTATTGATTCTCCACCTATAAGATATCTGTTCTTGTTGTTGATACCAATCCAGCACGGGTGAATGAACATCAAGCAAGATTGTTACTGGAATATGATTTTTAAGATAATTTAAAATTTGGAAATCAAAACAAAAGGAAAATTCCACAGCTTCATGCCAGTTTAATACTGAAACAAAATTTCCGACTTTCTTTTTCTCTCACTCTCCTTTTTATACATTATAGATTTTTAAATATTAGTTTGAAAATGCTGGTATTTTAAAAAACTAAATATTTTTCTTCCATTTAGAATCGAGAAGTAGTAAAAGTTCATTTCAGACTGAAAGTGTAGAGACTAGACAATTAACATTTCCCAGAAAAATGTTAGTTAAAAGAAAGTCAATAAAATGTCAGTCTTGCCCCAGACTTGCTTTTTCACTCGGTCACAGAAAGAAGATCCTTGAAGAAAATTTCTTTCTTCTTTTCTCCTAAATCCTGCACAGCCACAGAGTCAGAGGAATATGTCATGCTCTCTCCTTTTTTCAGTCACAGGAAGTGGTGAGGCATCCCATCTCACCACACTGCTTGCTGTGTCACCTTGTGCTGGCTGATCACAGAACAGAAAAGGAAACTCCTGTTGGTTAGTGAGGCTTGTGTTAGTGCAATGAGGTGGAAAGACTCACTCACTGTGTTGTGCCCAGCACAGTGCACATGGTTTAGCTTAATTACAAAGTAAAGCATACCAACAAGGCACACAGCAAAAATCCCAAGCCATAATCACTGTCAGTGTCAGGTTCACACACGATTTCTCTCCCCTGTGAGTTACCTAGCACCCACCAGTTCCAATGGAACTATCTGGTTTTTCAGCTCCAGTTTGTGGAATTTCAAGCATTTCACATGAGCCATCTGTTCAGTAAAAGATTTTTGCTAAAAAACCTGCTTCCCAGAACGACAAAGCCATGGAGAGAAGTTTCTGAAATTTGTCTGGCTAAGTTCCTGCTGGAGTCAGACAACTAATGCTCCTGGAATTTCCGAACAATGAATGAATTAATTGTGCTGTACAGTTAATTAACTAATGTGAGACCTTTGGAAAGGTATATGCTGCATATATACATATTTATAGATACACATATACATGTACATAAACACACATATATCTCTTTGTATATCTAAGTAAACATCAGACTGCATTCCGGGGAAGTTAAGGGCTGAAGAAGCTGTTTATACATCAGTGGCCTTGAAACTCAACCACAGAATACTAGGGAGAGTGTTAAATCATGACAGGGAAACCTGGAGCTGAGGGTGATTTACCACTGGGAATGACACACTTTGTGAGTCAGAAGTGAGCTGCCTCAGCAGAACTGGCTTCAGGAAAAAGTGCTTGCCACCCCATCAGGCCTTCCTTTAAAAATCTTCATGCTCTCTCATTTTCACAAGTGTCCCTCGATAATTTTTTCAATAATGATCATATCCCAAGGCTAAATAGTAAAAAGGATATCACCCTATGAAAATCTGAAATTTGATAACAAATTCATTTTCAGTGTATCTCTGGGAAAACGCTGAATGCATTCCAACCCAAATGAAGCCACTCACCTTTGTCTTCAGCAGATTGCTATTGTATGTGATTTAGCCTTTTGTGCTAGATCTTGGTGAAACACTCCTTTCTAAGCCTCCAAATTTATTCCAATGCATGCCATCCAGCTTCCTGATAATTAATTTGTAATAATGCATTCTATTATCAGTACAAATACCAGTTCAAATGTGAACATACACATGGCCTTTCTGTGCCACATGTTGCTTTTTGCATTAAATAAAATAATCAGCCTTAACCCAATATTTTTGTTCTCCTACAAGCACAAAGACTTGTAGGCTCCTTCTGTATTTTCTGCAGGAGTGTGTGCCAGGCAGCTGGCTGAGGTGGCATGCTCCTGCTCTACACTTTGGAGATTTGTGAACAGATCTCCATGGCTTCTGCCAGTCCTTTCTACCTCTTCTACTCTGCTCCAGGAGTAGTTATCAGACTGCCTTAGGAAGTGGCCAATAAAACTTTCCTGCTTGGTTTTGGTTCCCTAAAACTGTGAGGAGGTAGAGGATGTCCTGTGAAAATAGAGAAGTAGTTGGGATCTGTGTAAGGGATGAAGTGGGCCCAGATCCTCTCACCATTGTGCTCCAGAACATAACTAAAAATCTGTCTGTGGGTTGAATTTTCTGTCCAAGTGGGACACAGAAAGTGCCACAAGGAGATAGCTACAGGTGAGGGGAAGTCAAGGATAATTTTGCTCTCTGAAGAAGTAAGAGCTCCGAGCAAGTTTGGGACAGTTATCTGCTAAGCCAGCAGTATTGTGGTTTTCAGATACAGGCACCAAGATTAGTCAGAGGTGGTGGCCGTTGGCAGACACTGGTGTTATAACATGGTATGATGACACTTGTGCTGTGATTTTTAGGCCCTAAAGCCTGGAATGAGCCCAGCCTTGGATCTCCAGTGTCAGAAGAGAGGTGCTTGCAGAAAATCACTGTGGAGAATCATGTCAGAACAGGGACTGAGCATGAACACTGTACTTTCTCGAGGAGAAAAACAAAACAGAGGCCAGCACAGACAGGTGTGTGAGCCTTGCTGGAATATGAAGTGCACTCCAGGGACAGAACACAATTGAAATAAAGGCTTGCCTTGCTTTAGACATGAGCTCTGCCTCCTGCTGTGTCTGTCTCCTGCTACCAATTCAAAAAAGCTCCATCATGCCTGCAATCTGTGCTTAGTCCCTGCTGTTTGTGTAAGAACCAGTAGTAATAGATTTCCAAAATAGGCCTAAGCAGTATTGGCCCCACAGCAGAGAGCTGTGGTCAGAGTTAGTGGGAGGGAGGGGAAGCCTAGAGTTGGGAAGGATTAGGGTTGCACTAGTATATCTGGTCATCATCTTGCTGTTTTCCTTTGATGTGGTTCTCTTAGAAAAGACTGCAAGAACAGGTTTTGCAGCTTTTGCTAGACGTGAACTTCTGAATTAGAAGGCAAAATGCGGAGGAAGTTCTAAGAAAAACCCAACATTCAGTCTCTTGGAGCTCTTCTATTCAGATTTGTAAAAGTCCTGGTACTACAGCAGTGGGCACATTCTCCTGAAAACAGACCTTGCATGACATAGCTTAGTAAAGGCAAGGCTTGAAATGCTCATTATTAGTCTAGTGATGGAGCTGGTGATATGGCTCACCTGGAGAGCTAGGATTGTTTTGTGGCACTCTGTTTTATTGACATGCACATCTGTGTGTCTGCATAAGAAATGTATGTGTTAAGGGTACTTGGATGTATGTAAAAGAAACAATCTCTAGGGGTATGTCTAGATAGAATTTTTTGGTAATTTGTACTTTGGGAAATGTAGCTTAACACTCATCTGCAACAGAGGCTGGTGGAGAGCATCCTCAGAAGCAAACATTACAAGAAAAAGCCTAAGCAGGCTGTCTGCAGGCTCTGTGCAAGGCACCTGAGCAGCCAGAAGCAAGACAGAGCATGCCATGCTCAGTCATTCATTAAAAATGCAGCAGGCATAGGCCCAGAGTGGACAAACCTATTCAAAGGTTTGGGCTAATTTCAAGACACCTACGTAGGCTGGTGGAATTGGCAGGATGGGGCAAGGTGCCCAAGGCTGTCTGCTTGGGAGCAAGACACCTCTCTGTGGAAAGGAAGCATTGCTTTCCCCAACTGACCTACCACAGGGATGGCAGGATGTGCTGCAGAGGACTGACTCATGGAAGCAGGAGATGGGAGAGGCAACATCTCTTTACATCCCCTCTGGGGCAAATACCCTGCCCCAGTGCCCTGCAGACAGATCACAGCTGTTGTGGACAGGGCTGTCTGCTCCTTCTCTTGCTATGGTCAGGGCCCTCCTTGAAACACAATCTCATGCCTCCTCTGCAGGATGAGCACCTGGGGAAGTACCTGGAGTCAGGTCATGACTAGCTGGACTGTGCTGACCACAGCTGAGGAATTACTGTCTTTTTAGATCAGGAGACAGATTGCATATTTCCTGCACTGTTTCAGAGAAAGGGAGCACAGCTACAGATTATCAAAGACATTTAAAGTCCCAGGATTGGGACCAGCAGCACTTACCCTGGGACACTGGAGCAGAAAACAAGTTTGAGTCAGTTTGCAAACTCTACCCTAGACCCATCTTGTCCAATAGGTGCTGCACGAGCCTCAGTGCTCCCAGTTTTCCAAGTACCTGAAAAGGCAACAGCTGTTCTCAGTGCTGGGAGCATCCCTTTTTAATTCCCCTGTTACAGCTGTTAACTCATTTGCCCCCTGTGAGAAGGAAAATGAATCACGGCTGTCTTTTGTTTGCTAAATGTTAACAGCCCTGTGGAAAAACCCTCATAAAATATTCATCCTATCCTGCTCCTCTAAATTAGACAGTTACAGTTCTAACAAGCCCCAGAGAAGGCTTCTTCATTCTCTCAGTCAAAGGTACAGTCAAACATTTCTGCAGGCTTTTCTGTACTCTGCATTACCTTCAGCCAAAATTTCTGCTCCCTCAAGCTCTTTGCTGCTTTTATTCTTGCATATCTTTGTGCATCTGGCATTACAATAGGAGAAGTAAAGGTTTCCAAATGCATTCATCCACGTTCCTGCTTTAATGGTAAAGAAAAGGAATATATTTGCTATTCCAAATGCAAGGAATGATGGGGGTTTGTGGGTGTCCGTGTTTGCAGGTGCCACTGAATGAATATTTCCCAACTGGGTAGGGGGAGAGAGAGGTCTAAGATGTTTTCAAATCAGAAGGTAATGGCAAGACCTTGGACAATACACCATCCATTGCTTTCTTAGTTAGTTTTTCCCTTAGAAGGGAAATGATTTTACTCTAATGAGTGCTCACCTTCTCTCTTTTGTCAGAAAGGCAGAACAGAGATGCTTTCACAGTCTCTGTCTCCCCATGTGCCTTCAGGCTCTCCCTTCCCAACTGGGTGCATGTTTCTACAAGGATGAGAACAGGCACAGCTGAATGGGATCAGCTCCCTGCTCTCTGTCTCCTGCCTGCCTTTCCTTGTGGCTCCACCATGCCTTGCTCCTGAGTGGATTTTTGATGACTTGCAACAGGAGGGAAAAGATACTCAGATACTCGTTGTTTCTTGAAAGCACCAAGGAGTGTGAGGAAAAGGGAGGGGGAAAGATTTAGGCTAGAGGAGGGGGAAAATGATTTTGATGCCAGGTCCCTTTCTGAATAACTATTATGGGTAATGACTTGCAGATTTTCAGTGTGGCCTGTGTTACTTCAGGCTGATTTGTTCCATACCAAGACCTGAGTGAGCCTGTGAGACACAAGACATGTGCTTTCCTGTGTTTCAGGGTCTTCTTGGAGTCTGAAGCAAGAAGTTGCTCCGAGCAAGTGATGATGACTCCCTGGCTGCACTGTGAGCTCCTGCCTGCAGATCAAAAGGTTTCTTAGGAGCAAGGGTAAAACACCATGCATGGGGTCCTGTTCATAACATGGAGAACTATTTTCCCCCATGGTCTTCCTTTTTACCACTGCTCAGAAACAAAGTTGGCTTTCTCAACTGTGGGCAGGCTGCTTGCATCCCTCACCCTCTCAATGGTCACAGCCAGGGCAGGAGAGAAAAGTTCAGACTAGGTTGTGCAGGAGGAGGGGTTTCAGAGAGGCAATCCACTCCAGGAACTTCCTACTCCAGAAAAATTATCAAAGTAGATGTGTTTATAAGAGAAAGCTTTTGGAGAGGATGGTGTTACCTCCTGGAGTAGGAGCAAGTACTTGGGTCTCTGCTGCAAACCACTGACAAGTGTCACAGTCCACTGGGAGAGCCACGGAGGCAGAGAGGGTTTGCAGAAAAAACAGGAAACGTCAGAGAGCCAGTCTCGTGGAGCAGCTTGTTTCTGAGATGTCAAGGCAAACTTCTTGGTTTGTAAGTGGATAACAGTCAGTCAATTTTTGACATTTTTGCTCGCAGGATTTGCTCTGATTTGGGAAAACACACAAGCTGATGGAAAGGATGGAGTAAGCTGGGTTTCAAAGAAAAGGAAATAAGGCTCTCCCCTTCGTGAGCCACTTGTTCTGGTGTGTGCCTTTGTCAGCAAGTGACTTCTGATCTGGCCAGAGAGCTGTGCTGAAACTAGATAACAATCCCACTGAACTTTGCAGGAGTGGGTTGGACTTCCAGACATGCCAGAGCTTGAGAAACAAATACCCTTCATGCATACCCTTAAATCCTCTAGGAAAAAATCTCACAACAACTCTGGTTTCACAGGGCATAAAGTGCTCTTGTTTTCCTAGCACATATTCTATATGTGGAACAAAAAAATAAATAAATGAAATTACAGCTAATAAATTTGTTAAGTGCAGAAAGGTTTCGTCTTTACGTATAGCGGTGCTCAGTAGCACCACTAAAGTTAAAGGTCTGTCAACATTTTTGTTAATAAACCCCCAATTTTCAGGAGTTTATTACTCAGTAATAAAAGCCTTTTTCTGAGTTCAGCTTGCCATATGAGTCCTCAGTTTCTGTCCCACTCCAGTCTGAAGACTGGAAAGTACACAGATGTGATTCAGACCTGTACTCCACCCTGATTTTGCAGCACTGAGCACCATTAAAAAGACTTGTTTGCCTCTCAAAGAAATAGAAAAGTGGAAGCACAAGTCTGTATGTTTATACCACAGAGGAACAGCATTGGAATTAGATAATTTTTTAACAATACAATGGAATTGTTTTGGCTTTATTTAGAGCTGCAGGAATGTAAAGTGGAGCAGGACTTCCAGGATAGGGTTTCCATCATGCAGTTTGACTTTATACAGGAGCTGTGTTAGAGAGAGAAGGGAAAGGGGATTCAGTCTGACATTTAGGTGTCTAATGCTCTATTACTGCCCCTGCCTGGGGTGGTGTGAGCTGCACTTGAACCTCAAAGGTAAGGCTTGCTAAGGGACCTGACTGATCTTAAAAGAACCTTGAGAACCTTGTGACAGTTCTGACCAAAAAAAAAAAAAAACCCAAAAAAAACCCCAACCAACCAACCAAAAAAACCCCAAAAGCCCAAATCCAACCAAAAACCAACAAACCAGCAACCAAATACCATGAAAATTTGTTCAGTTCTCCTAGTTGTGAAGACAAGGCTTTTTCTCCAACTGTCTTAAGGGATGAAGAGGGCAAGGATGTACATGGACAATAAAAGCAGTATCAGTTTTTCAGGGTCAAAACTATCAGTCTGGGTAGTTACAGCACCAAGCCTGCCAGAGTTCAAGAAGTGTTTGGACAACACCTTCAGGCATATGATGTGTTTTTTTGGGCTGTCATGTGTCAAGTCCATGAATTGGACTTTGATGATCCTTGCAGGTCTCTTCCAAACCAGAATACTCTGTGATTCTGTGAGTAGGAATAGGATTTAATTTCCCTGCATCCCAGCCCAGTGTTCTAATCACCAGTGTTGCATTGTGATTCGAAATCTTCCAACTTTTAAAAGATGCAGCATTGCTTGTTGTCTACAAGGGAGAGCAAGAGGCAAGAACCAGTGTCAGGTCAAAAGACCCTTGATCTTGGAATTTTTTATGTATCCACCTTAGTCAGCCTGATTCAGGATTGCTGTGCATCCTATTCCAATTTTACTCTAGAAAAGTTTGCATTTGAAGTATTTTATGCAGCCACTTGATCTCACCTGTGTGGGAAATTTGGCATCTGACCAGGTGCAAAGAAAATGTCTTGTCCTATCTAGGGAGTGCAGCCATGAAAGGCTCTTTGTACTAGGAGCCATGGTAGCTTATTTGCACAAAAGTCAATAGTCTTTTCTCTAGGATACTCACTGAAAGACTCAAAAGTATAAGTTCAACTACGACTTCTTACAAAGCATCTTGGATCCACATGTCCTAGGAGTTGTTCCATATAATTAGATTTTAATTTGGCCTGCTTTGATTTTGTCAAGATCTCCAGCTAAATGTTGGGGTACTCTATTACTTTGGTGTTCTTACCTATCTTCTACACAGTTGTTGGGCAATCAGATACCCAGATATTCTTCAGAATTTGTATTCAGAGGAATATTTCCCCTGTATTCATGGGAACAGATTTTTCAAGCCAATAAACATTAGTCTGAATCCTAATGAGTATCAGAGATGTCTAAGAATGATAGATCAGCTTCTCCATAGAGGACTGAGAAAGACATCCCGTTGGACAGCCAAGGTCCTGGTTCAGACCAGGGCCCCAATTTTCTATTTTTAGAAAATATATATATATTCAGGTTCCTTTAAGTGTCAGAACCTGAGCATTTGCTCTCACCATGGATTTACACAGCGGAAAATTCCTCTGTAGGCTTCTGGCCACATAGGATTACAGCTTGGAGACATTTCTGAAATCTAACCAAGTTGAGGGAAGCTATGTGTGGGACTGTGGGACCAGGAGGGACAAATACTTTGTGTTGCTTCAGGGTTAGATTTATTAGTAGGATTTCTTGGTGTTACTTTTTACCATTTATCTCTTCCAGGCTTACCCATTATTTTCTGCTCCCTTTCTTTGGCAACATGCTGCAGACATACAAAAAGGTGACTGTTCATGGCCTGGCAGGTGGAAGATTAGCTCTGACAGAGGAAGAATTTCTTGATGAAGTGACTTCAAAGGCAAGATACTGTGGAGAGGGAGGGGGAAGGAGGCAACACTTGTGTGAAGGAAGAAGAGGGAGGCTGTGCCAGTTGGCATCAAGCACTAGAAGGATAACCTTTGTCCTCAGGGCTGACACCAGACGCTCAGGTTCGTGCATTGGCAGCTTTGCTTGTGCTGCAGTTTCGTCCCCCCCAGCCCCTGGCTGATTCACATCCAGGGACACAGAGGGCACCTGGCCCATGTCCAGTGCCTTCACCAGGCAGAGCAAAGAAAGCTTTGAGAGAAATGATGGAGGTATGTAAAAAATCCCTTCTGGGAAAACTGAGCTCATTATCCCTCCCTCCTGCTCAGCCTGTTGTAGTAGAGCTGACAGAATGCCCAGTGGTCTTGAGGCCTTTGTGTAAAGTTTCTCTTACCTTGCCACAGTCTGTAGTGGGCCATGAATTTTCTAACTTTTACAGGATTATTCATTATTATTATTATGTATCAATATTATTAAAATTCTGTCACATGGTCTTCCTCAGACACATGACCTGAGCTGAGGGCTAATCCACCCACCTTGGTGACCATAACTGGAAAAGGTCTGACTCCTTTCTTCCTTTCTGGATTGCCATCAAGTGGAAATGTCTCTCATAAGGCAGATGTCTCAGGCTGATTATGGTGGCATTTGAAATAGAGGGAAATACAGAAATGCCAGAAACAAATCCCTGCACTTAGGGGCCACTATGCCACCTAAGACCAGAACTTCTACAAGTCACACAACAAAATGAGCAGGCTGTGAGAGTGGAACAGGAATTAGCCACGATCCTTTGCAACTTTTCCACCAAAGCACTCTTACTGTCTTCCAAACCACACTGTTCGGTGTCCTGAACATGGGTGAAGTTAGGCAGATAAGAAGTTCTGTGGAGGTAGCTGCAGCTTCATCCTGAATCATTGTCTGTAAGGATCATGGAGTTATCCTGGGTGTGGGAAGCATTACCTGTTGTCCAGCAGAGATAAATGCTCATCATACTACAGAGCAGAAAGTGAAGCAGAATGTTCTGTCAAGATCAATCTGTGTGGGAAATTGAAGGACACAGAAGCAGACTAGCCAGGGCTTTAAAGCACACCTTCAGCCCTTGTGGTAAGTGTGCTTTACTTTCCTAATGTATTTTAAAATGTACTGCACAAACACAAAGGTAGTTCAGAAACCTCAGCATGCTTCTTTACAGAAGTCTTTCATTATGCAAGCCAAGGTCAATGAAGACTGATTAGCCAAAGAAATCTTGGTCTCAGGTGGCTTAACATCACTTCACCTGACTTTTTTTCCCCTCCTCCTCTCGAAAGAAAGTGACTGACTGGTTTAGATAGTGGAAAGGCACACAACATACTTTGAAATAATGCAGCCTCACAAACTTTATGTGTAGGCTTTTAAATTTACTAAACCCAGAAGTCGGGGTTGCTTCAGAAGACAGATTCCAGAGATGGAAAATTTCTCTGAGTTGGACTGAATCTGGGGAATGATCGAGGAAAACCAACACCAAAGATTTTTATTGCAAACCAAGAAGGTTGTACATGGACATGGAGAGCCTTTTCATCAATTTCTTCTACCACCAGGACAGGAACAACTTCATTTGGCCTTGTGAATTAGAAAGATGTTTAACCAGATTGGGCTTTAGGTTAAAGCCAATGGAGCAATCCCAAATGTTTTGTGTCTGATAATGTCTATGGCCATACAAATAGTTAAGAAAAGCTCTGATGGCTGTGAGCAAGACAATTATCCTGGGACAATAAAATACAGGTTCTATATCTTGTCCCCAGCTTTTACAGTTGACTTCAGTAGAATTTATTTAACTGCAAATGCAAGGTGAAGTGGGAGGTAGAGGAAAAATGGGGTTCAGAGGCTACCAGAGGCTGAGGCTGCAGTCTGCCAAGACAGATGGTACTGGGTACATCAGCTGTAAGAACCTCTGTGGCACCACACGACCTTGGTGGCTCAGCCCAGCCTCTGAACCACAGCACATTGCTCCTGTGTCTCAAGTACTGCTCTTGAGGCCCATGATCTGAGCCCTTTGTCTTCTTCTTTAGGATGTATTTCTTTCCTCTCATGGAGAAGTTCAAGGGGAGTGAATGGCTGGGATTGAGGGGGTGGAAGACGCCCAGATTTAGTGGAATGGTGCTTGGAAACAACTTTGAGATGCAAAGCAGAAAATGTTGCTTCTAACTTCTTCCACCCTCCACAGATGTTAGCCAGGGAGTCTATCTACCACACCCTTTCTAATCTGCCTCAGTGGCAGAGCTGAAGCAATTGTAGCTCTGAGGAACTTGCTGTACTCCTATAGCAACCTCTGTAAACACAATGTCACAGAAGTGGGACCAGCAGCCAAATTACCAGCTCACCATCAGGAAAGCAACAGCCAACACCTCTTGTCCTCCTACAAAAATGTCACAAAGTCCCCACTGACTCCTGCTGCTTCCTTCAGCCTGAATGATTTCTTCCATTCATTCACATGTGGTCTTAAATTCCAAATCAAGCTGGGCTAGGAGTGATCCTCAAATCTCAGCACAATTCCTTCTTTCTCCATGCAGACAGAAAATACCCCAACAGTACAAGATGTTCTACAGCCACACTTTCAGGTATAAGCTACATTCTAATGCAGCTTTTCTCAAGGGCTAGAAACTTGTGTCTGCTTCATTACAGGTATGGAAGTCAATATCAACTTTTACCAGAAATCAAGTATTTTAAGGGCTGCAGATAAGTTGTCACTTCTTGCAATAGAAACCAGCAGGAATTGCAGATGTCTAATGAGTGATGGCTATTACTGGAAGTCAGCAGAGCTGGGCAATAAAATGTGTTTGCTCCTGCTTATCATGAAGAAGAAGAAGATGATGAAGAAATCATAGTTCCTACAGCAGTATTTAGCAGTGGTACATAGCAAAGGCAGAGCTTTGCAGGATATGGAAAGACTGTGATCTTGATTCCAGGGAAGTTGAACAGATTGCCAGTTCCATAAAGTAGCAGAGCATTGCTGTCAGGGAAAGGAAGGGCAAATATGTTTTTTAGACAAACAAACCAAACAATTCCTAAAACATTTGCAAGTTCCGACTATCAAAACTTAAGGAAAAAATATCATTCACATGTGGACCACAGTTCAGTGTCTTGTCTCAGAGTTCACTGACAGGAACTGAGAGACAAGATGCCAGAACAGGCAGGGATGCACCTGGGTGGATTGCTGGGGACTGCATTAGACCATCAATGAAAAGTTTCACTGTTTTAAAGCTTTTCTTGTATGCTGTTAACAAGCCCCCACCTTCTGTTCCCTGCACTCCCCACTCTCACAGTCTCTTTTCCATCCTTATCTGGATATATTGTCCCCAGTTCTGTCCAAGCTCAAACGGTAACCCAAAGGGAAAGGGGCTATCCTGAGACTCCTGCCCTTCTAAGGGAAAAACCCTTTCCCTAAATCCTCAGTGGGTACAGAACCCATGCCTGCCTTTTTCCTCAAGACAGTCTCTCTTCTGCTAGGCAAGGAACTGAAAAACCCATAGCCAAACCAAACCAAAACAAACTTCTAAAATTTTGAAAGAGATGTGACAGTTTAAAAGAAACTGAGTAAATAGTTTACCCACAAGGACAAAGAATATTTTTGTTTCTGTAAATAAGTTGTCTTGGGCATGTAAAATTACTGGAAACCCACAGGAATCTCATGTCTGAGCTGAGAGATCCTTTGAGACTGGACTCCCAAAGGGCAATGCTTTCAGTCCATGACCCTCTGGAAGCCAACTTACAGATGTAAATGTGCAAAGTCCTGGGCTTACAGTTCAACTTAAATCTGTAACCACAGGATATGTTTTAGTGCTCAGAATAAGAATGAGTAATACATTCAAAGCTGGAGGTTTTACAGTAAAGATTTATGCAGCACCTGCCAGGACTGATTTAAACTTTTCTGATCCTACCATATGGGAGAAGAGGCACTGCAGGACACCTCATGAGCCCTGCTGGTTGTTTTGTGCTAAGTGAAGTTGCTAGCTTGCCCTCAGAGTGTCTTACCATCACTGGGGCTTGAGGAGACATCCCTCCACTTTGTGACTCCAACAGATGGTCTGATTCCAGGGTCAGCACATATTTCTGTTTCTGTTCAAGGACTCCTAATGACTGGTCACAGTTTATGCCACTTGAACCACCAGCTCAGAGGAGATTGACAAAGACTTGCTGAAGTCCAAGACTCCAGTAATGGGGAACTTAAAAGTTGCCCCAAATTACTATCTTCAGCATTGCTTTTCACTACACCCTCCCTTTTATTCTGCTCAAGTTTTATTGCTTGTTTGTGGTACAGTTACAACCTCCTTACTCTGTGATTCCCTGCCCTGAACTTTTAAATGCCTTATGTGAACTCAACCTGAGTTCCAGGTTAGCTTAATTTTTCTACATACAAATATATATTTACTGAACATCTTTAAAAATTATTTGTGTGGGATTTAAGATAACATTGAAATTCCTTTTGCTGATGATTTATAAAGCTATTTTCCCCCTGTCTAGACGCTTTCAATATTTGCAATTAGCTGATGGAAAAATAAACGGTGGAGTATTCTTTCCAAACCTCCATTGGAGAGGAAAAAAGGTCTCCATCATGTAAAGCAAATATTCTTCTGTCAAGTCAGCCAGGAAGAAGCTTCTAAAAGGCAAAAGACATGGAGGATGAGTCCGGCTAGTGCTGTATTAAGGTGTAAAACTTGGATAAGGAAGGGGTACAGAGATTTTATAGCTCCAGGGAGAAGAAGGAGAAAACAAGATACTATGCCAGAGACATTTTTCTTGGGCTGATTGCAAAATTAGCTGGAGCTGAAGCTAATTGATTGTGTAGGCAGATGAAACAAATTTGAGATGACTATAAATAGCAACAGTCTTTCCGTGCAGCTGTAAATCTGAGCTGGAGAACTGTCTCCAATTCATTGTGAGCATTTGCAAACATGGGAGAGAGAATAGAGTAAAATAAAATAAAGTAGAACAAAGCTTGGTCACATAAAGAAACCACAGAGAGCACCCAGCACAGAGAGAAATTGTCAGGGTCAGCCTTTACAAGGCAGATGAGAGCTGGAATTTAATCTCACAGATGTTGTGGCCTGATGCATTTTACCTGTCTCGCCCCCTCAACCACAGCCTGGGAGAGGCAGAATTCAGTTCTTTCTTTTGTCTTTACAGAATTTTATGTCAGATAGTGTTGCTGCCTCTTCATGGAGGAAGAGGCTGAGTGAAGCAGTGGTCTAGGTCTGTTTTTCTGAATACTGGCAGAGAAAAATGCCCCACGCTATCAATCACTGGAAATGGGAAAGATGTTGTGTGCTCTATGCAAACTGTGAGTACATGTGGGCAGATCCTTGCCAAGCTTCCCCCCTCCACTCTTTAAGCTGGGAGAGTTGCGTTTTTTTCTTCAGGATTAAGCTACATGTTTAAACTCTGCTCTACCATCTGTGATGAGCAATAGCCTGATGAGGGAAAGCTATGGCTGCACCCCAGAGGAGAGATGGCTGTCAGGATTAGGGTCAGGATTTGCATGTGGCCACTGGCAGCTTTCAGCATCTGTACCTGTACCCCTACCCTGGGTGGTCTCCAGAGAAGATGCTCTCCCTGTGGTGTAAAGACTACAGGCATGGATGCAGCCTTTCTTGCACCACTCCCTGGAGAGCTGGTGAGGAACCAAACCTTTGACCTTGGTCATTTGTCTACCCATCTGCAGGAGGGGATCACCCTGTAAGTACCAGGTGACAACATAATTCTCACAGTTTAAGGCCATAAGTGTAGAATTCCATTATATGAAATTGCAGAGTAATTTGAAGAATTGCATGACAGGAATACAATTAGGATGAAAGATGTGGTACTTGGGCTTTTTCAAAAGGGGTCATCAGGCTTTCACCACCAGCATTACTGTTCTAGTAATGTCTACACTCTGCCCTGTTATGTTGGGATCTGTGTTTAGCAGAAGAGACTTCCCACACTGAGGCGTTATGGTTTACAGATACAAGCCAGACAAAAGCATAGAAAGAGAAAAGACAAACATAAAGGTTTACCCAGCCACTGGCTGGAGGCTGTCTGCTTCCCACATCTCTCACAAGGAGGTGAGTGGAGTGACTATCTTACAAGCAGGGCGAGCAAGGAGTGTTCACATGGTCAGATTGGGTGTGGAGGATGAGCAGTAACTTTTCCAGCTTGAGTAACTCCCTCAGTTGACCATGCTCCTGCTGGGTGATGACAAGGCAGTTCAGGTGCCAGCAAAGGCTGTGCAGAAAGGAAGGGCAAGCGGGGCCACTCCGTCAGGGCACTTAATTCCACTGTGTGCTCTGCTAGCCGTGGTTCTCCCATTTGATGTGAGCCGCCACCCTGGGGAGAAGGCTTCCCTGGCTTGGCTGAACCAAGTCCAGCTCAGCAAAGAGCTTCTGTAGTGTTTTTTGCTAAATACACTGTGCTTACATGAGTTTTTAAACTGTTCACCTCACAGCCATAGGGAATGAACCTCTCTGCCTACACTCAGACCAAGCCCACAAGGTTGTGATGTGACCATGATTCCTCTCTCTGCCCCGTTAAAACATACCCGAGGTCTGGGATCTCTCCAAGGCAAAAGGAGACTGGATGTTTCTAAAATGAGTGTTGGATAAGCAGAGTTAATTCTTTTGGGCTCATTCATGTGCTTGGGTTTGGCCCAGCCTGCTAGGCAAAATCTGCTTGGTATGTTTCATGGCCTGCTGTATCAAAAGGAGCAGCTGTGGTGAGTAAACCAAGGCAGTGGTTTGACTCCTGAACCATCTAGGGGAAAACCCTCTCAGACTGTATTTCTCATGTCCTTTTTTTCTTTCTGATAAGAAAATGCCATTCCAAGACTAACACCCACCCACTCTCAAAATCATGCATGCAATCTCCACCTGACCTGCCATCTCCCTCCTGACATATGAAAGCATCTGTGTTTATCTTCTTTTTTACTGGGTTTCAAACAACAATGCTATGCTCTCATGAAGGATTCTTTTATCAGCTTCAAGGACAGGAACCTAAAAGGAGTTAACCTGGAGGTCACTTTCTAACAATTTCACTGCTCAGTCCAAAGAATCACCTTGGAGATTTCATGTTTAATCAAGACATTTTTACAGCTTTTCTGCAAAAGAGAGAGGTGCACTTTGATTGAAGATAAAATCCATCAAATGATGCAATTCATTTCATCTGGCGTCGCGGAGTCTCTGTCCACTTGAGAAAAAGATCCTCTGCACCGTGGAGAGAAAGGCTTCTTTTTTGGGGGATGGGGGAAGGATGATTGTTGGGCCTGTTCTTCAAGTCCAGTTTTAACATCATTCCCCTGCTGAACCCTACCTGACTGCTCTGAGAAGACAAACAAGGCAAATAGCTCCGATTGAATATACTCTGCCCAGGCCTGTGTATCAGGTTTGGTCCTTGGTTTCACCAGCTTCTACAAGTGTAACTTCCATTTAGAAGAGTCTTGCCCTTTGGTATGACACTATCATTTCATGACACGTGGAAATAAGTTATATAAATCCACATTTATTGCCTATGTATCTGCTAGTGTGCTATATAATTCATGTTCTACTTGCAAAAAGCCTGCTCACACTTATCCTGGTCACAGAGACAAATGGGAAAATTTGGGTCTGCCAGCCAGCCATGACTGGGGGGCCCTTCCCCCTTTGCTTCTGCAATAAGAAGTATTCTACCAAATTTTGAGAAAATTTCTAATTTCCATCACACACCATATGGTTCCAGCTCCAATATGGGTTAACACACAAATGTCTGAATGGGAATCAGGTGTATCCAAAACTCAGGGCCTCTACCAGGATAAGAGGAGAGTTGCAAAATCCCTGCAATACCTGTATTGACACATTTAAACCAGCTGTGCAGCAAGCAACGAGGAAAGGCTTGTTTCGTGCCTCTTACCCACTCACACCTCTTTCATGTTTTGCCCAGTTGGACATCTGGCATGTTTTTTACTACACACCCAATGCTGAGCTTTCATTTCAGGCGACCAATTCTGATTCTATCAGAGCTGACTTCTGCCCTTATAAATGCATGAAACTCAAGGCTTGTCTTGAGGCAGAGCCAAACACTAGGAACGTTGCTCAGCAATGGGTCAACCTCAAAGGGTTTGAAGCATCTGCTCTTTTGTGCTCCCAGGGATTCACATGCTGATGCCCACAACTGTTGGTCTCTGACTGAGGCAGATGGTATTGTCCTGGGTGTCTGACCTAGCTGATTCCATCACTGTAGGATTCTTCTGCAGTTCATCTTACATCTGTTTCCCACTGGAACCATGCAAGAAGAGACTTGCTGCTGGCACTATGTTAATGGAAACCAAATGTGTGCACCTGGTACATCCTCTTGTACTCGAAAGGGCATCCCAGCTGGGATTGAAATAACCAAATGCTGAAAGGTCTTGAAGAAAGAAGTTGGAGGAGGATCTTATTTGGCCCAACAGAGGGAGAACATTGTTTCAAGACATAAGGAGAATGAGAAATTAGTCTGGAAGGAGGATACCAATATGCCAAAATAATGAGACAGTTTAGCCTCACACATGACAGTGATTTGACAGATAGAAGGTCTCTCAGTCCCTTGGGCCTCCCAAAGCAAGGGATTCTTTTAATTGTAGCCAACATTGACAGAATTAGCTGCTCTTCAAGTCATTGGTACTTTAACTCCAGCTGTGCCAGTCACAGTCCAGTGTGAACTTCAGGCGTGCTGTCTAGTTCTGTCTGTGACATCATTTCACATGGTCAGCAATATCATATTCCCTACTGGGCATAAAAATATGGTCTTAAATGTGAATTCAGCTTTGTTCTTCTCACACCCTAATGTCTCATGTCTTTTAAGAACAAAACTTTGTGAGCTTCAAATGTGTGAGTAAGAAAGAAGCCACCAGAGATGTCAGTAGAATAAGGTGGGTCTCAAGACTGGAAAGAGAGGATCAGAGATCTTCATTTGTGGCAGACATAAAGCCTTCTGAAGAAAGTATGGGAGTGTGTGGAAGCTGCAAGACAAGCCAGTAGACTGGGTGGGGTGCAGGACCACTGGGAAAGGGGTGATGAAGTAAAAATGGAAAAGTTGCTGGGTGGATCAAAGTCGAAACAAGGGTTTATGAGAGGCATGCAAGAAATCTGTAGTGTAAATACCATGAGCAGTGACACGACTCAACAATATTCTGAAGGTTTTGGAGTGGAGGATTGGACAGAATTCCCAGGAGAAGATTGTCTTCCCTCTGCCTTTACCTCTGCACTTCTTAAGAGCTCTACGTTTTCCCCTGCACCAGAACTTCTGTCTTCACTTAATTTTGCAGCCTTTTGCCTATCAGTGCTTCTGGCTTTCTTGCCTTGCTGCGTGCTCCTACTGATGCCAAGATGGCTTAGCACTAATTTCTCAGTTCACCCTAGGCAGGTTCTCTCCTCCTTGTTCATTATTGGTTTGCTCAAAATCATCTGGCTGAGGGCCAAATGCCCTGAATGCCAGGAGTTCCTTTTTTTGTGTTTCTTTTCTCTCCCTGGGCGATGAAATGGTGCTGTGGGCTCTCCATCCTGGGACATATCATTGTTGGAAGTGGAGAGGAATCTCTGTCATGTCCAAATCTCCATCATATTCACATGATTCTTCTGTTACTGGGCAGCAGTAGGTAGAATGACAAAGATAAAGACAGCAAATCACCAAAAGCTTAGGAGCTCTTGGGTACGCTTTAGCCATCTCTGGTAAACACAAAGTTCCTGCAACTTCAGGGTGCAAGGAATTCACTCTGCTAATGCTTCTGAAATATCTCTTCACACCATCCCTTGTCCTCAGCAGGCTTGGAAGGCACAAGCTGCCTAATTGAAGTGAAAGCAATTAATGGAGACACTTTTACTACCCTTATTAAAGGGAGAAGGAGACTTTGATATAGCACAATATCCACTAGATGATGCAATTAATTTATTTTGGCTGGCCAGTGCTCTTGCCTGAGTCTGTGTGCTATTAGAGGGTGGTGCAATGGTTGTTCTTCCCAGTGCTTGCAGGCCCTAGGGTCAGGTTCTGCTCCACCAATAACATGACTCATCCCTGCATACAACAATTCCTCAAGTGATACCAAAGTGACCGCAACATCAGTCAGCTTCCAATCATCTGAATCCAGTAATGATGGCTACTTCCCCAAAATCCTCTTTAGAGCAGCTCACACACTTGTTCCTAACCACAGAATGAAAGTCAGCAGGGAACATGTTGGTTTTCACAAAATAACATGTGAGAAAGGCCCTAGGGTGGATAGCATTTACATTTCTGTCCTCATTAATATGCCATTTCATTAATGAATTAAGTTGAATGCCCTTGTAGAAAGAAATACTTGTCCTAATGCTAAGATACCAGTGTGACAGGAGGCAACCCACTCAACTTCAGCTACACAATATAATTAAGCACCTCTGAGTTTAAGGCAGAGAAATGGTCATCTGACAGCCCTGATTCCAGTTGCCATTTGGACAGCTCAGAGTGCAGCTATCAGCTATAAAAAGAATCAAAGCTAGCCTTAGATACACAGATCAAAAAAAAAAAAGAAGATTCTGTTCCCCGTGCTTCCTTTCTTTCTTTGTTAGTTTCTCTTAAATAAGTGTCTTTTAAGTCAAATGTGCAAGA
This sequence comes from Irena cyanogastra, assembly GCA_013397155.1. Classification (NCBI taxonomy): domain Eukaryota; kingdom Metazoa; phylum Chordata; class Aves; order Passeriformes; family Irenidae; genus Irena; species Irena cyanogastra. Next base: position 1,385,123 of record VWZV01013679.1, on the reverse strand, counting down.
GAGCTAATTACAGAAGGTGGATATGTTAAGGCAACCACACTTCATCTTGGAACCCTGGAAGAATTAAAGCAACATTCCCTGTCAATTTTCCACAAAGTTATTAAGAAGTAAAGAGACCTCAGCCAACCCCACCCAAGGTAACGTGGTGCTGCTGTGGGGTCATCCCCACTGTGTTTCTCTCAGTTAATAGATGCTAGGGAAGGAAAAACAATGGGATGGAGAATTTGCATCCTCTGGGTTGAAGAAAGCTCTTTGGAGCAAGTAATGCAACTTGATTTTTTAATTAAATCCTTATGGTCTGCATAATTAGAATTACTAGTTATGCAGTAGTTCCAAAAGTTGTTTAGGAAAGCCAGGTTCTTTATGGCAAGGCAAATGGACCTTAAAAAGAAGCTCTATTTTCAGAGGGTCATTAAGAAACTCAGGGCTTAAGAAACAGGGGTTTATTTTATAATATATCCTGTATCCATGTTATTTCTCTTCTCTGTGGTGAACATAATCCATAAAGATCTATGAATACCTCCTAATACTTTCCCTTCAGTTTGACACTTGTTATGAACTTTCTTCTGTGTCAGGATACAACTGTATCACTTACAGGAACTAGGAACAACACTCCTCTTTCCCTTTAGGTAAAATCCTGGACTTGATTTTCTCATGAAGGCTAATACTGTTCCTAGGGAATAAAACCTCAGCCATGATACTGGGAAGACATCTTGGCAGTTCTTAGAAATCATTCCTCTTTTCTGGAGGCTTGGAACAGGATTTCCTGATGATCAGAGCAACAGATCAGCTTGGAAGAGCACCTTTCTGATTTCCTTGGATTTGACATTATGAATTTAGTGTCTGCCTGTCCTACATAGAACAAGCAGTGAGAGCCAGCTAGGCAGATGAATGTGTTCTGACAATAGCGTCAGTAGGACAGAGGCGTATTTTTGCCAGGAAACATTCAGTACTTTTAAATATTTGATATTTTTAGGGTTTTTTTTTTCATTTTCAAGTATTTGCTAATATTTATTCCACATGGCTGACAGATCTGAAAAAGCCACAAAATTCATGAAGATTCATTCACTTCATATGCTGTGGGCACTTTAAAGTCTTGACCGTGTTGCATCCAGGAGCAGTTCTGCTCTGCTGGGAATTACCATCTATTTATTTCACTGGAAATTGAACTGAAATCCTACCAAAATTACAGCATATTTGACCAAGAAAAGGATGTCCAGGAATGTTTCCTGCTGAATAGGTACACATGAATTCCTTTGCAGTAGCAGGATATTGTATTTTGGACTCCCTGGAAGTCAGTGCCAAGTTTGCTGTGAACACACAAAATGTTTTGTAGTACCCCTGTCGTGGTTCAGAACTGATGCCAGAGGAAGGGGGAGTGGGGGGGGGGAGTGATCTCCTGCTCAAATTCTTCCTTATAATGAGTATGTGTGAGACTAACTATGATCTCATGGAAATCTCTATTTTGTGGTCATTAGGTATTATTTACATGTCATCAAACTGGCTGTGTTACCTGCTCTGTCCCCTACAACTCACCTCCAGCAAAACCATTGCTGTATCAAAGAAGGAATCTGCTTGAAACTCCTCACACCACCAGTTGTACCTTAACCTCTTGTTTACTGGTGTTTAACTCATACAAGATCAGCTGCAAATGGAATGAAAGTACAGACATGCAAATAGCATCTTCCAAAATAGGGCCAATGCTCACTTCACACAGTTTGTGCTGCCAGAAAAGGATTGGTTATCTGCTCAGAACCCATGGGAATACTGGATAGTGGGAGTATGAGGTTATTCCTACTGCTATTGTTACCCTGCTACCACACAGGGTACATTAAGTGATCTCCATATGTGTAGAAAGTTACGACCCATTCATCTCTTTGCTAAAAGCTCATATTCCATGGCTGACAATATTCAGAGAGTGGGAAAGCTCAGAACAGTATTTGTCTGAATTACTGCTGTGGATTTTTCCTCAGGTTTTGCCTCAGCAGATTATGATACATCTGTTAGCAGGGTCTGACTTGCACTCTGTGGCAAAAGATGCAATCATACCCTGCTGTCAACCAGTGTGTGTGGCCACAATTTGACAAATACAATATGAATGGGTTTGATGCAGATTCAGTGTTTAAAGATACGTGTAACACATTAATGGCTTTTTACCATGGGCTTTAGGGTTGTGTTGTACTACTGAGACAATACACTCCAGCTGTACTTCTGTGCCTCTCACCCAGCTGACACCTACACACCCTGGGCAGTCTCCAGGAGGCATAAATGCTTCTGTTTCTCCCATCTATCTCCAGGCTTCTAACAAATGTGCAAAATTAAGGGGAAAGTCTATTGAAACTCCCTTCAGAGTCAGTTGAGGAAGGCTCATCACAGCTAAGACCTTTAGCATTCTTTGAGGGACCTTGTTTTTATGGTGTGGCCAGCAGGTCTAGGGCAGTGATGCTCTGCCTGCCCTCGGCACTGGCAAGGCCATGCCTGAATCAGTCTGGGGCTGAACATTGTGACAAAAACATCATGGGATTGAAGTGTGTCCAGAGAAGGGCAATGAGGCTGGTGAAGGGTCTGGAGCACAAGTCCTGTGAGGAAGGGCTGAGGGAGATGGGGGTGTTTAGCCTGGAGAAGAGGAGGCTCAAGGAGGACCTTACCACTCTCTACAACTACCTAGGATGTAGCCAGGTGTGCATGACTCTCTTCTCACAAGATGCAACAGAACAGGAGAAAATGGCCTCAAGTTGCACAAAGGGAGGTTTACATCACATACTGGGAAAAAATGCTTCATCAAAAGTGTTGTTGAGAACTGGAGCAGGCTGCCCAAGGAGGCGATGCAGCCACCGTCCCTGAAGGTATTTAAAAACTGTGTATAGATCTGGCACTTGGGGATGTGGTTTAGTGATGAACTTGGCAGTGTTGGGTTGATGATCTTAAAGGTCTTCTCAACCTAAATGATTCTGTTCCTATTATTCTACTCATAGAATACAGGCAGGGTTCTGAGTGCTTAAAATTAGATGGGATGAATCTGGGTATTAGAGCAGAAGTTCAAAGCAGGGTGGAGAGCTCTTGCACAGGAGGCTTACCCAAATTTTAAGATCTGTAACACAGTAGTAGCCCATTTAAGAGCCTTACCCTGCTGTAAAGGCTTCTTCTCCATTGTATAATCCTTACTAGTTTGCACTGTTTTGCTTGATTCCCTGAAGGAATTATATCAGTCCATAGGGAGAAGACCTTACAGAGAGTGGCAGCTATCATTAGGCAATGCTCAAAGTGAAAGCACAGCGAGTGCTCCAAAATTCAAGGCAATGATTTATGAACTCTGAGGAGAGATATTACCAAGACTACTTTGCTTTTGATCCTTTCATGCTAGGGTAACTACATGCTGCCTTCTCATTGAAGATCACGAAAACAAGGAAGGTAGATCTGAGCAGAAAAAGTGGTGAGTGTCTGACTGATGTCACGAAGAGAAAACTGCACAAACCCTAAGACTGGAACTTTCATCTCAGTTCAGGGCTACCTTCATATGTGATGGTGGGCAGCCTCCTTTAAAGTATATCCACATATATTTAGGTGTAGCAGCAATCAAGTAGGGCTTACTTCATCCCAGGTTCCACTTAGAAGTAGGTAGGCTAAAGCAGGATAAAAAACTAGATTAACAAATTGCCTTAATTTCCTACTGAAAAAACAAGGAGTGACCTAAAACTCTGCCTTCTGCTCCGAGCATCAAGGAAATACCAGGATTACCAATTTTCCTTGCCTTCCTAGATGTAAGCTGATGTGCCATTTTTAAATACAAACTCAAAGGGAAACCAGTCTTTGCAGATATATTGCTGTTTTGTTACAATGCTAGGTGAATCAGAGGAAAATCCATATTCACCAAAAAAAAAAAAAAGAAAAAAAGAAAAAAACCAAACCCCACTGACCAGAGACAGAAGGGATTATTTCTGAATTGGCTCAAAATATTTTGAGTCAGATGAGTTCAATTCAATAATGAATTACATTCCAGTTACAGTGCAGGGTTACAGTTCAGGATGGTTTCTTGGTAGGTGGGACGCTCTTTGTTATCCTATAATGCAATACAGATGTTTCTCTCTTTGCCCTGTGCAAGGATGATTATCTATATGGTTTTTCAGAGTTTTCACACGATCCAGACATGGAGCCTGCAAAGAAAAAGTTCCAAACTACATGTCCCAGAAGGCTGTAACACAAGAGAAAAGCTCAGAAATGACCTGAAATAGAGCATTTTGGGGTCATTTTGACACACCACAAGAAAACATTTTGATTTCAGGAATGGTGAAATATTTTGTTTTGCTTGAAAATGTCAGGCAAAATGCTGTGACTTTGCCAGAAAAAGAAAAAAGTTTTTGGTGGTTTTTTTTTTTTTGGTTTTTTTTTTTTTGGTTTTTTTTTTTTTTTTTTTTTTCCCAAAATTTCCACCCAGAGAAGAAGTCTTGACATTTCAGCTCTTTGTTCCAAAGTGGGATGAAAACAAACATTGAAATGTCAGGATTTGCTGCAGGATGAATTTTGCCAAATTTTTGGTGTAATGCCTTGGCCCCAGAATTTACATCTTACTTTGAAGTATGGGTGGATGCTCAGAGGGTGGAAGAGATTTTGTAAAAGAGTATCATATGTTCATAGGAACCTGGACACCTATGTGTTCCAGTTCCTGTGATGTTTTAGACAATTTAAAGATTGCAGTTAACACGTAGTGGATGCAAATAAACTGGAAGATAGCACAAATCAACATAGAAATTCTTGTCTACTTACTTAGTTTTCACTCTAAGTGGGGAAACTGCCTTAGGTCTGTATCTGATTTTAAATTGATTAATGAAAATCAGAAGCAATGGGCAGCTCCTGTGTTGAAGTCATTGGGAATGATGCCTGAGTGAGGAAGGAGGAGGAAAAAAAAAGTCAACCTTGGATGGCTTGGCCCAGTGCAAGCTTTGGAGATATCCCAGAGAGTGTGGCAAATGTGGTCATGTGTCCTATTGGCTGTAAGTAATCAAGGTGCATAAATCTGGAACACTGTCACAATTTCCTCTGTACAAATACCCTTAGAGGGGTTTGGTTCTGCCAGCACTGAACAATAATACACTGGTGGGAATCAGCTACAACAGGATTGTGTGTGGATATTGCTTCGTGGGGAACAGGCACATTGACAGAACTATTTATACCTTTACTGCCTTCGTGCATTTCTTAGAATACCACCCTTTACATGGCCAAACACAATCTGCAGACTAAAAATATAAAGGAATACAGAAGAAAAAAAATACAGAAAAGGCTTTCTGCTATCTCTGGATAATCCAATCTTTCCAGCAGCAGAACATCAACACCTGTTTTGGAATGCCACACATGAACACCTAGAACAACTACCAGGTGAACTACACCTGGTAGTACGTGTCACAGCCTCAAAGGCCAGGCTGTGTTTAGGTGCAGAAAAGCACAGGGTTGGTGTACAAAAGAGCATTTTTTCAGTCAGCCCAGTACTCTGCCTACAAGAGGCCTAAGGTAAATATCAGTTCAGGACTCCAGGAAATGTAGCATGTACAGAGAAACTCTTCCCTGTTTCCTCTGGACACCCAGCCATCGGCTCTGATCTGATTATCACGCTTGGAAGCCACCAGTGGACCTGTCCTGCAGGAGTTATCCTCATCCCTTTGGCCACAGGGGCTGCTGGACTCTGCACACTTCCTGGCAGCCACTGTCCATCCCAACCCAGGCAAAGGTGGGACACTTCAGTCATCTCTATAATCTGCAGCTGGCCAAGAGACACTCACTTGAACTTCCCTAAATTAAGGAATCCCTTTGTAACATCAGATAAATAAAGTTGCTTTACCTTTCCATTTTACAGGGTTCTTTGAATCAGCAGGTTCATGGCCCAGTGCCTTGGAGAGATGTTGAATTTTTGCTGAACAAGCAAGGAAAACTCTCAGCTCCTATTCTAAATTTATGATGTTACTGGGTTAACAGATCTGAAAAGACCTGAACAACCTAATACAGGAGTTTCTAATATGTACAATCAACAATGGTCAGAGGGATACAGACATTGCAGGCAGTCCAGAAAGATGAAATTAGGTATTTTCAAAATCCCAGGTGGATGTTTTTTACAAAATCTCAAACAGAGAGCTGCCAGAGGAGGTCACTTTGAGTGCACAGGGAACATGCAGTTACTTGAGTAATTTGTGAAGGGTATATTTCACAGTGCAATGAAGATGCTAGACAAGGTATGAGTGCTAAAAATCATGTCAATCATGCTAGAATGACACCTTTATTATTTATTTCACAATCTCTGAGATATGGGATGATACAGAGCAGTACCTTTGCCCTACAAAAAACATTTTTTTTCCACAAAAAGATTTTTGTATTCATGCAATGCACGAATTTTTGCAATGAGACACTGGTTTCCTCAAGGAATAGGTGATTTATCTTAGCTGGGCATGGAAAAAGGCCAACACTCATTCACCTCCACAGTACTGTGCTGTGTCACCAAAAGACACCAGCAATTTAGACCAAAAGGTTGTTCTGGCTTCAGGTGTGTTGTAAGGAAAGAAACAAGGAGAGTTTTCTTGCTAAAAGATCATGATCCCATTTGCACTCAAGGAAAAAGATGAAGGTGAGTGGGACTTTCAGAAACAGAGGAACCTGTCTTTTCCTCCACTTTGAGTTCATTGGGAAGCTGACCTTTTAAAGATGGTCCCTCAACTACATCTGTTTAACAGTTTGTGGTCTGGACCACTATTTTATAAAAGCTGTTTCTCAGGAATGGCCTGACAAACAAATTCTCAGTCAAGACACACTCTACAAGTTTTTACTGCTTTGCATGAATGCCACTCTCACTCTGGGACAAAACCATCACCTTTTCAGCCTGCTCAGTCCTGAGGAGAGAAACTGGCCAGAGTGCTTATTCTGGTGTGAGTCCCACCCCTGCCCTGAGCCCTGGGCTGCCTCACAGATGCCTCCAGGCCGCCTGCAGACCTCCTCCATGGGCAGGCCAAGTCCTGTTCCACCCAGCTGGCAGAGTCAAACCTACCTGGAAGGATGCTCTCCAGCTGTGCAAGAGGCCACGGCCAAAGCCTTAGCATGTGGGCAGAGGCAAGCACAGTCTTGAGGCCACTGTTAGCAGATAGTAAAGACATGTCCAGAAAATCAAGGAAAAAACTTAAGGAATGACAACTCTGAAGAGATTGACCCAAGGTAAGAGGCCATCTCAGAATGGAAGCCCAAAAGAGCACATGCTACTGAGCCTGTATGATCCCTTTCCAGTCGGCTAAGAAAAATTGTCAGTGAAACATGCTGAGCCACTACCTTGCATATGAAGAAATCTTTCTTATATCCAAGATGTCAGTCCTTTGCCTAATAAAAAAAAAAAGTTACATTCCCCTTTCCCTTCTGGAACACAAATGACTTCCAAGGATGCAAAATTGTTTTTTGTGATTTTCCTATCTCATTACTAAGGCAACAATTAGAAGTCTGGATTAGACTTTACCCTTCTTTTTTCCTAGGAGCTGTTGATTCTGACTCTGAAGGAGGTTGCTCTTCTGGACATCTTCTAACACTTGTTGCTTCAACTCAGCACAGTGCTGCCCAACACCTGTCATGATATTTTGCATCTCCCAACGAGCCCTGTGTAGCTCCAGTGTCAGACTGCACTGCAAGGTGTAAGCATCATCAGAACAAACCCGCTCCTGTGATGGCTGGGGATCCATGGCATCGAGAGAGATGGATTCCAAACTGATGCTGATGAAGAGCAAACAACCAATTTTCCATTAAAAAAGTAAACACTAGGCAATTCAACATCAGCAGAACTAACAAGCCCAAGGGGAAAGAAAATGACAAAAAGAAGAAAAAGAAAAAAA
>VWZV01013679.1:1317448-1377221 GCA_013397155.1 Irena cyanogastra | reverse complement strand
TTTTTTTTTTTTTTTAGCTAGAATAACTGAATGTTCCCGGCTTCCTCACAAGGGAATTTTTTTTATGTGCTGATGTTAGAGGGGAGGTTTGGAGGTTTGGAGGCTGCCTCAGTGAATGGAGTCATGCAAAGTAGGATGGAAAAAATAAAAGAAAGCAGTGGAGAAAGAACAGTGATAATAAAATATATCTTAAAAAGAAAAACAGAGAACTAACAAAAGGTGTTGGGAGCTGAAATGTTTTCAAAGGGGAACTGTTGCCCCTTTTTGCCTTAAGTGAACCACAAGGCTGTTTAGATGGAGTGAAGAGGGACAGTGGACAAGGTGCTGTGTTCAGCCTCAGCTGGGCAGGGTTCTACTCCTGACTTAAATCCCGAGTCACACTGTGTGACCCAAGGCAAGTTCCTCCCCTTTCCTGGGACTCATCTTTCCTCCTACTGTTTGCCTGCCTTCTCCAGTGTGTCTGTGACCTCTGGGGCAGGTAAGAAGACAATGTTCCAAAGCTGAGAACATTCTGGGAGTGTTTTACTTGAACAGAAGTCCTCTGAGCAGCCACAAGACTTGCTGGTGAAAACACTCCTGTCTCCCTGGCCTCATCAATATTTTGCCAGGAAGCAGCTGAGCTCTTGGCAGCTCTGATGCTCCAGACATCCTCAGTGGCACCAGGAAATGGCTTTGAAGTAGGGGATTTTCCTGAATAGCAGGGATTCCCCACATTTTCCCAATCCAAGATCCAAGACAGTAGCCCTGGAATTCCCAGAATTCAGAGCAGTTGGCTGATTTTTTTTTTTTGCCTTTTTCTTGGTCTTTTTTCTTTGCTTCAGAAAACAGTTAGACACAAGTCTTTTCATTCCTCCTGTCCTACTCTCTTAAAAAAAAAAAAGAAAATCAAACTCTTTGCATGTAGACTCTACTACATGCAAAATTATGTCTGCCCTTTTCCTACAAAATTATAAAAGAAACCCATTTTTTAATACGTTGAAATTGATCAGGAAGCCATTCCTGCCAAGATCTATGGGAAAGAATCCTTTTGTTCCTCCTCAACCTTCCAGAGATGAGCAAAGGAGCACCAGTGTCTGGGTCAGACCACAAGTTCAGCTGTGTTGGCATCCACGACCAGCAGATTTCAAGGATATTAAGGACATTAAGGACACTGCAGATATGTTTTGAACCTTCCTCAGAGCATCCTTCCTGACTCAAGTCCTCTGTGGCTCTTGCTGAGTCAGAGGTGGTGTTTCAGAAAAAGTATTTTCATCCTAAAATCTTTCTAGTAAGGCTTTGAAGCCAGGTAAGCAACCTGTGGCAGTGAAATTGGCTTAGCTAAGCGTGGTGAAGAAATACCTATTTTCATTAGTGCTGAACAACCTGGCTTCACTGGCACTGCCTTTAAAGGCTGATGTAGGATTCTAGACTCCATTTATTGTCTATAGAGATAGATAGGTACCCTCAGGGAGCAATTAATCCTATCTTGGGCTGCGTGTCTCAGACACAGGTGAAAGGCTGGAGACACCTATTTCTGTCCTCACCTTTCACCTCCTCCCTCCTCCCTGTAAAGGCAGTCTAGGGTGTCTAGCTGAGCTTTAGAAAACTAAATTTTAGATATTCAGGCTGAGGTGCATTTCCCCTACAAGTGCCAAGTATCTGTGACAGACATCAGAGGATCACAGGTAGCGACACAGTCCAAGAAAAGCACCATGTTTTTACAAGTGTGCTGCTACTCCCCTGGCTGATGGAAGAGATATCTATGGAAAACAAGTGGTGTAGTCAGCAATCTCAAGATGCAGCCCAGGAAATCCCTGAACTACCAGCTGTGGAATCTGAGAGGAGATCCCAAGGAACAGATCACTTAGATAGACTTTCTCACTCTCTTTTCCTTCCACTCTCTGAGACAGGATGCAGGATCAGGGATTGAAACCTGTTTGAAGGTCTGACTCTGTGATAGTTACCTTTTTATTTTTTCTTGTAATAGCTCACCTAGAAGCTAATGGGATATAAATATGTATTAATAATGATAGGCATGGCAAAGCAGAAGTGTTCACCCATGTGGGAAATGTCCTGTTGGAGTCCTTACACTGAAGACAGAGAATTGCATAAAAACAAGGGTGTCAATCCCCACTTCAGCATTTAAATCACTTCATCATCCTATTTTCACCACAGGGAAGGAAACAGAGACGTTTTGACTTCTCTGCTCTTAGCCACCATGGGTCCTACATCTTTCAGGTCAATAAAGGTTGCACCATGCTAGGAGTGCTGCACATGGGAGTCTTCACAGTGCAGGCATGTCCAGCAGCAGTTGATGCATGGATTTGTATCTTAATGACATCTTGAATAACCAGCTCTTGGTTCAAAGAGGTTCAGCCATACGTACAACATAATACACTCCCTCTCTCCTGCTTTACTGTATCTAAATGCTATGTTCTCTTAGGAGTCCAGTTTTTGGAAGGCAGCTGGTCACTGACACAGAAGAAAAGCTCCAAACATTTAATAAATTAAAAAGACTTAATGAAATAGAAATATTCATTACAAAGAAAACCTATTTTCTGCATTACAATTCTCCCAAATGCTGAGCTTTTTACAACACTCTAGAGATGGGGTTTGGAACTTTCACTGCCAGCAGCAAGAGGATTATGCGCCAGGGTCCGAAATAAACTAAATGCTTTATCTCAGAATGATCTCCTTTCCCTTTTCCTCAGGAGCTGCTTAAACCACCACTGCTTTAGAAAGACTCAGGCCTTGAGATGGACCTCAAATTCACCCTTTTGGACCCTCCCCCCTCTCCACTGCTAACCAAGCCTTCACTTCATAAGCACACAGCTCTTAATTTGATTTCCACCCCTTGGGATTTACATCTTTGATGTAATTCTGTTAACGTCAAAGACATTATGGCAAGGACTCATCTGGGATCTTGTGTACAGCTGTTGTGTTCCAGGCTGGAGGAATTCACATTCCTCCACCACACCCAAATCTGCCCTGGGTTATCAATACTCTGATAAGCAACTCAAATGACTTTAGACTGGTTAAGGAATTTATCTACTCATATTTTTTTCCTTCATTTTCCCTGGGCTCCTTCCCCTTTGATTTTTCACTTTTCAGGCCATGGCATTCCTGCTGATTCCTAGATCTCTGGATTCCTACCTCCTCCTTCTGTTGTTGCTAACACACAGCTCTGTCTGGAGCCAGATTTAATTAGACCACAAGAAAAATGAACCACAATGAAGTTACATCAAGGGTGTGATTTCAAGACACAAGAGCACAAGAGCCAGGAAATCAGAAGCCTGGAAAAAAAAAAAAAAAAACAGAAAAGAAGAGGAAAAATTTACAACAAACTTTGTCCTAACCCTGTAGTGTCCCACCTCCAGCACAGCTATTATGTTCAAACACAGTTTACACAATAAGCAGTTGATGAGGAAAAGCCTTGGAAGGAGAAGGAAAGGCCTGGAGAGGATCTGCCAGAACACTTTGGCCCTATAGCTTTATTGTCTGTGGGTTTGATGCTGTGCCAAGCTTTATGACACTTACATCAAGGTTCCTCTCTGCAGTGATGCATCATTGAAGCTAAATCACCTACCCATCCTGGAATTCACAGTGATTTCACTGTGCTTTGGTTGAGAACATGTTATCATTACCTTCCCTTTTTTATTACCCCAAATGCCTTTCCAGATCGCAGTGCTCCAGGAACTTCTTTGCTGCCACGATTCTATGTCATTGTGTAAATTCAGCAACGAATACAATAGAGACCTGGTCTATCCCAAGGCCTCCAGGCACTGATGTAATAGGAATAATAAAGCACAATCATAAGGAAGAAAATGGCATGTAGCTCTGCCGTGTGGAGGATGGAAATGGATGTGGGTGACTGGCGCTGATGTAATTCACTCCTACCAAATGGAGGCAAACAGCCCAGGAAAAGGCTCCTCCTGCACAGCACCAGCAGACTTATGCCAGTTTCAATAAAACCCTTCCTTGGTGGAAGGAACCATCCAAGTTATTGTAACGTGCTGGAGTTGGAGGCTGTGCCCTCTTAGTTTTGGGGTTTAGTTTTTCCCTTCCATTGATTACTTGTAAAAAATGTAATTTTTTTTACCTAAAGGAAAACAAAAGGAGGAAAGAACATTGTCTGATAACTTGTATACTAGGTAACATATTAGTAGAGATCTGTTCCTAGATCTATTTCTCCCCTCTTTATCCCTCAGCTTCCCCCTTCATGAATTAAAATAGAGTAGAAAAGTTTACAAGCTCTGCACCTCTGTCAGGAATTCTAAGCTTAAAAGGATGTAGCTGGTTTGGAATAGTAAATATTCAAGCGTTCAGTTAGAAATCGTGCTGTGCAAAATGCAGAGCACTAGTTAACTTTCTATTGATTTATAATGGAGCTTTTCACTTTGGTTCTCAGATTGAATTGGAGCTCTGTGCCTGTGAATTACTCCACTGAGAGCTGGAACGCATGGTCATTGATCATGTCTCATTTCATCTAGGACAGAGGGTTTCTCCCACTTGGGAAAGTTAACCCAAACCTCAGGCTCACAGTTTCCCAGGACAAGCAGTTCTGTAGCTGGAAGGACAGTTGGTTGGAGATTCAGTATTGTGATTTGGGAAGATGAAAACTGGAGATAGGGAACTTCTCTCTGTAATGAACTTTTTAGTGGACTTTCCTGGTTAATTACATCGCAGGTGATTTAAATGTCAGACTGATTAAAACCAGAGGGGAACAGGGAGGTGAGGCAGGTGAGGCTAGGCAACGGGGAATCTATAAAAGCAGGCAAGGTTAGACAGCAAGCCTTCCTTTCAGTTGGGCTCATCTGGCAGCTGGCTGGAGTTAGCAGGAGATGAGAGAAGCTTTGTTAGTGGTGTATACCACCTACTTTTAGATACAGCTCAGTGGGGAACTTTCTTTGTTGGGTATGGGAGGGGTTTGGCTTCAGCTAGTCCTCTCCTCACAGATGGAGTCAGGCTCTTCAAAGAACAAATTTAGTCTCCATATTATCTACCCTTGGGCACTTCTGAATGGTGCACTTAGTTGAATAGAGAACAGTTATCAAGTCAACCACAGGATTTTGCAAATCACCTTAGCATCGTTGTAGGTATCTCAGTTGAACACACCTACTCTTTCTGCAGGTATAAGGGAGAAAAGTGCTAAAAACAAATAAGTGAACTCCCGTGGCTCTACTTGCTGCCCTGTGCAGTGAATCAAGGAAAAAACCTTGAATCACAGAACGGTTTGGGTCAGAAGGGACCTTAAAGATCATCTAGTTCCAACCCCCAGCCACTGAAGCTGAGCAATATGCTACTAATATGCCTCCTCTCGTGTTTTGAAAGACAGAGACTGGAAAAAGATGGCAATATGATCTGATCTGGAAGATCTGTTTGTGAGGAGAAACTGAAAAAAAAAGTGGGAAATTGAATGTGCTGCTTGTTCCTTGACTCTGTTGACAGATGTACACACACAAGCAGCTTTTACAGCAATCACAAGTAAGTGATGAGTTTTCTGCCATTAGATATTTTTTGCCAAGCACAACAAGCTTTTGAGAAAGCATGAATCTTTCAGCAAGTAACAGAAACATTTACAGTTAGGAATATGCATTGGGGAAAAATGAGATATTATGGAAGAGATGACCTCTGAGATAAATCACACTGAGAATCAAGGAAGCAAGTTGCTTTTTCTGCTTCTTTCCCTGACCTCGTGGAGGGCTCTGCATAAGACATTTTCCTTCTGAACTTGTTTCCCATTTGCTTCTAACTTACAGTGGAAGGACCTTTTCTGTGTGTCCAGTGCTCACAACAAGTGACCTTTTGATTTTCACTGATTTAGTCTCTGTAAGCCCCTCAAAATAAAAGACAACCCTTGTGTTCTCCCTTTTCCTTTGGACTGAAAATAAATTTCTCTCCTAGATAAGTTGTGGTTGTCTTCCTGTGAAGCATCTATTCTGGCTACTGACCTTTCTGTCTCCTTCAGTACATCCAAGACTAAGCCTATCCTCAGAGAAAGAAGAAGGGCTGCAGACCTGGGAGAACCACATAGTTTCAGGAGCAGAAGAAATTTGAGTAGGAAGGGTCCCTGAAAGACCAGCCCTTACACTGCTCCAGGAGAGTACCCAACACACAGGGTGAGCTGCCTGCTGTGCTCCAGCTGAAGGCTGGCAGAGGAGGAGGCAGGAAGCAGATCACTGGGAACTTCCATTCCTTGAGCCTCCTGCTGCCATTCCTCATGGACCTCCCTCCCTGTACACCTTGCATCTACCAGGAGAGCCAGTTTGTCAGACCCAAATCTTGATCTGCTAGCCACCAAGATACCCAGGTTTCTGTGCACATCTCTGAGACACCAGATTATTACCTACTAGGGTAAGTGCTGTCTTTTTCTGTCCTGCTGTCCTAAGTAGTTGTCTTCATGCACAGAAAATTCGTCTGGGCTGAGGAGAAATTCCAGAAGCAACAGTGGGCAGGAAAACCAAGAAGGCTTCAAGAGTGATGGTGCCAAAGCCTGGGCTCTAAAGACTTGTCAGCAGCAGGGATTAAGGGCACAACTGAGCCTGTGGACTTACTTAAAGCTCAAACTCAGGCTTATTGGCCTAATGTGTGTCCTTGTGGCCCCACCATGAGTAGCCCAAGCAGTGTGCTACTGCTCCGTGTGGCAGGAGATGGGCACAGCCTGGTACAGCCTGCAAGGGGCAGGGAGCAGTCAGGACAAGCACTGTGACAGTAACCCAGCAGTGGCAGAACTGACCTGCATTTGCAGGCTGACTCTCCTGCTGCTTCTGGAAATGGTGCCTCAGCAGAAGCCACTGGGAGAGGTTCTGTAAATGAGGGATCGGGCTGGTTTCCGTTTCCTCTACTGCACATTTTTGGTGGCCTTAAAATACCTTTTGAAAGTGCAGGATATGGGTATGCAGTCAGAACATTTTTCTGCTTCTGGAAATGTTCCTGCACTGAGCTGCCCTCATTCCCTGCTTTCTTCTCCCCTCTGAGATGGAAATGCACGAGTAAGTATGTATTATTTGCAGACTTGCACAGAGGCCAGATCTTCTCGTGGTTGAATTACTAGCCAGCCACTCATCCTGCCTCAAAGAAATGCTTTCTCTGGTGAAACTTTCCAAGCTGGTTTAATCCACCTTGGGTGGCAAACTCCATGAGCTCTTCCCCTGCTGGCACACACTTTGCATTCGCCAGAGCTTAAATTAGCTCTGGGTAATTCCAGCAATGTCTCAGTCTATGGAAAGGATTCTCCAGATGAATGCATCATGCTGCATGCTCTCCTCCCTCTACCTGGGTAGTCTCTTAAGTTCAAGGGCTGGGAAGCAAAGGGCCAAGAAGGATAGAGGGAATGGGCCAGTTGTTTGGAAATATTAGCCTATCCTCTCTCTCCCAGGTAGGAGACTGAGCAGTTTGAATAGGAGATGCCTCAAGAGCCATTTCACAGAAGGCCATCACAGCTGGGGATTCTTGGCAGGATAAAATGGATCTGTGCTCTTTCCTTCTAGACAGGGGAGTCTCTACTTTTCTATATTCCCCTCTATCTCCAAAGTGTCACCTACACTTATGGCCTTGTTCTGGGGTGGTTTGCAGCAATATCCTATTTTCCATCTATAGGGACAGGGATACTCTTGTGACAGGATTCACCAGAGGGTGCTATTACACATAGCCTTTTACATTTTTTCCTAGCCTGGAATGATAATGTAGCCTTTTAAGGGGACACTGAAATGTTGCCAGTTTTAATATGTCAGCTCCTTTTCTGAGTGGGAAGCTGCAAAAAGTAACAGGTTTTTCCTCTTCTTCCTCTGTGTTTCTTTGAGGGATTTAATTTTGGGGAGTTTATTTGGTTTTGGCTTTTTTTTTTTTCCAACTGTCAACAGGAAATTATTCTTGTTGCAGTTTTCCTCCTGGTAAGAAGGAGTTTACTGACTGCTTCTGCTCTGATGTGAAAGCATAATTAATTGGTTTTACACTCCTAACCTGCCTGCCACATCTGGGCTGGGTTTCTCCTGTGGTAGAAAGCATCTACATTTGATATGGCTCCATAGAAAGAAGAATGCCTCAGTTTCCCTTCACCACCACCATGAAGACCTCTGAAGTCTTACTTGAGCCCATAGGACCAGCTTCATTCAGGTCTGGAAGGGAGGGAGTTAGGGACAGGCTTCAAGAAGTGTCCTTTCTGCAATATAGGGACAAGCAGTCCAAAGCAGGACACATTTATCAGTTCTGCCTTCCCTGAGAAGAAGAGGATGGCAAGGATCAGGCCAAGGGACTGCTGTTCCTGGGCAATTTGACAGCCAGAGAACATCTTGCAAACAGCTTTCAGGCTTGCAACAGAGACCTGTTTGTTTCCCCTGCTTAATTTGGGAATCATGCATCCAAGCAAATTTTGTGTGTCTCCATGCATAAGCCTGTACCACAGCCTATTGATTTCCTGCACCTTTGGCAGGAACATCACGGAGGATTTTGGCTTTGCCTGTAATCTCTTGAGTGGATGAGAGTAGAAATTTAAATGGGAGTTTAACCTGCTGATTGTCTGCACTGCCCACGTGATGGTTGCTCCTATGGCTCTGGTCTGGAGCTGTCTGTTTGGATGAGAGAACTTGGGTACAGGGCAGGAAGGGCTGGTTCCCACCCGTGCTCTGCCCCTGCAGACACTGCAGATGAAACTGGTTCCAGGGACTTGGCTCTGCAAACCGGATCCAGAGCATGAGCTCGTCCCTGAGAGGCTCCTCAGGTACAGGCTCTGTTATTTTTGACATATGTCTGGTTTTAATCTTGAAGCAAGGCCTGGATGCAGTCTCCTGGCTCACCAACAGTGTGCTGCGTGGTGCCTTGTGGTCCTAGCACAAGATACTGAATCCATTTCTTCCTCTCCCTGTGCAAGAAGCAGCCGGAGGAAATACGAGTTTATGGTGAGAAGCTGACATCTTATTTCTGGGGTGGTCTTTTTATCACCATATGGCTTTAGTGGGAGCAGTGACCACCCATGCAGTAGAAGGTTTGGTGATCCAGTCTACAGCTTCTGTAGAGAGCAATTTTTTGATCACACAACTTTGCTTGCAATGTGGTTTCCTCTTAAGATTTTCAAGTCAGAAGTTCTGTGAGTCATCTTGGATTTTCCTGCCCTGACTAAAACTAACTGTAACAAATGCAAATATAGTCAAGTAATACATGTGCGTAAAGGTAAGAAGTCTTCTCCTAGTGAGCAAATATGAAGGCACCAGTAAATTCCAGTCCATGTCCACTTTGCTAATCAGAACAGCTTTTTCCAAATTACCTTATAGCTTGAAAGCCAACAGAAGAAACGGCCCTGAGCCATTGGTAAGAGAAGGTAAGCAATAAACTTAGCAGTGGTGGGATGTGTATCAGTTTCTATGTGACTTTATTTATTTCTTAGAAAAATAATGATGCTAAAGGCAAGATTCCCAATAGGAATCCCACCAGACAGATACCTTTCCAGCTTATTGCAGCTGGAAAGTGATGGTCTCTTTGAGTATTGACATATATTCTCTTCTCCACTTTGATTTGCCTCCAAAAATAGTCCTGAGTTAATCCTTTCTGTATTCATGAACTTGAAATAATCTATTTGTGCCAGGCATTAACGAGAAATGTCAATTTCTCCATCGATTACACAGTGCTTATGGTCACTGAAACAGTCACCAGGATGCTAGCTTGATTTTACTGAATGGAGAACTAGTGCTCCAGCAGTCAGTGCTTGAGGACCTGAATCACCACTGCCAGAGAGAGGTGGGGAAGGAGGAAATTTTCCTCTTCATGTGATTGATCATATGATGCTCTCAGGCACTGAAGTGAAATCCTGACAATAACACATCCGTCCAGGAAATGGGTTAGAAAAGGCCCATTTCACTGCTTTCAGTGACATTCATTAGACCCCGGTTGCCTACACTCTGACCCTGTAAATGTATTTAGGAAGTTGGGGAATTGTATTTTTGAAGGGATTACAGTGTTTTATTTTAACAATATTGAAGCAAGCACCTTTGTCTATAACCCCTTAAGGAGTTTGAAAGGTTTCATTCAGTGGCCCTTACTGAGTGCTACACAGACAATTGAACTGGCCTCAGAGAGGCAAACTATCTTAATTTGTTCCATTGATACCCACATGGGATAGGGAAAAACACAAGTAAAACCTAGGTGCTCCAACTGTTTGGGGGGTAATTAGTTTTCCAGAAGCTCTCCTTGAGATGTGACAATGATTAAATTTGCTGCCCCTAAGAACTACTTTAATAAAGGGCCTAAATCTGGTATCAGGTCTAATAATTTCTGGTTTAAAAAGTCAGAATAGTCAGCATGTAGTTACCTTACACAAACCAGGTTCAACCAACCTGGTTGCACTTTGTGATGAAATGACTGTTTGAACAAGGGGAGAGCAGTAGATATAGTATTGATTTATTAAGGCTTTGGAGACAGTCTGACACAGCATTCATGTTATGAAGCACATGAAATACGAGTTAGTTGGTCAAGCTGTTAGGATAAAAAAAAATCTGGGGTGCTGAGTTCAAAGAAGAACAGTCAATGACTTGGTGTCCTCCAATTTTGGCTGGTAACTAAAGGAGCATCCCTGGAATCTGTACTGTGGTCAATATTTTCACCTGCATGATAATACAGAATGTATTCCCATAATATTTGCACACGATACTGAATTAGGAGGAATGGTTGATATTTCATATCAGAGAACTTTTGGGTAAGAGGAAGAAATCTGAGGGCTGAACTGACAGAAACCTTATAAGACTAAGGAAGGAGGAGTACCAATAAAGGAGAGTAACTCCACACTTTGATACTCTCTGGAAAGCAACTGGCTGAGCAACAGCCTTCCCCAAAAGGACTTTGGGGGTTAAGATGTGTGCTAGGTTGAAGATGTGCCAGCAGTGCACTGTCACTGCAAGCAAGGCCGATTGCGAGTTTATTTGTGTTAGAGAGAAGGTGGCCAGAAACTTGATGGAAGCTGGGGGTATCTGTGCATTGCTACAAGGCTGCAGCAGGCTACAGTAGTTTGCTCTTCACCATTCTCTGCTTCAGCCCACCTCATATGCTCAGACATCTATCACCTGATACCAATATCACTTTGTTCATCTCGGGACTTGAGGCAGAAAGATCAAAGACTCCTTGGGTACCACTCTGTGGGTTCCAGTTACACCTATGGCTGAAGTGGAGACACATTTACACCTCGATTTGCTTCTGGGAGCTCCCTCCTCTTCCTCTCTCACTCCTCCCCCGCACCTCCAAGCTTGCAGTCAACCTCAGTTGAATATCAAAAGACATCAGAAATATGAGACAGCTGTCCAGATGCTCAGAGAAACGACCTGAGAAGAAAGAGTCAGGTGATGCATCCCAGGAAACGGATCCTGTCCTAAGCGGAAAACGCATTCATCATTCAGATAACTTCTGCTACAGAAAAGCCATCTGGATAAACAAGGACAGAGTTACACAACCATTGTGCAGATCCTCATTCCTTCCTGGCCAGTTGTAAAAGGCAGATGTGTAACACAGGGTTTCATCTGCAGGTGGAGAGAGAAGGAGACCATGAGGGAAGGCTGGGATTTCTGAGGCCAGTAGCAAAAAGAGAGTGTTTTGCTTCCTTCATCACATCCTTTGAATCCTTCACAAGACTTGTAACTGGAAGTTGGTCAGTGGAGGACTCAGACCAACACAGTTATGTTACCAGGAGACATAAAACAAAGAGAAAAGGGGAAGTGGGATTCTTGGAAGTCTATTTGTGGATTTCCACTTTTTCCAGCTTTGTCACTGCTAAACAAGCCAACATGAGGTATCACTGCAGGACCCACTTCCTAACTACAGCTCAACCCTGCTGCTGCTCAGCTAAGAGCTGCTTTTGACCTGCTGGAATTATTGGCTGACCACCTTGCACTACCTCTCCTCACACATCAGCCCTGTGTCCCCATATGTCTCCTGGCTACCCCTTAACCTGCACCCCAGCCCTCCATCAGGAGCTCCTTCATGTCCTGTCTCTCCCATGGGGAAGGAAGTAGTCTGAGGTGTTTGTTGGCTCAAGGAAGTAAAGGAAGAATCTGATGGAAGAGTGAGAAACTGAAGTTCTGTAGAAATAATTGGAGCATTGTGATGATTTTGCACAAAGCCAGCATGGAGAAGGAATAAATTCTCAGTTAAGATTCACAGGCTGACTAGAGTCTGCATTTTCTGTGGTGTTCCCATTTATAACCCCAAGTAATAGGAGAAACATTAACCAAAGGAAGCCAAATGTTACCTGTCTCCAGTGGAGGAGCGGACCTCTGAGGAAAAGTCAGGTTCAGAGCTGATTTCTCAGTTTGGAAAGGGTAAACACTGACATCTGACTCACGTCCTCAAAAAGTGCATGAATCCCATACACCCCGAAAGTCAAGTAAGGACCAAATACTGTATGAATATCATACCCCATGGCTCAAGAGGGAAGGCTGTAGGACAGGCTGAGAAGTCATAGCCAGCCACATGAATTCACAGATTGGCCCTCATAAATAGTGGAATATTGTCCGGAAGAAAGTCTGTTATGAGAACAGCCTTGGAAGCCGGCTAGAATACGGCAAATCTATCGAGCAGCTGAGATAACAAGAACACACGCAGGAGAGTTAAGGGCAGAAGGAAATGGGTGTACAGTGTGTGTCATAAATTACAAAAAGAGAGTAAGCAGGGTGTGCATGGGAGACTGAATGCCATGAGCAAAGGTCAAAAGCAGACACTAAAATGAAGAGGTACATGTGTGATGCAGCAGAAGCTGTAACTTAACTGGCTTATGGGAAAATCCACAAAGAGATGGGAAAGGAAATATTTTTTTATTTACTTTTTCCCCCCTTTTGCCAAATACTGCGGGTCATTAGCTGGGACAAGCTCTGTGGATAACAGAAAAGACTCTCTAGAGACCAAATTCTTAAATCCCTGCTCTGAGTCTGCCAGCTAAAGCTGAAGCATCCCAGACAGCATCTACAGAAATCAGCATTCCCTATAGGACAGGCCTGGGGTGCCTGACTACAGTGCCTGCTTCTGTGAGAGTAGGTGCTTATAAAAATGAAGGCAGCAGGGTGCAAGTGAGATGAGATACTGGGGCTGGCCTAAGTGATCCACCCATTCCCTTCCAGCCTAAAGGGAGATGATGCTCTAGGTTATCCCACACTTAATTTCCTCCCACTTTCCTCTGGAGAGCTGAGCATTTCTGGAAAGAGATTTAAAGTCCTACTCTTGGCTCCTCTACATTCACACTGCAAAAGCTGAGGGTCTTGACTCAGGGATCTCACTCCTGTGTCAGTACCACCCCTGCAGGTTCCTCATGCTCTGTCAAGTGGAAGAGCTGTTCTGTATTTAGAGCAGTATCTTACACCACAGAAGATGTAGGCTACGGTCTTTATTTTTACTATTCAAATCCTCCATGTCCAGTGACATGGTTCCTCATCAATAAACAGTGAAAAATACCACTTCTTGTTCTGGAGAAGATGTCCAGCAAGTACTATGGATGCTCCAATTGAACTGTGGAAAGCACAGAGTGCTCCAGCTGTGAAATATTGCCATGTTCACACACAAAATATATTCATACAATGTTACTTGCACAAGGGATGCGAGAATCAGCCTTTCTATAGTTGGGTAAACCTCAGGATTCTGGTATTCCCTGACTGAATGTCTGGCATTTAAAAGCGTATATCCATATTTTAAAAAGAAAAGCCAGTTATGTTCTCAGCCTTCCTGGCAGAAGAAAGTTGTGAACAATGATTGTATATGACTGCTCCTCAAACTGGAAAGCAAATAAAAAGGAGCTTCAAATCTTTTTTTTTTTTTTCCCTTAAACACTTTGTCTTGCAATTTACTGTTTTGGTGGCTTTTATGCTCTATGGGTTTTGTGATTTTCCAAAGTTTTTCCCTGAAGCATGATCTCTGTTTCAGAACTGCAAACAACGGGAAAAAACCAGCATGTTTTCAGCAGGCACTGTGATGAATGTAGCTGCTGGATGAATCTAGCCCACTCTCCTCCTCACTACCACCCTGCTTGATGTATTTAAAATCTCCAAAGATCTTCCTTTGAGATACCAGGGCTTCCCATTGTACTGGCTTTTATTGGCTTTCAGGTGCCATTCAGTCAGCCCCCTCAGCTGCTTAAATTCTTGAAATGCTAGGATCATATTTCACCTGATCTGGCACTGAACCATGTTCGCTATCTCACCCCAAAATTAATTAAACCATAAATTTTCAGAATAAACATGCAGCATCCACTATCACTGAAACAGTCTGGGCTTTGTTGAGCAAACTGCTGCAAGAACAAAGCCGCCTCTTTCTCTTTCTTCCCACCCTGCACTTCTCTTCTCTTGATGTGTATCAGTAAATACAGTAAATACAGCACTCTCCCTCCCTCTTACAGAGAGATAACTCTTGTACTGCCCTTGTCACCGTTTCATAGACTCAAGAGAAAGTGCAACAGCTCACAGGGTGAGATCTTACAGGCGAGCAATAACTCTACTAAGAAGAGGAGCTCCAAAATGAATCCACATATTTTCCTTTTTTCAGGCAGCCCTTGAAAATGCTACTTTGATTTGCCCCTTACCTCAGTTTCCCATCTGTAGAGTGAGTTTTTCTGTCTGACACTGATGCTGGCAGTTAAAATTCATTAATGAAGCAGAGATTATTAACTAATTCACCCAAGGGGATTATTTAGGTATGTACAAAATTGTTAGTGATAATCTTGTAGCTGTCTCAGAACTAATACTCTCTACCTCTGAATCCTCCCTATCCTTTAACTGTGGAGCTGAGCTATTATAATAATTTTTGAAGCTAACACTTGCCATTACAAAACACATACTAATCAAACTACCCATCAGAAAATAACTAAAACAGGGATTTCCATTTCCTATTCTGAACTTTTGACTAGTCTTGAGGCTGCAGAATGTCTCTCAGATCTGAAGAAAGCCTTATCCCCGAAACGTGTTTAATTTTATATTCTGGATAGCCTGATCATTTCAGACAGGGTTTAGGACCAAAAACTCTGCCACTTCACCAACATGACTCAGGCAAGACCTTTACCCTTTATCCTCAGATCTTCTAATCCTGTCAGAGCCCATGAAGAATACTGGATGGCTGCTTGGGTGGGAGACCTAGGGAGCATTGCCTGGTTGCTATAGGCAATGTAACCAAAGGTGGCATTTTTATTCCTTGAATCAACTGTCAGCCAACACCCTTGCCTGGTATTCCAGGCTGTTGTGGGTTGATAGATATAAATCTGAGCTCCTGACCAGCTCTGGTCTTTAGAAATTTTCTGGTAATTTGATTGCAGCTCTGGTGGAGATGCCAGTGCCCTGGCTCTGCTCCAGTCTGCTGATTTACACTCTTCTGACTCAAGCTCCCAGTTCTGCTCCAGTAGGATGCTGTGCTCTTCAGTTCTTCAGCTTCTCTCTAGAGCAGATAAACATTGTTTCTCCTTAGCCAAAATAAAGTGAATCTTACATTCATTCTGGGGTGATTTTGATGAATGGAGCCGTGCTGTTTGTTCCTGCTGGGTCCTCACTTCTTCCATGCCAGGCAAAATCTGAATTCCTGTGCTACAGAATCTTGACTGTGGACTGAGATCCCCAGGGCATGGAGCCTCAGGTGTACACGTGCTGCTGCCAGGATGCTGCAGTCAGCCAATGGGCTGGAGTGCAGAGCCAGGTGTCGAGATCAAAGCGGCGTCTGATGCGCTGCGATGCGGTTATCATCTGCAGGCTGGCTTCTGCTCCCTCTGAGGCTTGCATGCAGCTCTGCTAGCAGATGAGCAATGGCACGTCTCTGCAAAAAACACAGGATAAATCTCTTCCCTAAAGAAACTTTGTTTCTGTTTCTGTTCTCAAGCTGGGACCGGAAAAATAAGACCAGAGGGAAGGGAATATAGAAGACTTTGTAGACATTATTCCTTGAAACTTTGGAATTAGTGATTAATGCAAATCTGGGTTTTCCTTGAAGGATCCTAGAGTCTGTTGTCTACTGCCTTTTTTCACCTGTTG
The DNA here is from genome assembly GCA_013397155.1 of Irena cyanogastra. Lineage (NCBI taxonomy): Eukaryota > Metazoa > Chordata > Aves > Passeriformes > Irenidae > Irena > Irena cyanogastra. The sequence continues at coordinate 1,361,265 of VWZV01013679.1, read as the reverse complement.
CCATGGACGGACTGGTGAATAACTGAGCACTGTGAAACAAGAGAGCAGGCTGGTGAATAACCGAGCACTGTGAAACAAGAGATTAATGCCTTGGTTCCTAAGGCATTAATCAGCCCTAGTTCAGACAAGAGCATTTCCCTTTACTTCAGTTTTCCCTCCCTGCCGCATCTCCTGCCAGGATGTCCCGCTGCCTGCTGGAATTAATGTGGCTTAAATATCCCTCAGGATTCTCCTTGAGGTCAGGAACGCAGCCTCTGGATCCTCTTCAGTTCTCTTTTCTAGCCCCTGAAACTGGATGTTGCCAAGTGAATTTTGCTTGCCCATCCCATTCTTCATATTTTCCAAAGTCACCTCTCACTGGCAAGGAAAGACTTGGAGAGGAGAGAAAGAGGGGAGAGTCCAGGCCTGGATTGCCTCTTTCCCTCTGTAATTTCACTCTTCCCCTCTCATCCCTGAGATCATTTTCTCAGTGCACTGTGCTGTGCTACATCCCAAGTTGTTGGCACTCCCCAGGCCAGTGTGTTGAGCTGTCCTCAAGTTTTCCTGCCCTTCATAAACAATGATTTTTTTTTTTAATTTGTTTCAAGACTTTTTTATTATTTAGGGAAGAACACTTAAAAACAAGGAACTCTTCCTCTGTATTTTTTTCTTTTTAATTTTTTTTTTCTCAACTGAACCTGCTTTCCCCTTACTGCTTTCTGCCCTATTCTCATTCCAAACTCAGAACTGTCTCCCAAGGAGACACATCCCAGACCAAACTGTATTGAATTTCCCTGCTTTCCACTGCCAATCAGTTTGTCTATATATCTCACAAACTTCATCAGGAAAACTACCCTCAAGAGAATAACCTTTTGCTTACATTTCTCCTCACTGAAATCCACTCCAGCTCTTGCAGATCTGGAACTATCTGGTGAGCATGGGAAGTTTTTTCCATCCTCATTCAAGAGGGTTTTTATTGCTTCCTTCCTTTCCTCATCAACTGTGCCCAGTGAGTTTTAAAGGCAGATCAACTTCTCATTGTTTGTCAGAAAAACACTTGGCTCGTACTTGACATTTTCCTTATTTGTGCTGTTAATCAGGTCATTCCTGCTGTTAATTCAGGTTATTCCTGGTCTGACTGAAGCCTTCTTTAGGGTCCTCCAACTGATGCTTGCTTTGCCTTGTGCATTGTTTTGCCAGGCTGAAGATATGATATATCCAGGATATCTCATCCTGATGTATCCACCCTACCACCGTGGCCCTTTCCAAATGAAGACCTAGACCTTCTCCAATGGTTAAAAACCTATATAGGAAAAAAGTTCAGCATTAGATGAACCCTCCAGGCTAACTAACCTCCTGTTGAGATACATACAGGACAGCTGGATGGGGTGGGTAATCCTGCAAGAGGCTGTGGCTTGGGCCAGCTCTCTTCATGGGGCTATCTTGTGTGCCTGAACACTCCTTTTTGATGCTTTTTTCCAGCTACTGGCCAGGCTTCCTCGTAGGAAGTGTTGCTCTTTCTTCTCTCACTCATGGAGCACTCTGCAATCATGCATCACCTCTTTCCCAGACTTATACCGCAGAGCTGTGTATCACTGACCAGATGTGGTCTTGGTATGACTCTTGTACCCCCAAACTGCTGAAATACTCAGGCTGGCATTGAGTATTTCAACAGGTTGTTTCTGCCACTGTAGGATGAACAGCTGATCTTAAGACAGCCAGTTTCCTTGACCAAGAAATTAAACTGTTCCTACATTTTGCATTTCCCTAGAGACACAGGGGAAATGATAGAGTTTCTCTGCTGATTCATCAGCAGATGAATACAGTTTTGGGTGTTATGTTTATTTTCCCAAAGTGTTTTTTTTTCTTTCCCAGACTCTCCCAGGTCCCAAGGTCAGAGCTGATGTCTGCACTCCAAGTGCATCCTGTTTGTCATAGAATCATTTAATTGCCATTTAAGAGAACTTATGCAACTGACCTTTAACATGACAGAGTCTCCCTGTTGCACTTTATTCCTTATGCTGACATAGGAAAAGAAAGGAAAAAAACTTATTTTGGCTAATGTGAAAGTCTTTCCACCAGGAAGATGAAAAAGGCAGGTGGGGTAAAGGAGCTGGTGGAGTTCAAAGTGGTTGGTAGTTACACAAAGACTTGATTTGGATATTGCTTGTTTCCAGGGAAAACTATAGTACTGATAGTTCTGCAGTGAGGGGGAGGAGTTTTTATAAAATGGGGGTAAGGAATGAAGTTATGAGCAAATGTATTTTATTTCTAGATCACTGCAGAACAGTTCTATAAATCCCCTTCTGCAATCTCAGAACTCAGATTGTTTTGTGTCTGTATTCCTTTCAACCCAATTTTTATGAATAATGACCTGGCAACATCTGACTGACAGTCTGGCAGGGGATTGGCTATGATGCCAACCCAGACCCAGAGTTATAGTATGTTGCAACTGCTTCCTGCCTGGTCAGACGCAGTTTTCAAAAGAAAAGAATATCTGAAAAGGAATAACAAATACAATATGTCACACTCTCCAAATAAACAACGGATTAGATGACATGAGGAAAGTTCTAAACACTTGACACTCATGCTCTTCCTTCTGAATTGTCTCTGAAATTCATCTCATTTTGCCATGAGGTGAATAGCAATATACAAAAATATGGAATCAAATCTTAGCCCGAAATTTTCAGCAGTAACTGGGTAATATTCCGTTTTACTGCACCTTTTCTGTGTCGCAGACACAGGAGTTGCTGAAGTCCCTGTGCTCTGCTGAGGACATTGTGTCTTTGTGTCTATCCTCTGAAGTTTGGAGATACTAACTGCAAGTAGGAGCCAGAGCTAATGGGTGGGGTAAAGAACAAGTAGGGGTAAATGGAGTTCAGCTATTCTTCATCACAAGTGTACAAGGCAGGGAGATAACTCACTAGGCAGAGAAAAAAAAACAAACCAACAAACAAACCTGAAAAAAACCCAGCTTTCCTTCCTTCCATACATCTGCTGAATGATATGGAGTCCAACACACTGATACCAGTGTCCCTTGCCATGACCTGGATCCCCTATAAGTACTTAGGTTACTTTTCCCTAAAACTTCTCCCTCAGACATTTCTGTTTCACAACACAGAGGCCTTACCTCTGTATAGGTAAGTGCACACACAGCTTGAGGGGAAAGAAGCACACCTCTTACTAATTAAAAAAAACAGCAGACTTTCTGCTGAGGGTGCTGAAGGCAGGGATTTATGCAGTGATATCTAGTTCATTTGTGATGTGGCTCCTTACCCCATGACGGCAGGAGCCATGGTCCATTCATCATCTGTCCCAAACAAACAATGTGTATTTTTAGCTTCTTCTTTCAGGGAAGATAAAAAATAGTCTGAGCTAGCATGACATGACTTAGGTGGGGACACTTTTATGTTTTTTAATTTGTTTAGATAATTGGGTCACAGGAAAGCACTCCTGTGAGAACCACTCTCATTCCCAGAGATCCAGAGAGGTGAAGGGGTGGGAGAGAGTTGAGATTATTGCTAAAATAAAACATCCTGTGCAAAAGAGCCATTGTCTATGTAGCCCTAATCTTAAGGTAGTTTAGAAAGATGACAAAAAAGTTCAGCCTTAGCTCTGCCCTTTTTCGTCATGTGATTGCATCTTAAAATAAATATCTAAAGAGCCTGGCTTCATCTTAATATACATACGTAAGTATAGTGTGCCCCAGATTTGTTACATCTAGAGTTCATGTAGCAATTCCCCACCGTGCATTTGTGCACTGTCCAAATGGTCAATCTACTAATCTAGTATTTAGATTTAATTTTTATTGTATTTATTTTTACTTTTTCCAAATTTCAACTTTTTATTTGGTTCTCACGGTTTGATATAATCCCTTTTAATCTGTAATCTAATTACATGTACTGTGTTTCCATGCACAGTTTGTGCTTTTTGAGCTAGAAGCTTTAGACTCTTGCAGCCAAGGAGAAATTAATAAAAAAAGCTCACCAGCCATTTTGTAATTGCACATGATTTAATTAGGAATCAATTCACTTATTGAAAAAAAACCCCTCTTCTATTGTTTTTCAAACCTGGTGGTGAGAGCTCTCTGTGTGTGACAGCAACCTCAAATAATTAGCCTGGTACCAAGTGAAGGCTGTTTAACCTCCTCCACCCCAATGTACAGAGAGGATGTTTCAGCAGTCATTTCTGCCCTGACATGTTGCAAAAACAGTTTCTGAAAACCAGTGTGAAGGCAAATGTGTGTGAGTTTCAGCAACATTCCCCAACAGCCTGTCCAGAAGAAGCACTCCTGCAGTGTGGTCCCCCTGCCCTGCTCCACACCCTGCAGTGTTACAGGACCAGGATCCAGTTACCAACTCTGTTTGTGGCAGCACATGAGAATGTTTATGGATTTGTATTGTTCTTCTGCTTTGGAAAAATGCCATTTAAGAAATACCACCTCCCACTTCCCCCTCCTTTTATGCATATAATATGAGAGGTTAGAGTGAAATGCCCATCCAGATCCTGGACAGCCTCACATCTAACCAGGCAGCACAAGGAGGCTCTTCCTGGTGTCAGAGCTCAGCTTCAGAGGGTTCCCCTCCTGCCACGACTTGTGTCATGGGCATGAGACAAACAGCTCCATTTGCTGTTTCCCTCTCATCTGTTCAAGGTTATCCTTCCCAGCTTCTTTTGTCTGTGCCTCCTCATCCACGTTCTGTTGCCACACATCTGGCTTTGAGCACGGACCCACTTCTTGGATCTGATCCCTAGCAGCTGCCTGCTGCCAGCACTTTCCCACAGAGGACAGGGATGGGATCCAAGAGGCAAGGGGAAATGGAGGACAGGCTGGGAACATCCACAGCAGGTGAAGGTTAAGACAACCAAATATCTACAGGAATAATGTCCTTTATTTCTTCTTTCCACTCAGCTCTGTGAGCGTCTGATTCTTCATCATGTCTTTCCTATCCCCTTCTTTATTATTTCTGAAAATGTAGACTGCCTCCTCTGCCTCCTTTACCTCTGAATAAACTCTTTCTGGATACAGACTTATACAGCAAATTGTGTTACCCACATGGATCACTGGGAGCACATCCCAACAGACACAGCAGAAAAGGTGAACAGGGAAAAAAATGACACATCCTGCTCAGACCATTAGGATTGAGACATTTCTTGCATTTGTCCAGTAGCAGATGCCAACAAGATGCAGCTTGAGAATTCAGTCTGTGCAGCTCCTCCTCCATGCCTAGGCTGGATTTTTTCAGGGGTTATGTAGTGTAAACAGCAGTGACCGAGGGCTGAAAAAGAGGGAACATGGAAAATGGAAATGTGCTCTCTGTGTTATGTAGCAACAACAGGTCCCCTTCAGTCTCTGGGGCTGTTGGAAGAAACCTCTCAATGTCATTAAGAAACCTGGATTGCCTTCAAAAGCCTCCTATGCCAAAGATTTCCTTTGGTGCTGGAGTAAGAGGGAAAGGCAAGAGAAAACAGGTTTGACCAAAACCCACCTGAAAACTTGGGAATTTTTCTGATCCCTTCCACAGCTTTGGATCTGGTCTTCTTTTTGTCCTTTTGTGGGCTTGGTCTCATGATAAATCCCAGAGCCAGAGAGCTCTGAGCAGAGACAGATTACCATCTTCTTTTCAGAAGCCTAAGAATGGGATATATGGATATGCTTATTTTGCAGATGCCAATAGCTAATATTTTCATTGTGTTCAGTGTGCACAGTGCTCTGAAGCTGCTGCTAAAAGAGGACAGGCATTTTATCTGGCTTGTTATCCGCCTACATGCACTGGAGAAGGATCCTAGGCTTTTAGTTCATCTCTGCTCTCAGTTTTATTTCAGCACATTGTCCTATTAATGATCAAGCACTATTTGAGCTGCATTTTATTGAGTTGCCTGAAGGCCCTCTGGCATCAGCAAAGTAAATATACTTGTGGTGATATTATTATTATTAGATTCATGCTAATAAAAGGTTAACAACCTAGCAGAAGGTCTTTAATCAGTCTATGCTGTGAAGCCAAACCCAGAGCTTTTTACTGGGATTTTTTTTCCTCTAGCTACATAGGGTCCTGTCCATGTGAGTGGAGGAAAAAAATCATCAGTTGAGTGATTAATTTACATGGCTTTGTTTCTTTGATGAATTTTACTCCTTTTCACTGCTACATAATTGGTTTGGAATTTCCTTCCCCTTACTCAGAATTTCACAGGATGAACTGCTAACATCCAGTAATAAACCCTTCACTGCATCAGTAACTTGCAGCAAACCATTGAAGTAAGATTACAGTTCTTGGTTAGTGCAAGCTGAAGAGGATGGTCTGATGGATCAAAGTAAAACCAGGGCCAGCCAGAAACCAACATCATGTTGAAAACACGTGTGGGTAGTGACAAAGGAAATTCCCCAGGGTAATTAATGAATCTACTCAATGCTTTGTTTGTCTGTAAAAACACAACAACTGCTTCCCTACTTCATCGGGGCACTATGAGGATAACTTCCAGTAAAATGTAGGAAGCCAAGCACTCCTAGGAGAGTGGTGACACATGAACTCCTTTGTAGAACAGCTCCATCCACTCCCTATTTCTCACCACCTCCTCTGTGCCTTGGTGGATTCAAATGTAACCATTTCCTTTGCAAATGAACCTCAAAAGTGTAACCCTGAAACGGAGCCTTAAGAGAAACTTCAGCACCTACAGCATTGGTAGGGTCATGTTCCCCCTTTCAGTCACGGCCAAACTGGGTCTGCAACTCCTGTTCTGGTGCAGTCACAGCACCTCCAGGGCTTGTGCATGTTTGCCTCATTTTTGGATCCACACCTTTGCTGTGGTTTTGTTCAAGACCCTCTAGAGCGACAGCAAAGGTGTCCAGTTTTCCTAGCTGTTCTTCTGCTCCAGGAAACACATTCTTGGCTGATCCTGCACTTCAGACACTTGCACACGCACAGACACACACAGATTTTTATAAATCAAATCCTCTGGCTTTGTTTTCCTCTCACACTGTCTCCATTTTATTTCTGTATTTTTTTTTTGTTTTGTTTTCATTTTTCAGTTATTATTATTACTTTGCTTGCAAGGCTATTTGCTGGCGAAACTGATCGCTTCCACTGCTCACTTAAGGAGAATTAATTTTAGTTCACACTGATTTTAAGTCTCCCACCTTGATTTTGTAACTTCTATTAGAAAATAATTAATTCTGTGCTTCTGAGCAGCCCAGTGCTCCCTAAAACTGTCTTGATCTTGAAACTAAGCTTGATTGCCTCTCTGCAACTTATTGCTGTTTTAGACCTGATGGTTGTGCTGACACTGTTCTTAGCTCCATGGGTTGTCTTTTTTCCTGGCAGTCCCAGGGCACAGCTGTGGCACAACTGTTGGCAGGTGTTTCCCCTTGCTCCCTATGGACTTTCTCCATCCTCCTATCTCTGCCTTGAAATTTCTCCCCAGTGGCCTCTTGGTAAATTCAGGTAGGGAGTGGTGTGTTGATGATTCACACTCCTGTCTCCTGTTGGGGCTCAGTGGATGCTCTACAAGGAGGCTGAAAGCTCTGCAGTGTGGATGTGACTGGCCCAAGACTTTAGCTCAGGCATTAGAGTGCTTCTGCAGGGCTGTGCTACAAAACACAGTGTGCTGTAGAGGGTGGTGTGCTTGCAATGGAGTGAATGCAGCATGGAGCAGAACTTCAGGTGAACCACATCCCTCAGATCTGAGGAGCCTGTGTAACAGGCCTCCTGAAGGACATTTCCAAGGGCATAGTGATTGTGTTTATACTCAGGTGTAGGAGAAATCCTGAGGTCAAATATGCAGTTTGTCCACATTACTTGTCTGTGGGAAGACCTTGGAGCTAATCTTGGTGCAATCTAGCTGATACTCCCAGTACAGCAGTGTGAACACCCTCGGTTTATCCCCTACACAAATCTGGAGGTGCAGCCAAATTATCTGGCAAGAAACTGGGCAGTAATAACAGTCACTCCTAAAGACAGCCAGTCATTGCTGCTGCAGGACCTAGGGAGAATTCTTACTGTGCAGCTGATCTGATTCCTGCCCCAGAACTGAGCAGCACAAGGTCATTCCTCTCCCTGGGTGAGACTGTGCTGACTTCCCTGCACCCTGACAGGCCATGAGCCCTGGAAAGCTGCATTAGCACCCACAGGTACAAAGCCACAAAATTAGAGCAGGCACGCAGGAGCTGGAACACACAAATGGATCTTAGGTTTGGTATCTTCAGAAAGAACTCCAGAAAGCACAGCTCCTGGGAAAGGGCATAAGGAATATGGTCTGAGTGCTGAAGGGGAAAACTGGATGATTATTCAATTTCCAGTAAATTTGCTCCCTATCTGTGTGAAACAAAAGAAAAGTTTAACAGCGAAAAGAACTTGCAAGGCTCTGTTGATTTTCCTTTCCTTTCCTTTCCTTTCCTTTCCTTTCCTTTCCTTTCCTTTCCTTTCCTTTCCTTTCCTTTCCTTTCCTTCTCATTATCCTTAAAGAAGTAGAAAAAAAGCTCAGCTTTTTTTTTAAATGGGTATTAGTGAAAAGGTGAGTCTAGGTGAACAGTTAATATGATGTTCAAGAAGAAAGAAAAGTCTCCAATTCACTCTCCCCACCTCAGCCTCTGTCTTTCAATCTTCTTTTTTTTTTGTCCTAGCACTTTTCTGAGGTGTTCTTTCATAGCCTGTCCTCTATTTTTTGTTTTTCAAAAGCCATAGATATTCTAGAATTGCTGCTTTAAAGTAATTTTTTTCCAAATTACATTTTAAAGATATTTTATTTCTGTTTCTTAAGAACATTTAGGTATTCTATAGCCAGAAAAAAATTCCTCTAATTGTTATGTTCCCTCTCATAGGCTAGAAAAACTCACTCAGTAATTCCCACTTTTATACTTGTAATTTTGTGGTTGAACCAGCATGCAAATTTTAAGACAACTCCCTGCCTTGATTTCACCAAGTGTTTAGTGAATCTCTTGCAGTGGTTAATTATCTTCATGCTGAAAGTCAGATTTGCAGCTCATTTTCAAGTTTACCTTCTGACTTTGCCTTGCAACCACTGGATCTCCTGCCTTTGCTGACCAGCTTAGAAAAGTCTCCCCCACAAACACATTCTCCCACTGTGTGTTTTAAGGTGGCTGTAAGATCTGGAGTACATAAGGCATGTTCCAAAGATACCAGACAGGCCTGGTTCTTGCAACCCAGAGGAGAGGGGAAGGAAAATGAACAAAAATGGAAATTTGTAAAAAAAGGTGATGTATAGTAAGTCTTTCACTTTACTGCAGATCTTCTCCTAGCTGAGCTCTGCCTTTCCAGGCAGGACTTAGGATGAAGGAGAGAATATTCAGAATCAAATTCTGAGCCCAAACCTCACGAGCACTTTGCCTCATCTCCAGTAAGTGAGCGGTTAAACTCAGTTCTGTGTGTCTGCTACCCATTAAAGTCAATCTGCCTACCCAATTTAGAAACTGAATTTATTCCCTGGAGCTGAGGTAGCTTGGAAGACTGCATCAGGTCTCAAGGCAAGCCTGGAGTGCTTTGTAAAATAGGAGCAGAACTTTAAATAAACTATTGGTAAAATACTGCCTCTTGGCCCTTGCTGCCTCCCTCTGCAGCTGGGGCTTGATGTGACAAATGGAAGTAGGAATATTCAAGTGGAGGTGGAAGACAGAGGGAAATTTTATGACCTTGTCTGCTTCTCCTGCACCAGCATGTTGTCACAGACTGAGCAGCACCTTTCTTTCTACATATGAAATCCTTGTCATACTTTGGCTTGTCTGCCATTGCTCCATCCCAACTAAAAATCAGCAACGTGCTCCTTTTTGGAGTGGTAGGCCAGCACGAGTCTCTTGGAGGAAATAAAAGACACGTGCTGTCAAGTGTCTGAAAAAGACCCAGGACAACCAATTCACCTAAAACGTGTGTGTGCATACATGTCCTGCCTTCCCAAAACCCTCATCTTTTAGCTGGCATTGGTAAATCAGCAGCTGGGCTGTCAGACATGGCAGGAAATGGCAGCTGAATGTACCCTGATGGCATTGGGTCCAGTCAGCTGGGAACAACTGGCAAAACTCAGGTCATGGGAGAAGGTGAACAAAGAAGGGATATTACAGGTGAGGCAAGACGTGCCTTGGTTTCCTGCAATGGGACTGAACAGTGCTGAAACTGCCCATGGATATGACAGCTTGAGGCAGGGAGACAAGAAAGTGGTCGTTGCACACTGGAAGGGAGCTTGCTTTCACCATTCCCAGTGCCAGGTGCTGTCCTTGCTGTACAGACACAGCTCCACATCCAACAGACAGGGCAGCTCAGAGGAAGCTCAGAGCAGTGAATCTCCTCCTGCCTCCCCAGTCTCTCCTGGATCAGGGCCAGTACCTTGCCGTGGTGGTGGGCCTGGATTTGTTTTGACTCTGGCCTGCTGTCGCTAGTGTGCCTGGAGACTTGCTGACCATTTCCTTTTGAACTCAAAGTTTCCCAATTAAGCTGGAGAGCAGGTAAACAGGAGGAAGAAATCTTTAACAGAGAGCCTTGTCAAAGCTGTGCTGGATCATCCAGTGAGCGCTGGAGAACTTGGCAGGAGAAGAGTCACAGGGTTGGATCAGGGCTGTTCATTTTTGGTAACTGCTCCTGACATTTCTCTTCTCACACAGATGCACAGCATTCAAAGGTTTTGCCAGAGGTTCCTCTACGCAGGTTCATGTCTCACTCTTTGACTGTTCATTGACACGAGCCTTGAAAGGGAAAAAAATTAACTTAATTGCTCTAGGGTGGAGGGGGAGAGAAAAGATAATAATTTTAAAAACATAACTGCAACCCACAGGATCTACAGGAGATGTGGAATAGGGAAGGGTGAGCTTGAGCAAATGCTACGATGTCATTTGGCCAGACATTTATACCTCCAAGGTCACTCAAGAGTTTTGACTGAATAATAAATTTTTTTGTATCTTGTCCTGAAACCTGGGAGGACTGGGAAACAGCAGGGGTGGAGGAGTAATAGAGAGGGAGGGAGAAGGGGGGTTGTGGGAAAGCAACTCAGTCCTTACTGCTCTAAACCCTGTGGAGCCTGATCACACAAATATTTGCAGATCCTGGCAGTAGTCTGTGTAACACAGAGTATGTGACCATTTTGAGACTGATCCCACATTTATTTTTCTTTAATTGCTGGATGTTGCAGCCTGTTGTCCCAACTCCTGCAGCGGCAAGAAGTAAGAAGCTGGAATCAGGAGTGTTACACTCTATGTCCCCAAAGATTTTGCTGCTGACTCCTCAGCTTGGGAGAGAAGATGGTCTAGGGAATAAGAAGAAATTGTAAGGGGAAAACTTCTCACTGAGGACATTGTTCTTTCCCAGTGGGATTATGAGAAACTGTTCAGTAAGGGACTGGAATTCTGATACTGGTATCTTAAAGAGAAAGAACCAAGTCTACATTCTTCCAAAATATTCTTTCCCCTAAAAATTAAAACACTACCTTCTCCAAAAAATATTTTCTAACACCGTATGTGAGGAGAAAGTGGTATCAGGGCATACTTGTGTGCTGCCACCACCTCTCTGACTCATAAAGATAGGCAGCAATTCCTAAGATATAAATTAGAGTAATTCATCTTCCCTTTGACACGATAAATACCCCACATTCAGAGGCTTTTTTTAACTCTCTGGTCATACAGTATCTCCTGCAAAGTGTCATATACACTTTGCTTCTCTAATCAAGGAGGAAAAAGCTGTTTGATTAAACTTGGCCTGCTGAATCCAAATTGAAAACCCAAATGAATCATGCTAACTTATAGCAACAAAGCAAAAGCCTACAGGGAGCACAGAGGCTAAACCCAGGCTGCAGCATTGAGCAGAACTGCAGTGGCTTTATCATTTCTGCAGATCTGTCCCATGTCAGCTGCCTACTGTAACACTCCAGCTCACACTTCCCACCAAAAAAAAAAACGTGGTCATCTATTCAGTGCTCGTGTAGTACAAACTGCAACAAGGACATGTGGTGCCACAGAAAGCTTGGGTAAAAAATTGCTAGCTCTACTATGTGCCTTCAGTGTTGTACAACGGCTTTTAATGCAGAAAAGAGTATTTGTATTTGTAAGGGAAAAAAGGAAGAGACAGATAAGGGGCTTGGGATGTCAAAGATCGTTGTTGCAAATGAAAGCAATTCAGTAAATGAAAGCAAACAGTAAACAGTTTACTTTTGTGGAAAAGAGGGCAGAAGTGACTGAGGGCTTTTTCCTCTAAATGGAATGGGTGTTTTCTCTATAAATACAGTCTCTAAAATATATTACTATTTACAAATTTATCTTTTGATATATTTAATTTACATTTCTTTTGGAGATCACATGAATCATGCAATCAAGAGCAGGAACTATCATCGAGAAGTTCCCCAAAAGACAATGCCTTTGTTTTTATCACCACTGCATTATAAACAGATAGATCACACCAGCAAAGGGAGTTACACTGAGGTTTGTATCAGTAGATTCTGATGATTAGCACAGGCCAGCTGCTGCCTGTGAGATCTGCTGCTGTCCATGTGTAAGACACTGCCTGAGGTGTAATATCTCAGCTGAGACTGAAATCTGAACCAATGGACTTGAATCAAGCTCCAGTAGAAGGCTTAGTAGGTGTGATCCAAATCTGTTCTAGTCTATAGGAAGTTTCCAAAGCTGAATGGAATCAGACAGCAGAATTGTTTGCGTAGGTCCAGGGTGTAATGGCAGTGAAGAATTTTGCTCAAGTGTAAAACCTTTATGTTGCCTCAGCTAGTAAGAAGAGCCAGTGCAGGCTCCCACATTAAGCCTAATAACCTTGAACCAGACTCCAATGCCTCCAGATCATCCCATTTTTCCTGGGAAATTGATACAGACCTGAGCAGTGTCTTCAATTCTTTGTGGCTCCTTGGAAAATGGCATTACTCTAGTGGTCATTGCTCGGGTTGGAGAAATGGAGGCACTGACCAGCTTTCTCTTACATGTGTGTAAACTGTAGCTGCTCAGCTGTTGTCTGAGTAAAAATCAAGTGACTACTCACTGCAGCAAGGTGTTAGTACAAAACTTGAGGTACATGGGCCTGCAATGAGTTCCAGAGGTGGGGACAGCTGTAGTAGTAACCAACAGCTATACAGTACCAGGTAGTAGAGGGATTGAACAAGAGTAAGGATAAATATTGCCTGCTGCTCCTGCTCAAACTGGTCATCAGAAACAACAATTACTCAGAGGAACATGAGGATCACCCCACAGATTTCAAATAAGCTTGTGGTTTGATCTTTTCACATGCAAACACCGCCAACTATGGGAAACCTTCTGGAAATAATAACAGCTTCAAGAGAAATTCTATTCCATGGTGCGTAGGACCAGCTTTTCTCCTGGTCTTCTACAGCAAACAGGGACATAAAATGGCATATTCAAATCAGAAGGCAGTGGGTAATTTTGAAAAGCAGGATAGTAACATGAATAACACAGTTCCAAGTCTGAGTTAACATCAGCAACCACTTCCTTAGAAGGTGGGTGTCCTACTGCAGAGTCTAAAGAAGCCTGAACCTTCAGAAGTAATCACAGCTTTAATACTTATATTACAAATACCTTTCAAGGAACCGCCTTCCTTGGGTGCTGCTGGGTAATTATTTGCTCTTAATGATTGTTCTTGTGAAAGAAAATAGGAGGAGTGAGGAATTCCTTTCCTTCATGCTCATCAGCCTGTCAGCTTTGGACTTCTACTGTCTCCTTGTCCTGCTGGACAAACTGAGACTCATTTAAACTGTCCAGTTCAATACCATCAGAATTAGATGGTTGGTTTGGAAGAGGAGCTGTCCTTTCCTGCACCCTTACAAAGACCAGGCACCGTCTGAAGGTGTCCTTTAAAAGCTCCTATAAAATAATACTGCTGTTAGTTTGAACTCCAGGCCACTGCAGAGTACTCCCCTAGCTTCTCTCTCTGCTTCATTCTGGAGTCTGCTTCATCTACCACATGCAGTTTTTTCACAGCCTGAACTTGCTTGCTAGAGGTCAAACACTGATGCTTTTATTTCTGCCTCACCCCTCCCAACTGAAGAAAGAATAAATATTTGCTTAAAATTAAGCCCATTTTGGTCTGGAACTTCAGCAACAAAACAGTTTGGACACTCTGCAAAAGAGGAAAGCATCCAGCACGCTTTGCCTTCCCCCTCCCCATCACCCTGGGATTCCAAAAAGACTCAAAGTATTTTGCACAATATTTGAAAATAAATATTGCTCATCTTTGAGCTGATAGTTTGGAGCCCAGACGGGCTCAGGATTTATAATGGAAAGAGTGATGCAAGCTTAACGCTATGTGATCCATGTGTTGCTACCATCCAACAACCAGTCTCCTTCTTGCATGAACAGCCTTTTTCTTCTAAAACATCCCAAGGTTCCAAGACACTGTTCTGATTAACTCCTTCCTGAAGAGTTTGGACCCCAACTGTGGTCAATTATTTTGCCTGGAAGAACCAGTCAGTAACAGATAATATTTTATTATCATTTTTCTTTAGATTCCCTCTTCTCAGAAAGAACTTGCCTTTTTTCCTAGTGCAAATACATTTTCTTGAGCTCTAGCTAAGATTGAGAAAAGGATCCAGGGAGACAAATTATGGTGTACCGTTATTAATTTGGAGGTGGAGGAAGACAGAGAAAAGCCATCCATCACTCCCAGCCCTTTCTAAAGAGAGCCATCATGACTTGCCCACAGGCCTAATAATCTTCATCATTTTGAAAGGAAAACATCCCGCAAGGAAAAGTCAGAGAAGCTGGAGCTATTGAACAAGCTGATCTATAAAGATAATTCATTCCATGTTTCTTCGGTCCTGACTTGCTCAATGGTTTGACTCATGACAGCAGAATAATGCCAAGGTGTTATGGAATGGAAGTGCAGCTCCCTGCAGATAGGGACTTGGCTGGATCTCGAGCAATTACCTAAGAGGAGCATCCTGCAACTGAACACAAAGCTTCCCACAGAATCCTGCTCCAGTGATCAGATCCATCTGAGACTCTCCCTGCCCCTGGCCCGTGGCCTTACAAAAGACCATGTGAGTACACGTGAACCACGTGAGAGAGAGAGAACAGAGTGAGAAATGCCCCAGTTCAAGGCTGTCCTTGCTCCTGTCTCTCCTCTATACCATCCCACCTTGAGCTGAACCAGTGGTTTTCCCACCGCAAAGCTGACTGTGAAGGCTGGGGAGAAGAAAGGGAAGAAGGGGAGTGACAAGGCCAGTTCCAGGGTGCAGGTGGAGCCTGGTGCCATGCCCAGCCAGGCACATGACCCTGGAGATGTATGTGGGTATCACCCTTTACGAACAGCCACGAGCAGATGCTCAGCCAGCAAGTGGCTCTGCTGGTTGAAGCCATTACAGCTTGCAGATGCTTGGCACAGCCCTCCAGCCAAAGATTACCTCTCTTGGAGCTCTCTGGCAACCAGCTCTGCTGCAAGCAAAAGTCATCTGGATTAGCTCATACCGCCTGGATCAGCTGCTTGAGCAGCGCCAGCTGACTCTGCACCAGGGCAGGTTAGAGAGTGCTCACATCATCCTTTTGGTTGGTAGCAACCAGGGGCCCAACATGGTCCAGGTCACACAATGAGGTCTGGAGGATTGTGTCTTGATCTGACCCCTATGTGCATTTGGAAAGGCATGTCCGTTTTTTGTATGTTCAGAAAGAAGGCTGTGTGATAAAAAGCTAGAACGTGTGCCCAGGAGATTATGTTCAGCCAATCAACTTTCTGATGATTTCAGAGCTCCTCTAACATTATTTCTTCCCTCCCCTTTTTTAGTCTGGCTGGCAATTCTTGTGCAGGAATTGCCCTTTTTTATGACTTGTGCAGCTTCTAACACAATGGAAGACCACCTGTGTATCTAAAACTGACCAGCTTTTAGGCACTTTTGCAGGGACGTCATTTGGAGTTAACCATCATCATGTGCATGTAGAACATGTCACAGCTGGACCAAACCTTATTCAGCACCTTTAACTGCTTCCATGGTACACCAGAGAAGAGCAGCTTGGTCATACTCCCCCATTTCTTTTCTGTGTCTTACACGTCCAGCGTTACATTCACATACACAGATGTGGGGAAACATATGCTCATTTAAATAAACTTTTCAAAGTTCCAGAGCACAGGGAGAACCTCCCCAAAAAAATTAAACAGACAAGCTAGGAAAACTGCAAGTTGGGAGGTATCTTGTGTTTTCTCTCCCTTTTTGCTTTTTGGCCTTTTGAGCCTACAGCAAAGTTGGTATCATTTACCCTCTGGCTGGACTCAGATAACAACAATACAACTCCTGATTCCCAGCCTCAGCAGTACCATTTTTGCTTTTTTTGAACCTGGAATCTAAATTTAATTAGCATGAAAATTAAAATGAAAATAAACCTGGAGACAGCTGAGCTCTGGGTCACAAAAGCAGAAAGCTGATTGACAGCTGAGGAGGATGAGGAGTTAAATGATGCAATTAGGTTCCAGCTGATTCCTCCATTCACCTGCAGGGGGGTTGATTTACAAGTATGATATCAGTATGGATGCTCAGGCCAAAGCAAAATATAAACTTGCAGACACATAGGAGAGAGATCCTGATGATTTCCCTGGGAGAGAGCTTGGGAGCCATAGCCAAGCCTCACAAAGATGTGAGTTCCTGACATGCATCCAAGAGATTTAAGTATATTGACTTGCCCAGTGCTGTATTTGCAAGCTGGAGCTCCTCTGTGAGATATCAGTTGCTACCTCAAAGCCTTGAGAAAACATCAAGTGACTCAAGCTGTCCTTGAAGACGAATATATGTGTAGAATAATTGGTCCACTTTGACACATGAAACAGCATTTTGTCAATGCATGTGACAGAGGAAAGATTGGGATGCTAAGAAAAGAAGGAAAGAAATGGCTTTTAATAGATCCCAAGAGCCAGCACACATTGGCTCACTTACATGGCTTCTCTCCCTGTGAGAGACTCTGCATAGCCACACTTCTGCTTGACCCACAGACTAAAGGAGCAGGAAATACCATTGTGTCAGATACAGACAGGTGGGTTTTCTTGCCATGAGCATTGTCCACTGGCTCACAGGTGCTTCCCTGCTGTCACAGCTGCATGAGGCATGAGGCTGCCTGGGGCACCCTTGTGTGCACACAGGATCCCTCATGCTCAGTGTGTCTTCTGCACATAGGATACTCCACCAGAAAGAAAACAACTGCACAGATATCCTGCTGCAAGTTTGTGATCTCAGAAGATCCTTGCTCCTGAAAGCTCTTCCATTGCTGGAAATCTAATAAATAAATAAATAGAAATCCAGAATTACGATGAAACCACCTCCTAAAGGATACCAAGCTAGCATTTCAAGTCTTCACAGGAAACCTTTCCATTCAACCTGGAAAACGGAGAAGGACTGGGATTAGCAGCCCAGGGAAGTGAAGAGGAAGAAACAAAGCAATTAGCAGCGCAGCACCTGTCCCCAGTGCACTTCCCAGGGACCTGCATCCATTGCACTATTTAAGCATGAGCCCCTTGGAGGAGAGAAGGTGTCCAGGCTGTGGATGCATATTCTCAATTTTGAACCACCCAGTATTAGAGCTGCTTGAGTAAAAGTTCTCCAACTTCTTTGTAATTTGATTGAAACAAAATTGCAAAGACCTCGTTATTTAACTAGTTTTCAAATGCAGCTCCTTGTGGCTGAAATGAGTAAGGGAACATGTAATGGGAGAAGCTGTTAGCAGGAGAGGTGTGACAAGTACAAGGGGAAGTGATTTCTCCCATTGTCACAGTTGCTGGCAGAGGGGACATCTGTCTGTGCCATTAATCTCTGTTGGGATTGTCAGTGGGATGCTGTGGGGAGTGTTATAAATATGTGTTTTAATTCGTGCCTATGAGATCTGTAATCACTTGATATTAGAATGTATGTGTAGAATATAAATGTGTATTTTTTGTCGAACTGAAACATGTTGAAACCACGCTCCCTGGAAAAGCAAATTCCTGTAAGGGGGTGTAGTTCCTATAACTGATTAGATTCCAGGAAGAAATTTCCAAGACTAAACCAGTGGCTGAGCAGGAGATGGGCCATCATCAACAAGGAACCACCCAGCCATTATCACCCCGATAAGCTATCTGATAGAGATATGCAACATCTCAGGGACAGCAACACTCTTCCTGGACCTAGATAAAAATTCATCAATATTCATCATCTCCTCGAAGAGCATTGTTTCTCGCTGGGACAGACCAAGACACAAATTGAATATCTTAAGACTTTTGGACTTTGAATACAAAGTTGCCCCCAGCAAAATAAACTGTATATAAGCTCCCTGTTCCGAGACATCGGCATGAACAGAGCAGATCTGACATCCTAGGGGTCAGGTTGCTGTTCACCCAGCTGTTGATACCTGAGTTCGAGGCTGTATTCCTGCATTGTGGCTTTTTATCCGAAATTCTTACCGAATTTGCTATCGAATAAATTGATTTTTATTCAGTTGGAAAAAATTGGCTCTGAGCATTTATAACAGGGAGGAAGCAGTTCACTCTGAAAACCAGCTGATTATCTAGTGTGGCTTCTAGTGTAGCACTATACAAGACATAGTTTTTAGCCTGAAATTCTCTCAGAGAGCGTATTTCCCTCTCCTTCAGAAGAAGAGAACACAATAGAATTTGAGGACTTATGGTTGAATTGGGGACAAGCTTTCACAGCAGTCTTAGCTTCATGGAGTCTCAGATTTTGGCCCTGGAGGGCCATCTGCCCTCCAGGAACTGGATTTAAAGTAGATTTCAGCACATATAAAACAGTGCCCCCCACCCCCTGCCTCAACCCTCCTGGTGACAACCGCAGGAGAGAGGATCTGTCTGTGCCATGGCACGCAGCATTGACGTGGCTGTCCTGGCCCAGCTTGCCAGCTCAGAAGGAGAATTGAGTTTGTGGTGAAGATGGGCATCTGCTGACTCTCTGCACGAGTGCTGGAGCCCGGCCCTGGGGGATCCGCCAGTGCCTTCCTCTGCAGTTGCTCTTCTGAGAATGAAATGAAGCTGTTGGAGCTATCAGCCTAGTTCCTTTCATGAGCAATAAATTCACAGTGAAAGCTGCAGGAACAAAGCTCTTCTAAATCTGTTCTACTTTTCAACCTAAAAGAAAAGACAAAAAGAAAGAGGAGGGTGAGCTTAAGGATTTCTTCTGGACCCTCTCTGTAATGGTAGGAAAATGCCCCGAAATGCTTCCTAGAGATGCAGAGCTTAGAGTCCACAGAAAGGCTGCAGACCCCAAAGAGCAGCCAATTAATGGCAGTCATTCACATTTCTTTTAGCTGGAAGATCCTCACAGTTCAGGACCTTCAGGGCTTTGCCTCAAATCACCCTCCTTGCCTCTATATGGGAGAGGAGGCTGAAGCACTGAATACACAGTGGAGGCTGCAACTGAACACAGCTGGGTTGCGGAGGTTTTTTTGCAGACAGTAAATCGGCTGCTCCAGATCTGGAGCAGAGCACAGGTTCCTTGAAGCTCGGGTCACAACATAACTCACAGCTTCTCCCCCAGATGATGTGAGTGCAGAAGTCCAGCTGCAATCGCGCGGTGCCGGGGGTTTTACACCGCCAGGCACATGTATCCACCCATGCTGCTTTGAGACCAGGCAGCCTGTCCCCCTGGTATTGCCTATTGCTCTGTG
Organism: Irena cyanogastra; assembly: GCA_013397155.1. Lineage (NCBI taxonomy): Eukaryota > Metazoa > Chordata > Aves > Passeriformes > Irenidae > Irena > Irena cyanogastra. Next base: position 1,341,704 of record VWZV01013679.1, on the reverse strand, counting down.
AACTTACTGCCTTAATTAGGACTTGTTCAGAGATCTCTGGCTTGCCTTTCGTTGCTGGGTGGAGACATGCCGTGAGCAAGGGCTTTTTTTGGGTTTGAGTTTTTCCCCTCTTTCGTTCCAGCAAAATTACAACAATGCCTGTTTCATGTTGTTCCATGGGGCTTCCCTTTGTAAAGAAAACTCATCAGCTTTGCTAATATAATCACTCAGTGATGCCATGTCAAAATGTGATTAAATGAATAACCACAGTCTTTTCAACACATCTCTCTGTGCAAACAGATGTTTAGAAAGAATGCAATCTGTTGCAGGAAAAAAAGAAGTCAGCAAGAAATAATGTCTAAGCAGTTGGGGCCTGGAGTGTCGTGCTATGGGTATGGCCACTGCAGCCAATGGGGATAAATGGAGATAAAATTTCTTCCTGAAAATTCCAAGTTTTCAGCATCATTAACTCTCAGATCCTGACCAATTTCCATCTCACTGCCACTTCCCCACCCCTCCTACAACAGTGACATCCCTTTCAGTTTGTGGGTTATTTTATGGGTTTCCCAGCCAAGGCAGTGATTGTTAGAAATGTCCAAGAGAAGCTTGTCAGAGGTGAGCTATTTTATTGCAGTCTTCTCTTAGGAGAAATTCACGGAACAACATCTGGAAATCATGAACCTGTAGTTGCTGTAGAGGCACCAGCCTTCAGAGCTTCTGTGGACCCTCAGTGCTGGTAGCAGAATAGGCACCATGAACCACTCCATAGGAAGGACTGGAGTATTTAACAAGAATACAGGAATTTCACTTTTGGGTGTAAAGGATTTGAGGCACAACACCAAAAGGAGAAAAAAAAAAAAAAAAAGGAAATTAACTACAATTCAGTCTATCTAATGCAGCTACTTCTGTGGCCTTGGTGTCGGAAGTATATGAGCATTTCAGAATGTTTGTAGGATATTTCTTCTTTTAGTACTCATTGCTGTTAATTGTCTGTTTTACAGAGGATAGTTAAAGTACAGTTCTCTTATTTCGGTGTTTCCTCCTACCTTATTTTAGATGTCTACAAGGGACATATGAAGTCAAAGATATCATAGGCATCCAAGATGCTGGGTATCCAAACTCGTTTGCAAGGACTGGAGAGAAGTCAGCATCAGAAGGTGATTCCCTTGTCTAACCATAGGTGTTTAACAGTTTCCCTGGGCATTCCCTCATTGACTCTCTCATGATTTTTACACCTTCTTGTTAATGCATCTTCCTGTTCAAGGAGCTGATATTTGCTAAATGAGATGTGGGATTCCTCTGCTATAGCACTTGCTACTCCTGGTATAAAAACAAATGGAAAATAACATTGTCCTATGTGTTAAGGACATAGGTATCCTTTGGGATGCCTGGCATTCTAGACATACAAAACAACGGTGAGGGTGGTTACTAATGAACCAGAGGAAGTTCTAGGCAAGAAAGTTATGACAAAAGGGTGTTTGCTTATTCCCAGATGGGCTCCCACAGGGTCAAAGTATCACACCCATGAATCCCTGGTGTCTTCACTTGTCCCTACATTAGTGTAGAAAAAAAGATAAGGTGTGCCAATATTTCCATAATGCTGCTTCATTTGCAGTTTTGAAAATCAGCCATAAATAAAAGCACCCTGGAAGACTGTTTTGGCAGATGGCAGCCTGACTCGTGAGTGACTCCAGTTGATTTTGATTTCCATTTACATTTTCTGACTTTTTTTTTCTTAAAAACAAGAAAATTGCTTCAGATAAACACAAGACCCAAAACACTATGACACAAAAGCATTACTATGGGCTACAAGACTTCTTAGCAGGAGAGAAAAATAATGATGTGCAAATATCTGTAGATCATCCAAGAAGAAAGATCAGTCATTCAGGGAAGTCCAGGGTGGAGAGGGGCTAACGCAAGACATAGAGAATTAATACCAATGGGTTAAGGCTTAGCAAAGGAAAAATGAGCTTGAGGAAAACTTTCCTAAAAGTGGACTGGTGTCCCAAGGCAGGAGATTGTTTGAGTCAGGCAGCCCTGGACTGGCCCTGTGTCTGAAGGACTGTTGTGGTGAGCTGTTCTACATGGGCTGGAGGAGCCTGCGTACCTTGGAGATTTCTGTTCCCCACTCGGATGACTCACTTCAAAGTGCAAGATGAACTTTAAGCTGATGGGTTAAACTGAGCAATGCTGGCCAGGATACATGTCTCTGCTAGGAGGGGAAGACTTCATTGCTCAGATAGTGCTAAAGTTTCACCTGCTCCAAAAGCATACCAGAAATCATCAGTCAAGCCATCTTTACCCGTCAGCACAAAAGAAGCACAGAAAACATTATCTTCCCTTCCTACAATCCTGGCAAGTGATGAATGTTTATGGTATAGGAGAGATTGTTTGTTTGAAGACATAAAATCCATAGGAATGGAGGAGAGGAAGATGGCTCAGTGCCTGGGAAGACTGGGGGTGCAACTTTTAACAGTCCTATACAGCACTGAAAGCATTTCAAAAAGCTTCTCCATTCAGGAAACTGAGTCACACCTACAGCTCTCCCTTTCTCTCTCCTTGTAGTTGCCTTTTATGCTGCTCTAGAGAGGAATCTTCTCCAGCTCAGGTGAATCCTATCTACCCTTAAGTTGGTAGCTCACAGAACTACTCTTGTCTATTTGATCCAAGCCTGACTCTGCTCCTGGCTTGAGACATTTTCCTGGTGCAAAGCAGAGTCTCCTTTTCTTTGAAGGCTCTGCTACAACTCAGCCAGTATGAAAATGGATCCCAGTACAGGACCATCACTTTCACCTTTCCTTTTCATTAATAGCTTTTTGGAGGCCATCTCTCCAGCTGCTGCCTTCCTCCTCTGCTCTGGTAACCAATGGAAACAATTGCTCATGCTTACACTGAGTGGATACTCTTATTAATTCCAGCTCTAAACACAGAAATTGCACATTCTTTAGGAAAATGGGACTGATTCACATCTGTTACCCTTCCATACCGAAATGACATTTGGGGTCTGAATGAGATCAGTGCCCACTTGCATTGGAGCATGCTCTGCTTTACACCAGAGCTTAGGACCCTGGTGTGGCACTAGGCACCCAGTGGACATCTCCAGAGAATCTGCCCTAGGTAGGGAGGGCAGGGGAATCAGGGCAGGGCTGTTGTTGTGGGGCAGGCTGGGAGGCTGAGGTCTCAAACACCCTATCCTTGAACAGCAAGCAAAGTGGAAATTTGGGGTATTGCACGTGGAGGACTGAGTTCAAGGGTGACATGGCTCAGAGAGGTTTATCCAGAGCTTCTCTGAAATCTGACACAAACTTGGCGGTTTGTTTCCATGAGGAGAGCATCTGCACGCCTTTTTGCAGATCTCCCAGCAACAATGATATAAATAAAACCCTAGACTACAGGGCTGTCCCAACAACTTGTCCTGCCCTTTCTTACAAGAGGGGCTTATTCCATGAAAGACTACAATCTACACTAAATTTTTGTGTGTCTATTTTTTTTTTTTTTAAACTTGGAAAGGAATCAGGAAAAGCTCTACCAAGGTAATGATTAATGCAAGGAATCACATCCTCACATATTGAATAAATAAATATAAGCTAATATAAATAGAAAGAAACTCTTGGAATTTGTCAGTCCGTGGTCTTATTATCTTGATCTCCAAAGCCAAAGTTGCAGACTATGGTTTACAGATGCTTTTCCCCTCTATCCCTCTCCTCCTCCTCTTCCTTTTTCTTTTTTTGCTTGCTTTTTTATTCCCCCCCTCCCCTCAAGGCAGCTCAAAAGAGGTTGTGGCTCCCTTGCTGGGAATTGCTCCTCTGACAGAAACTTTGCTTCCCTTTTCAAATGAGTTTGGCAAATGTTAGTGAAAAGGTTGCTAGTAAATATTCTTTGAAAACATTTATAGGTTTCTGAGGGTGCATGAAAACTGTTCAGGCTGTAGTTCACAGAACTTTTATCCCAACAGAGACCTGGGAAATTCTTCACTGTTTTTTGTCCCAACGACTCCTCCGTTCACATGATGCTTGAAAAGACCTACACACAAAAAGAGAAAGGAAAAAGGAGGGCAAAAATAATCTAAAAGAGACACATGTTTGTATCACTTTTTTTTTAATCTGGTGATCTGAGCTTAGAGGAAATTACAACCAGTCTTCCTTGTTATTTAGGTCCTTAGCTCTTAGGGTCAAGGAGATGAGAGATTTTGTTTGGGATCCTTGATAAATGGTTTCAATGAGATCTTTCTACATGGTATACTTTGTTTTGGTTTTGGTTTTTTTTTTTTTTTAAATTATTTGTAGCCACAAATCACACCCTTAATTTGTTTGAAGTATCTTTTCTCTAATTTTCGAATGGCACCAACCTTTCTTGAGTGAATTTGGGACTACTCAGAGTCTTCACTGAGATCTTAAACCTGAAGATAAGTGGGGGTATTTTTCAGTCCACAGCTGTTTTCTGGGTCAGGCCTTGAGGTTTGGATCAGTGCTGTAGAAGCAGAAGTCTCTGTAGCAGCCATCAGTACTAAAAAAAATTAATTTTCAGCTCCCAGCTCTATAGTCATTCTCATTTACTGCATGGGCACTAGGAAGGGAGAAGATGGTGAGCTTGATCCTGCTTTAGGAATTTATGAGGTTGAATTCGTGTGGCAAAATCTGTGTTTTTCATTATCAGAAAACTTTCCTCTAGATAATATTCATTCTCCATAATTACTCATTAAAGAAATAAAAACAATTCCCATGAACAACTGATTGTTCAGCTAAGAAATATTAACCAAAAGCTCTTCTATATCAGATGTCTTCATTGCATTCCTCTCCCTTTGCTCCTTTGTGAGCTGCACTTTGGTAAGAAAGACCTTTGGATGTCAGTCCCTCCAGGATCTCACAAGAAATGAGCACCATAGGTGTCATCTCCCTCTTCAGCTCCCTCCTTTCTGGGCCAGTTGCCAGGGTCACAGAAAACTCCCAGGGCACTTGGCAACCTCCTGTTGGACATCTCATCTGGGAAGACATGAGAACCAAAGCTGCAAAAAATTTGAGCCTGTTTCAAGGTTTGAAAGGGAAGCAAAACAACAACAACAAAAAAAAAACACCAAAAAAAAAAAAGAAACAAAAAACCCCAAAACCTGTGCTAATTCCCAATGTTTCTGCTGACTCAGGATCCAGACAACTGGAAATTTCTCCTTGACTTGGAGCAATATGTCCAAACAGAAAGCCTGGACCTGGCCACACTTCTGTGTTTAAAAAAGTTTGTAACTAGACCTCCACTTTACAGTTGGCCTGAAGCCAGTACTCACAAAGTGGAATGAAACCTCTCCTTGATTATTTAATACAGCCCAGAAACTAGAGCAAAGCTGATCACAGCCATGGATTTGGATGGGAATATTAGGAGAGAAAGAGTACACCCCACACTGGGCAATAATGCCAAAAGGCAACAAATAACATTGCAGGGTCATAAATATCCACCTTCCCAAGGTTCTGCTTCAAGCAGGGACTTATCCTGCTGTTCTTCACAAATCAATCAGGATGTCCAATCAAGATGAAAGTCTCCACAAACTCTGGTGTGAATGCTGTGGATTCAGCAGAGCTGTGCTCAGACTCCAAGCTCCAGGAGATTTCCATGTCAGTAGTTTTGCTAATTCAGGCCTTTTTCTACACTTTCCTCACAGCCCTCTCCCATAAGTACTTCATCTGCTGGAGTTGGCCACATAATCAATTTACCATCCCCAGGCTTGGCTGACTTTGATAAAGAGGATTTAGGGGGTTAATTTGAGCCCTCATATTTCTGAGGGGACGCTATACTTAGGAAACTTTCTGCGGTGCACTTCAGCACGGATTAGTTGTTCTACTTCCCATAAAACCTTATGTCTGCCAGCTTGCCTAGGATTAGAACTAAAATGGAGTGTGTAGATCCCATTGCCACAAATAGAGCTTCTGCACTAAGGCTGCTTTGCTTGGGATATGAGCCAAAGTTATAAATATTGAGGGCCTGATTTTTCAGTCCATCACAGTTGCAGTGTGTATATATATATATATATATTTATGTATGTGTGTACATATATATACATACATAGATACGTGCTTATGTGTGTGACACTTCACACCCATGGCCACTCTGAATGCACACAAGCAAACTTTTCATGCTGTCCTTGAACACTTCATATGACAGGACAGAGTCATCCTACTATTAATGACGTTTTGGAACGCAAATTAAATTAGAATTTTTGTCCTCAGTGAGACAGGTTTGATGTTTTTAACTCTCAAAGGACACATGTCTCTGTGGTGGCTTTGTGTGACATTCAAAAGGAAAGATCACCCAGAGACCTGCACCGAAAGGTCTCTTCTATTTTACAGTTTCAAATGATACTACTAACACTGCATAACTGTGCTGTCTGCTTTCCCTGGAGGGGCCTGTTCCTTGGGAATACAGAAGGAAAATGTCAGAGTCAGACTAGTCAGCTTGTTATGTGAAGCCTGTTGCCTCTTCCTCCGGCTTGTTTGTAGACCTTGATTAAATCTTGAGAGAAGCACGGCTGTTCCTGGTACTAACTGCCAACCTCCTCTTTAAATGAGCAAAATTAATTCTCAGTGTTGGTTGTGTTGCCACTCATGAAAGATGGTGAATGGGCTGTTTGCCAGCAAAGGTCCACAGGCAATGAAGGCTGCTAGTGCAAACACTCAGCACCGTGTCTTGGAGAAGTGAGGGAAAGAGCCATCAGGGCTTTGTGGTGCTGCTGCCCATGGGCTGCCCATGGTCTGGGTACTTGAGCTGGAAAATGGTCCTGAGGAACTCACTGTGGAAGGCAGGAAAGGGAGGACTAGCAGAGAGAAGTTCAAAACCTACATTTCTGACACTCTCCAAACCTGGTGGCTACTCCCAATGCTTGCAGGAGCTGCACAGAGACGTGGGTGCTGCCGAGGAGCAGAATTACATCCACATCTCTCTGAATTCCCACTGCCCTGAGCAAGATCATGATGAAAAAGCATCTTCACCTTCCTGTTTTTGTAGGCTTGAAAGAAATGAAATGGAGACAACACATGTGAAGGAGCACCCAAAGAGGAAACCTCAAAAGAGGCTACAGACGGAGGCAGAAAATCCTCTCCTTGTCCATCTCAACCTTGCCTTCTCTTGCAGACTATGGTAGTTCAAAAGCCCTGCTACTGCAGAATCCCAGTATTCCAGCATAGGTGGAAGGGCACTAAGATAACTTTTTTTTTCCTTTATAAATCTATGGTGGTAACACCTAAAAACCCCAGCCCAATCTCAGAAAGTCCCTATGAGAGTATCCTGAAGATAAGTCAAAGGAAAAACAGCTATGACACTAAAAGTTCCTGAATTTGAGAGAATATCTCATGCATCTGTATTAAATCTGCCCACTTCTTGCTGTGTGGGTCATCCTCATGCCAAGTTTTCCTTGTAATTCAGGAGCAAAAAATATACTCCAGGCTTGGTGCCATGCAGTGAAAACACATGTCTTGTCTGTACATAATTGTACAGAAACTGGAGCCTTTTATTTTTCATGAGAACAGGCCCATGACAATCAAATCCTGTCTTTCTGAGACACTTATCTGGCATCTTGTCACATAGTTTCTGTGGATTTCATATGTCTGATTTATCTGTCCCCAAACTCCTGCAAGGCTGGGAGGTACTGTTGGCTTTTTGAACTGATGAATTCTTCCCTATTTATTTATTTATTTATTCCCTTCAGAAATACTTATTAATTTCAACTAACATCACTCATGTTGAATTTCTTAGGTTAAGAATTAAATTGGTCTGACATCTCAAAAATTATTCACGTTTTTGTTTTGAAACATTACATAGATGTATCCATATTTAACTTTTTAAAAATAGAGATAATACTTTTCTCCCCACCTTTTTGAGACATGAAAATTAAACACAATGGCTTTTTTTGGACTAGCTGGAGCATTTATATTTGATGTCCCAATAAAATAAACAGCTTTTTGTTTTTGATGCTTTACTGGAAATGTTTCAGATGAACCTCAGTCTACATATTTTTACTGTATCTTGGCTTTTAAATCAAAACATTTTTTCATCCTGTTATCACCTATTATATCAACTAAGCTTGTGGCATAGGTGATTTAAATTCCTTGCTGAATGTCACACGGGGTGCTGGTGACAGAGAGCTGCACAGAGTTTCCCCAGTCCTGGGGTACTGCAGAAAAGTGCATGAACTGGGACTAACCTTCATTTCAAAGCTTTCTCCAAAGATCTTTTCGCTCTGCAAAGCAAGTGAAATTCATTTCAGAACCTACCCAATGAAACTGGACTGCCATAATTGGTGCCAAGGATTTTTCACTATTGAGACATTCTTTTTTTTTTTTTCTTTTTTCTTTTCTGGGAAATCATCTTTCACACATGCTTTCCCTCTCTCTCCCCTCCCCCACATATTTTCAGTTTCTGCTTTTTTTCAGTGTATATCTGGAAGATTTCTCATTTGAAAAGCATATTTTCTCTTCTGTTAGGAATGGGTAGAGGTCTGGCAAGCTTGGCCCTGCCATCTGCCCTGGCAGTGGAAACTCTTGCGCTCCCGGCTTAAGCCACGGAGACGACCTGCCACCCTCTCCTTCCTCTAGTGTGAGATTTGGGGTCTGCTACTGCACATAAAGCAGACAGGCCTGGCTGCAGGTCTGCTAAGACTGGATTCATGGTGGGGAAACCCATAGAAGTCAGGAACCCAAGTGTTCTCCATGAGCCTACATTCCTTGCTGCGACTGGACCTAGGGCAGCTGCAGATGGTGGGAGACCCTGCCTCCACATTGTAGCTGCTCTGCTTCAGTGTCCTGAGCAACCAATCCCCTGCTGAATTTTCCCACCCTGTGGAGGGAAATTAAATTCTTTGTCAGGGCTGGGAAATCCCCAGAATGGCCTTAAAGCATGTTCTTCAGAACGCCGTTGACACTTTGCAGCGCGCTCTGTTCATGCCCGTGCGTGCACACGCACAGAGAATTTTGCTGCTCAGTCCTCCCAGGGGGGAGCCGTGAGAGTTTATTTTACAGTAACTCTCATACTGGTGGTTAAAAAATGGCTCTCGCAGACCCTCTCAGGCATCAGATCCTCCTTCTGGGATAGTGCCAGCTCCCTCCAAAAGCAGCAAGAGATACTAATTTGCTTGGTCAAAAACCTAACCTCTGTGTCTTCTTCCTCCCAGTTTACTCATTGCAGCTCCCAGCTGCACATACCAAGTCAGCTGGGAGGACGAGTAACATAACTCCCCTCCTCTCCCAGATATTTAAGGGAAGATTAGCATGCTTTGGTGAGAAAGTGATGATTTCCAAGTGGTCTGCTCTCTTTACTTAATGAGCCACCCCCAGGTACTCCAGGAGTCTGGATGACAGAGGGATTTGGGAAAATTCACAGATGACCCTGGTTCCTCAGCAGTGTGGAGCTGGTTTGCAAGGTAACCTGACGTTGATCCTCTCAGGTGGGCTCCCTGGCTTTGCTTCCAGCTCTAAGGAAGGGCTGAAGGCTGCTCTGCTCCTCTGTCAGACACTGCATACAGCCATAACACAGGTCTTGCTTGCAAGCCCTGCTGCCTCCCTCCCCATTCCTCTCCCAGTGGGACACCAAAGAGGCTGTGCCTCTGGAGTGAGCTGGCAGGGCACAGCAGGATTGCACTGCAGCCTCTCCTCGGTGCACCAGGAAGGTGCAAGCACAAGAGGTGGGTGCTGACTGCACCCAGTCAATGCTCTTTGCATGCTCAGTTTGTGAGTTGGTGTGAGGGAGGTGTCTGAGGAGCACTAAATCATCTGGCTGGGCTGACAGACAGGTGGGATCCATGTGGGCCTTCAAGCCACGTGACAGTGCTTTGAAGTTTTCTGCAGAAATTCGTGAACCAGGACCCTGTTGCACCACTGGTTTTGACTGGCAAAAGTATTTCCGATGCTCTGACAGTTTCAGTAAGAAGTTTCAGACTTCACAAAATACCATTGCCCATAAATCCTGACCACCTCTAATTTGGTACAGGCTTTCCCTGTACCAGTCATCTTGCAGAACTCCACTGGTTTTCTTCTGGTTGTGTGCCCTGGAAAAAGGATTTGGGGAGGCAGTTGTAAAGGGGATTGATCTGAGGAGAGGCAGTGTAGTGGGGAGAGGGTCAGTGTTTTAGCAGATACATGGGACAAAGCTTCCCCCAGTGATGGGCAGACTGGAAAGCAATGTTGTATGCATCCTCCAGGTGAATGGAAGTGCTTTCCCAGCTGTGCTCACCTGGATGTTTCCTAAAGATCCAGTTGGGGTGCGAGCCAAAGTTTAATGAGAAGAGCACGCGGGCTGCCAGCAGGGTCAGGAACTGTTCCCATGGTCACATGGAGTTTACAGGACAAAGCAAGAGACACACATTTGCTGCAAATGCCTGAGAACAGGAAACAAGTTGAACTGGGAAGGAGAGGGGGGAGAAAGAAAGGGAAGAGGCAGGAAAGAGGCTTGGCTTCAGGTTGAGAGACCACAACCTCCAAGAGAAAGGTGGTGAACTGAGGCTTGTGTTGGTCTGAACAGGTAGGACCATATTTCCCTCTCCAGACTGGAGTTGGGAGAAAAGACATGATGGTGCCTATGCTGATGCTGAGGGTATTTAGGCTTCAAACTCTCTCTGGGGGCAGGTAGAAGCACTTGGTACCTTTCCCAAGCCTGAAGGAAGCTCTTCCATAACACACCAAGTGCTGGCACGGAATGCTGCTGTTCCTGTGATGGGAATACAGGACCTCAGAATAGAGGGCAGTGTGTTGTTTTGTCCAAAGGCATGCAGGAAGTAGACCTTCAATGAGAATTGCCTATTTTTCTGACTGCCCACCAAAAAGCCCCATTTTAACATGAAGGTTGTGCTGTCCAACCCTGAGCCTGCCCCGTCCTGATTCATGTCACTGAAGATGCTTGTACTGATGCATCTTGGTTTTTTCACTTTCCTCTGGAGTCCTGCCTTCCACGGGGATTTCTCCTGTGTCCGCAGTAAAGTTTCAAGGACTCACTTGCCCTCTGGCCCCAAGGTTTGGACACCTGCCTGCAGTTCTGAGAGGCGCTGGCCGGGATTTCCCCAGCAGCCCACAGCCATCAGGTGCCCAGACTGCCCACAAGGGAGGAGTGCCCCAATTCCTCAGGCTCCCTTCAAATCCTCCCTGAAGAAGCCAAAGGCTGCCCAGACCAGGTGTTCTGCTGGTTCCAGAACCACCAAATCCAACTCCCTGTGGCCTGAGGGAATGCAGAAGCTGTTGCTGCTGCTGGCTGCCAGCTGAAAACTGCTGATGTCCCCAGCCTGTCTGCAGATGTGCCTTCCTCTCACTCCCAGACCTTTCCAGACTGGTGGAGTTTCTTGGGTTTTGGTGTGGTTTACACAGATTATTTGGGAAAGTTTCTCACACCGACTTACCCCTCAAGTTCCCATAAAAAAAAAAAAAAAAAGAGAGAATAAAAAAAAATCCTGGCATGACACTTGCCAGAAAATTTTAGCTAAAGTAAAAGCCAGTAACTGGTGCTGTTGGTTGTTTGGTTTTTTTTTTTTTTTTTTAGTGGTTGTTTTAATTTAAAAAAAGATAAATAAATTCAAAGGCACCAGTCCAGGCACTGGTTTTAATTTCTTGGGGGAGAAAAAAAGCATCTGAAATCACTGCCAGTGTTTTTTCTTTCCTGAGACTTGTAACTTAAAGTGACCAAAAATGATTGCATTTTTTGACAATGAGCAGCACAATATCCTCCAGGTGTTCAGAATAAGAACCTTTCTGGACCATCCTCAACTGAGATCCCTGCTTGCAGCTGGGATTTTGGTGCTAAGAAATATCTAATGAGTAGATTACACTTTCTCCACACTGCCAGCCAGTGCTATATTGTTATTTTAGTATGAGCTTTACACTGAAAGTAGGTAGAAATGAGTTCTGGACAAAGACACAGAAATCCTCGTGAGAGTCAATATTTGAGCTTTGAAGGAGAAGAAACTCATAAAGAAACTCTTTGGGTCCATCTCTAATATCAAATAGCAGAAACTGCTGACACATAAGGAAGACTTTACACCCCAAACTTCTGGCCCAGAATGTTTTCTTTTTCTGTTTAATTTGTAATTTTTCTATTTCACCATTTTAAAGTTGTTTGCAGCTGATACATCTCTGCCAGTAAGTGAGTGCAGACTGAGTCACTGTTTTATATAGATCTGTCCATAAAGTCATGGAACAGACTTCTGAAGTTTCTTGCCAAAGACAAGGAAAGTTCAGGGAAGGGTAGGAGGGGCTGACAAAGGAAAGGGCATAGGACTCTACAATCTTCCTGACCCCTTTGCTGAAACTTTGTGCTGACAACCTGATTTTTAGGAGATTGACTGGCTGGTTGATGGTGTGGTGGTGCTGGGAGGACTGTTCCTGACAGAGCTGTAACAAATGGAGGTTTACAATGGCCATGCTGGGTGAAGTATCAGAATGAAAGCTTCAGTCAGTTTTGCCAGTTTGGGATAGAGAGGACTGGATTCTGTAGGTGTACAGCCAAGAGTTTGTCCTTTGCCTGCTTGTTGTACTCCAGCTCCAGATGCAGCCACTGAAGAAACTGCACTGTGTCTAATGACGAGCAAGTATCTAGCTGCTCTTTAAATCAGGACTCTCAGAAACTGAGGGATTTCCTAGAATTTCACAGCAAGGAATGAAGCAGATGTATTTCTGGGCTTTGTAACTCTGGCCACCTGCAACTCTTGGGCTTTGCCACTTGTTGGCTCAGAGAGGAGGGGAGCCTGCTAAGGAACACAGCATTACACTCAAGCTTGGCCCCAAAGTTGGAGGTATCCAGCTCCCACAGCAAAATTTAGGTCCATTTCAGAGGAAGGCTTGTTCAACTACAATACAGCATATGTTTGGCTGGTTGGGTTGAAGTCCATGGAGATAAAAAGCAAGGCAGAAATGCCAGTAATTCTGACTACGACAGAGATGAATTGTGGCCCCAAGAGTCTAAATCTACACCTGACCAGACAGTTTTGACAAGGACACATCTCTGCAGGAGTTGCAATGTCACAGTGCCTTTCAGACGTATTTTCTCCTGAGCTTTGTGCATTTGTGTCATCAAGAGGAGTTCTAGCAGGCTGGTGGTGCACATGGGCAGGACTCCCTTTTGCCCCTCTTGTCTGAATTACTCTAAGTTTAGGTGAGGGTGTTGTAGTAGGACTCAATTCAGAACATGATCTCATCTACTCTGGTAACAGAGCTTCCAATCTGTTGAAGACTGAAGCACTCTTTCAAATTTAATGGATTTAAGAAAAAGAGCAATAGAGCTGCTGGGAAAATCCCCTGAAGACAGGGTCGCTGCTGAGATGCTCTAGGTAAAAGAGCTGCAGGTACAAACCTGTGAGCTGCAGACTTGGGGTTTTTTTTTTTTGGTGAACTGCCAGGCTGATTACACCTGTGAGGACGCAGGGAGTGCTCCCTGCTGTGCCCAGCAATGCTGCTCCAGGGCTTCAAAGGCTATAGACCCTGCCATCTGGCCACCACTGGAAGGGTTTTGTCCCAGCTGGAAGGTGGCACTCACCAACTGCCTTAGGTGGCTAACAGTATGTCACATGTGTGCTCTAAGGACTGGGAAAGGTGTGGGCTTGCATGCTGCTGGCCCTTGATGGTTTTCAGGAGGATGCAGGTGCAGATGCACACAGCTGACCTGGCTTCCCTGAAAGCCACAACACTCTGTGACAGACCTGACACATGCTGTGGGCCTCTTCCTGTCCTCCCGTGTCCCCCGCTGCTGCTTGTTTGCAAAGTCCTTCACAAGACAGAGGAGGTAGAAATAGACCCAAGACTAAACCTATCTCCCTGTCCTGAAAAGAGAGGGAAGCTTTGCTTTTTTGTTACCGAAGTAACCAAGAAAGCAACCTCCTGACACTGCTGTGTGAGTCCTCAGCTGGTTTTATAGCCTTTTGGCAAGGTCCTTCCAACCAAATGATATTACCAGAGACTGTGAGCAGGAGCCACTCTAATGAGGAAAACTCCTGCTTTCTGCAACTGCTAATGTAATAAGTGGCAATTTTATGGCTAAATCAGAAGACAAAAAACAAGGGGAGAGAAGGAGAAGAAGAAAACCTCTCTATTTTAAAATGCAGCCAAAACCTGCAGGAATCTACTGCTGCCAATTATTTTAACAGCTCCAACCTGTTTCCCCAGCAGAAGGAAAAAAATAAAAATACCCCCTCCAGCCCCTCCTTCCCTGTCCTTTGGGAAGAGAGGGGTTTGGATTAGCTCTTCAGAATGAAAACAAACACATTGAGGCTTTTATAGAGCCAAGCTGTTCCTGCGTCTTGAGAGCAGAGCGAGAAAAGATCTAACAGGTGCTGCATGATTTTATATGGCAGCGTCACGAGAGGTGCTGGTTCTCACTCGTGAAAGGAGCCTTTCTCTGCCCCTCGGCTGGTGCCCTCCTCTATCCCCAGAGCCAGTGGCTTTGGTTTAACAGCCTATGGCAGTTATTTAAGCTCCAGCCAGTGCCAGAAGCCTAAGCTTGTGTCTGTCACGTTCCTTCCACCCTGCCAAACGTGGGCCTCGGGGTGGGGGACTCCCTTGATGGCTGGTGGGACTCCTGCTCCATCCCATGCCTCACCATGGGTGCTCCTTGGGGAGCATGGGTACGCTGGGGTCAGCGCTGGAAAACTGGCTTTCCCAAAAACACTCAATCCTTGTCAACCCCCCAGGCTCTGGTCCTGCAGTCCAGCCCTCCTCCAAGTCCTGGGAGTGAGCTGCTTTCTGTCTTATTACACAGAGAGCCATGCATCCTGCAGTAGTAAACAGTTCTTAAACTCCCACGAACCCTGAGAAACCTTGGGACAATAGTCTTTCTCCATAGTAGATGGGGAAGATCCTGGATAGACAGGGACCAGCCAACAGCAAAGCGGAAAAGTTTTGAAAATCCAGTGACATGTAAATGTAAGCACTGACGGCATTTCCAGAGAGTCCCCAAGTGAACCCTGCAGGCCTTGGCCCTGCCTGGTGATTTGCTAAGCAAGGAGCTACAGCAGGCTCTGGATCTTCTGGAGGAGACACGGAGCGCGTGACCGCGTCCCCGTGACAGACAGCTACCAGGCAGAGGTGACGCAATGGGGATGGACGAGTTCAGCTCACGACTCTTTCAGAGGGTCTGCTGAAACAAACCCTCAAACTGAGCCGCAGTTGGGACTGACCTTTTATTGTCTTGCTGCTCTTGCCGTAAAAATAACCTCCAAATTAGCCCCAGCTGTTAGCAGGTTTCATCATTAAAATTTTGTTTGGTATTCGAGAGGAAGGAAATCAGCCACTTAAAGAGCAGTATTGTGATTTCTTTCTCTCTTTTCTGCCTCGCCTTCACCCCGCACCCCCACATACACCGTGATGTCTAGACCTGGTTTTCTCCATTGGAGTGGTGAGCTATTGTCAGATAAAACAGCAGACACCGTTCCACAAACTTTTAAATTTCTTTTAGGAAGCATTCCCTTCCCCCTTGACACACATTTGCATGCAGACAAGAGGAGGAACAAATGTACTGAGGAAAAACGAGCTATAAACAAACCTTCAAAGTTCTAGCTGCATTTTTACTTGTCTGGAAATGTGGCAATACCACGCAAGGCGGGCTGCTGTTGCACAGATCCACTGAACAGACTAATGGAGAGCAGATCATCATCTGCATCATATGCAAGCCACTCTGCTATGCGCCCAGATGGATATGGAAAGCCTTTAGCACCTGCCTCTCCAGCAGCACCAGTCTCCACTCTGGCCACACCATACTTGGGAGGATAGAAAAGCTGTCAGCAAAGACAGGAATATGCCTCTCTGATTAGTCTGGAAATCTGCCACATTCAGCTTTTCTCTTGTGCCTTTTGACACCAGGAAGGGAGGATGGGGAGGCATGGACTATCTGCTGCTGCAACTTTGTCCCCTGCCAAAAAACCAGGGCATTTTGAAGACTGTCTCAAGGATTTCAAGAGGAAACAGGAGGCTCTATGGGCTGATAGGGACACCCAAGCCTCAGAGCAACTCAGCTCTGAGAAATTTCATGCCACTGGCCCAAGGAGTCTCACCCCTCCTGCCAAAGGGAAACTCTGTTGGATAGTTGCTCCTCTAATCTGTCCTGGTATGCAATAAATAAGCTGTTTTACTTGCTATGCCCCACAGTCCAATTAATTTCTGGGCAGGAAAGCTTTAAAAGTGAGTAGGAAACCCATGTTTTCCTGAGCTGAACCCATGTTTTCTGCAAAGCAGATTGGTACTCCGCAGTCCTGGAGAAAGGTGGGGAATTCAGTGAGAGGCAGGAGCTGTTGAGGGCATTCACTGTCCCTTGGCAGTGTTTAAAACTTCCCAGCTTCATTCCACATTGCAGTGAAACCTTGCTTCTGAAACCTCAGCACTTCTTTGTGAAATTACATACTTGGTCTGCAGCCAGTCCAAAAAGACAGTCTCTGAGGTTATCAGCTCAGCTTCAGCCCAGGAATAATCAGGGAGAGGAAAAAAAACAAAACACATCACTGCTTGACAGCTGTATTTGACTCTGTGTAGAACTGGTTGGTGGGCTAAGGCCAACTGGAGCAAAGTGTTTTTCTGGTTGTTTTTCTTAAAATTCCCAACTGATAACAGTTGGCAGGATCCAAAGCCTGAGAAGAGCTCAAAGGAACCAGTATCACCCCAGAAAAGTCGATTTGAAAGATACATCTATCTTTCAGGTACAAGCCACCTGCCACCCCCAGTACACCCCATTGGTATTGAATGGAAATCTGGCTGTTAATGCAGTCAAAGAAAGAATTTTTTAGAGAACTACGAGAGGCATTTGGGTCACTGCAGTTTGCTTCCCTGCTATTCCTAGTCACTACTGCATATCATCACTTTCACAGCTGGACCTTAGTTGCAGCAGCTATAGGTTCTCAAATGTCACAGCAATGCTCCCGTGGGAGTACCGAGACAACAAAACCCTGAGGAAGGCCACGTTCATGTGGGGTGTTTCCCTAACCCTACATACAGCTATTTGGAGGAGGTTAAGAGTTTTTCCTAACTTTCCAGTTTCAACTTCACTGCCTCCTAATTTGAGGTAAAAAAGAAGGCATATTTTACTTTTTGTCCACACTTTTCTCCAAGTATCATGTGAGATCAGCCATCTCTACCAGGACATGCTTTCAGCAATATGACCCATAGTGTGTGTGTAAAAGAAGAACTAACAGGTCACATATAAGGTAGCATTTCCCCATCATATACTCTCAGCAATCACTTCTTTAGGAACTTTTCAAACCGGAGGCTGGATTTAGGCCATTTCATTATTTACCAATGGAAGAATTGCTCTCCTGAAAAATATCTGGGTTCTAGTCCACTTCTGCCTTTGTTTTCTAAAGTAACCTGTGGCTATGAGTCCTACAAGATTCATTTTAAACATCTATTTCCACAAATCTAGAAGTTTGGAAAAAAAAAATATGTCTCTTTGGTGGTGCCCAGTGCTTATAAACAATCAAGTATTTGCACCTCCAGTGGCCCTGCTCATTCCCTAATCAGCAAGAGCTTAGATGAACCCAAGCTATGGACTGGCATCCAGAAGGAGAATGATGGTCAGTTCTAGGATCCAAGATTTAGCAAATTTTTGCATCCCATAAAGAGCAGAAGCAGGTACAAAACTGAGCTTCAGATGCGAACTTGTGAACTTTCCAAGACCTGTGAGACTGGGATTTGAATAGATCTCGAAACCCACTTCAGGTTTTCAATGCTGCATTCTGTTCCTATCTGCTTCTGCAACTTTTGCACTTGAGCACAGTATAATAATGAATGTAATAGTATGAAGAGAATGGTTTATAAACCCATATACATTTATATTTTTCCCTAACAAAGGAAAAAAAGAGAAGGCAGTCACCTGCTGAACTCCAAAGCACCTTTTGGTGAAATCAGTCAGAAATCTCTAAGCCTAAGGTAGCTGCTAGATCTGCAGGAAGATCTGGGAGAGCTGAGGAAGATAGTATTTGGTCACTTTAAATTCCCCATGAGAATTTTTTTTTTACACTATCCTTTTCCTTCTTCTGTCAATGTTCCCCGGTCCTGATTTATAGTCTATGCCACTGAGCCTGATGAAAATAGGTCAATAGGTTGCAACTCTGGAAAACATCTAGGCTCCAAATTGTCACCTTTTGCATTTTTCACTGTTTTTTCAACCTTTTCTGGCATCTGGGTGGGATGTAAGT
This sequence comes from Irena cyanogastra, assembly GCA_013397155.1. Classification (NCBI taxonomy): domain Eukaryota; kingdom Metazoa; phylum Chordata; class Aves; order Passeriformes; family Irenidae; genus Irena; species Irena cyanogastra. Next base: position 1,323,589 of record VWZV01013679.1, on the reverse strand, counting down.
GAGCCTCAGAGAAGACAGCAGCCCCATCCAACAGTTCATGTTAGACAGCCTGAAGTGACAAGCTGATACTGAAAATCCACATATGGAAGACCTTAATGTGTGGAGATTTATGGAGTTGCCTCTAAAACCAAGTAAGAAATATATCCCTCTCACCCACCTCCTCTTTTCAGCATTTTCCTTCTCGCATGGTCTGAAGCTGATCCAGGCAGAAGACAAGATTTTGGGAGGCAAAATAACTGGGAGAGACTCGGCCCCTGCAGCACTCTCAGCACTTGCCAGGATGTGTTCACAGCCTCTTCCTAAATCAAGGAATGATCCATGATTTCATGGGGCAACTTTGAGATACTTTTTGCTTCCGTGGGAAGTGGTTCACTTGCTTTTTTCTCACCTACGTCTCCAACGAAAAGAAAAACAATTAATGAAGTGTAATAAATGAAAGACAGAGAAGTATGAGACAGATGTAGAAAATTGTAGGAATTGAAGGCTTTCAATATAAATCCTGCAGGACTAACTTTCCTGACCTTCCAAGCCAACACTAAACACTCAATTAAAACACTCACACATGCAGGAGCCTCAATGCATGCACAACTCAGACCAGAAAGCTGAAGGCTGGGGAGCATCAGTGGTGGTGACACTGGGCAGACACAGCCAGAAATCCACAGGGATGCATCATTCCTTGGAGGAGCAAGGCCATGGACCCAGAGAGATGAGGGGGGCCAGGACCAGCAGCACATTGCCTTTATTGGCTGATGGATCCTATCACCCAACAGGACCTGCACAAGGCACACCACGGGAATGTTTTCCACCTAGGAGCTGCTCAGATTTATGTGTCCTGGTAAGAAGTTTCTTTTCCTCTTTTCTTCCCCAATATACACATTCTGTGGAGTCTTGATTAGATGGAGTTTAACTTCCATCTTCCATTTGTGCACCAGGAGTCATCCTCTTCAATTTCACCAGTAGTTTCTTTCCTTAAAAAAAAAAACAACAAACCAACAAACAAACAAACAAAACACCCACCATATCAAGAAGGCAGAGCATTTGATTTCTATCTTTTCAGGTCTCCAGCTGCAAAAAAAGGCACCTCAGCCTCTAACTTTCTCCTTTTCTTTTTCTGTTTTTGTTAAGAGCACTGGTATGTAATACTTTTGCTTTTGGTGTAGAGCAGCTCTACTTCGCTAAGGACTCTAATGTTGAAGGAGACAAGTGGGCATTTCAGTTGTAGTGTTTTCTGCTTCTGCTTTTATATTCTGCTTTCATATTCTGCTCTCATGTTTTGCAGTTCCTTTTGGGAGTGGGATTATTGACTTTTTATTCATTCAAAATCAAACTTATCCAGGTTGAAATTTTATCCTGTGTTTACAAAAAGAAAGAAAGGAAGCATTTACATCCTGCTATTAAAGACTGCTCACGTATGCATGTTGGAATGCTTTATAATCTGTGCATTTAGTATTTTTTCCTGAAAGACAATGTTTTTGTCTTAGCCAACAATATCCCTGCCTCAAAGTTTTGCTCCTTCAGAAGCCTTGAGTACTTTTAGCCTTGGTTGTTTTTACCCTTGCAGTCTGAACTGAACCCCTTCCACTGATTACCCATAGTGATTTAAGGTTAAATTTCAGCTGATTTACGCCCCAGGATGTGCCACTGAATAATCCTGAGCTCTTTTAAAGTGCAGTCATCACCTCCATGCTGTACAAGTGGGATATGAAGCTTGCAGGCCCTTTGTAGAAGTTTTTAGTTTGCAACAAAGAGATCTGGAACTACAGGAAAACAAACTATGCTAAAGCACAATCCTACCTGTCAGGTTTAACTGTGCAGAAGTCTATAAATTCCTATTTCTTCTATATGTTTATCTTCTTTCTCCATCCCCCCACTAGGTTTGTGCTAGTCAGAATTAACCTCACCTGTTTCCAGAAGATGAATGAATTTCCAGCACACTCACTTGGCACTCCACACTTTCCACTTTAAAAGACATTGAGACTTAGTGACAGGACAGTGAACAACACAATTAAAAGATATAAAATATCTGTAAAACACCTCCCTCCTAGAAGTTAACCAGGTGAGTTCTCCTCGTCTTACTCTACCTGAGGCCTCTTTGTGATACCACATTAACCTGGGAAAGTCACTGGTTTAATGCACTGGAAACTGAATTTCTGACCTGTCCAGGCTCAGCTACACCCTGAGATGTATTTATCTTTTTTGACATCCTGGGTTGGGGCTAATACTCAACACAACTGGGAAATGTGTTCACTCCTTAGCTTCGGGACTTTGTTGGTCACAGTGAGCCAAGTTGTCAGCACTTTGTGACATTTAATGCATTTTCTTGCACGTTAACGCCTTTGGGTGGGGAAATTAAAGTCAGCCCCATGTGCCTGCTGTTGGGAGCAAGACCCTTTCCTGGATGGGTCTTTGATTTTTCACTGATCCTGATGCTGCGAGCTCACAGTGTGCAGTGGTGGCAGGTGAGGTCAAAGGAGGCTGTGGACACTGAATGGGCAGTGGGATATTTGGATGGGTCTGTCCTGTGGGACTGCAGCCTCCTGTTTTCTTCCCCATCCCACCAAGGCAGTGATACTTTCCTAGTGTCACTTTTCCAATGGCTCCAGTTGCTGCAGGCACAAGGACAGAGAAGAGCTAATTCTGGGTGCTGAGGAATGAAAAGATAAATAAGCACTGGACAGCAGTGCCTCTTTCAAGAGGAGACCTATAGGTGACAGGGAAACCTGAGTATGGCAAGAGATACTGGAATATACTGATGTATCTCCTTTAATTTCTTTATATAGCTTACACCAGGACAGGATCATGGCACAGACTTGGGGGAGAGGGAGGGAACAAGCAGCCATGACTGAATCCATATTTGTGGCTGAGAGGCAAAAGTGGAACCCCAGGCTCTTGATCATGACAGCCCCCCACTGCCTTCCCATGAATTATTGCCTTGATTAGCATGATGCCTTGCCCCCAGCAACCATGTGGCATTGAGTCTATGGAGAAAAATATATGAGTGTTGAAAATAATTGGTTCTTTGATATTAGATTGTGCAAAGGTCAAAGTTTACTGGGGAGAGCAAGACAGCTGAAAAGTCACATTCCCTGCAGGCGCTGTGGCACTGACCTCTTGTGCCTGCAAAAACTGGAAATCACGGATAATCTGCTGTGATGCCATGGCTTCTTGTGCTGGGGGACTGTGAGATCTCAGTGCAAACACTGTGGTTTCTCAGCTGACAACACTGGAGTTCTTTGTAGCACCAGGTCAGGTTCTGCAGAGGGGTAGTTAGGTAAGGTTTTCATGTTATGTGATCTGTCTTGTTGCATTATTCTAACAAATTAGACACTACAAAGCCACTCTACTGTCTGTCTATCTGTCTGCACCACCATGACATTTCTCTCTTCCCCTGAACTCTATCAGCTGTGATTTACTTGGTATCCACGTCTATGGCATCTTGCTGTTTATGTTTGTGGGCTCTGTGGAAACCCTGTGGTTTGGTGCCCCTTGTTCATGTCCCCATCGGCCACAACAGAATTTCTTTAAAAGCTGAAGAACTTTTCAAACTGCTGACCCCAATCATCTCACCATGCAGCTTCATCAAAGATGAGAGGATTTGCATCCAAAATTTCGCTCTTTTTGTAGCACCTGCCATCCTCAGAGAGAGTCAAGTTTTCAAGGTAGGGCCTCTTTTCTGAAGGGTCCTACAGGAGAAGTCACAGAAACAAAACTGAGATTTCAGATTCTTGCCCAGAAGACCTTGAATTTACACGAAAAGTGGGCAGCAGAGGTGAGCAGAATCCATCCAGAAGGAAGTGGTACAACGTAAAGTACTGGATATAACGCAGCCAGCAGTTAATAACATGTACCTGAGGTCCTTTCTATTCAGAGGACCTTTGGGCAAAAGCCTAATTGCAGGCTGTAGGTAGATTGTGCTTTACTTTGTCACATCTCAGGAAGTTCCTCTTCTATACATGGAGTAGGTCATTTAGCTTCTTAGTGGTTTTGCCTCATTCGTGCTGTGGTGATGGTGAAGTGGAAGATGGATGGTGAAGATGCATTGCTTCTGCATCAAAATGACATGGGGAATTCATGTTCAGGCATTGTAATCCTACAAAACAATGGCTAAAACGTAGCCAGGTTTTCTAGTGTGAGAGATCCTCTTCAGTACTCCTCCTCCTGTGCAGACCTGTTATGTCCCAAAGTCTCAGTGCAATTATTGAAGACCTTTTCTTCACAGACAGACTTAGGGACCATGGGCTTACCACACCGTTTCACAATGCTTATCCATTGGTTCTGGCTCGCTGGCCTTGATTAAAGATATTAACCTGCAGTGCCAGCCAGACAGGATCCAAAAGCAGAGGGGGAGACTGAGGAAGGTTTTGACAATTCCTAACCTATCCCATCCTATCTAATCCTATCCTATGCTCATTCCTTTATCATGCTGTCTCCCACATGAATCAATGTTTAGGTATACTAGAGAACAGAAAACATTCATGGCAAAGTGGATTAAAGCCAAGGTCTCCAGTGAGAAAGTGTCCTTATTTCCTTCACTCTTTCCTTGACTTTCCTCTTGCCCTTCTGGAGTACTAACCCCATTTCTTCTCTTCTTGAGGTGCTGCAGGTTGGTTTTTATAGTGTTTTAACTGAAGCTGAAGTTTTACCAATAATTGTATAGGAAAAAGACTGACATTGGAAAGGGAAACACTTTCACTGAAAGAGAAACCCTTGGCCTAGCAGCACCAAGCAATGGGGCTCAGGCTTTGATTCCCCTTCTCCCATAGTCACCACAGGGTGTTTTGAGGAGGTATCAGGGTTACAACTTCCTGGCAGTAGTTATTTCTCCAGAAGAATAAAAGGTTCTCCAGATGAAAGCAAAGGCATGCTGGCTGTTTGGCTGCTTCCTCAGTGCCATATAGCATCCCCAGGGATGTTGCCTTGCACAATTTGCTTCCCAAGGCCATAAGTTGGTTGACGGCTGAATGAGAAGCCTGGACATGAAGTGCCATTTCCTCCTGCTGCAGTGATCTCTGTTCAGGTCTGCTGGCCACTGGCATGTTACAGTCAAGACTGTGCAAAACTTCTTCCAGTGTAGTGTGAAATTAGCTCCAAAAGAGCAGAAACATCTGGTTAGTACCAGGAAGTGGTCGCTGGCTGCGTTTGGCAACAAGGGACCATGCAGTTAATACACTCTTACCTCATCAGTAGGTGTCACTGCAGCAAAAGACAGGGTCCAGTGGAAAGTTTCAGAGGAGAAAAGAGAGGGGTACTTCAGCCAACCAACCAGATGCAGTCAGTTCACTGCTTCCTGGCTACAGCCAGAGAAGGACTATGGATCTGGGTTTATGAATTGCTTGTAATAAGGCTATAGGAAATGAGAGATTAAGGAAATGAGTCATTAAGTGATTACAAAGACATGTGGAGCACACACAGTTGTGGCCGCCAGTAACAGAGCGTTGAGCAACCGTAAATTTCTTCTACGGGGGTTTTGGGAATGTTCCTGCTGAACTCGTATGCAGTAGTGAGTTACGGTTCGGTGGATGCAGTTGAAATGAGCCAGTAGCAAGTTTCAGTCACTCTTAGCACAAAACCCACAAAAGAGAATTTCCAAGGCTCAAAATTCACCCTTTTGATGCCAGGCCCGGTGACTTGTCCCAGGAGAAATTTTTCAGCAGGTAAGAAACAACCATCCTCTGACACAGTAGGATTTAGACCCAGACTTTAGTATGAATGAGGGAGCTTTAACCAAGCTCAGTTTGAACCTTTTTGTTTGGGGCAAAATTCTGAAAACTGACAGTGCAGCCCTATGCTAGAAACAGCCTCTGACTCAGTTTCCACATCACTGCCAACGGAGCCACCAGCAGCTGCTCCTCCTCTGTCAAGGTGTTTCTCCGATGTGCTGGGAATGGCATCCAGCAATGCTGTCACACATGGAAGTGTGGATAACCAGGTCTTGGGTCTGCAGAAAGTGGGGTGGAGAGGGCAGCAGTGAGGCTTGTGCTGGTTTGGCAGGTGCACCACTATCTAGTCACAGAATCCATAAAAATGGACACTCCATGTGGTTTGGCAGCAAAATCCCCAAGTTTTTAATCCTGTTTTTTGGGAAGCACAGTAAAAAAAAAAAAAAAAAAAAAAAAAAAAAAAAAAAAAAAAAAAAAAGAG
>VWZV01013679.1:1139797-1317442 GCA_013397155.1 Irena cyanogastra | reverse complement strand
ACCTGAAATACAGAGTAGGTCAGCCCTACTGCCTGCTATCAAACTCGGACTCTCCTGCTCTGCACAACTTTCTAGCAGGTTCTTCCTCCAAACTACATCGTGCAGCAGGTTCAACAATCATGTTGCCAAGCAGTCAAATGCTATGGAAGAAGAAAATGAGGCAATCAGTTCTTTTTGATGCTATCCTAATGGATTTACTGAAGACATACATAAAGCCCTGGTGGCCCAGATACAGAAGAAAATTGAACAATATGAGATAGGTTCTCTGAGTCCTTTTTGAGAATTTTTTTTCCCAGCATTTTGCATCCAGAGTGTGTTGGTTTTGTACCAGCACCTCTGCAAGTGCTAGCTTTCAAACTGGCTCAATGCTCTGTGTCTTGTTTACTGCTGGTTCCTTCTCCAATATATCTAATTCCCCAACCTACTTTTTAGACAGGAACATAGCTACAGATGCAGGGAGGAAAAGGTGCATTTGGTCCCCCCTCTACCTGGTAACAGACTGACATGGTATGAGGCCTCTCAAAACAGTATACTGGTTAAAAAACCCCAAAAGCCAAGTTTTCACTCCCTTTCTCTCAGTTTTATTTCATATTTACATTCAGTCCCCTCAGATCCTTGCTGGTCTTCCAAGCAAACAGTATTTTGGGTGTTCACCACTTTGCTTCACACAGAAGCTCATCACAGCTGAGCAAAGAGTGGCTGCAATGCTCACAGTCACAGTTCAGTTTCACCCACTCCCCAGACTAACAGCTCGGGCTCTGCATAGAGAATGCAAACAAAAATCATTTCCTTATTGGTTTGGGTCCCTCGTTTTCCCTTCTCTCATGGAGCTAGCTGTCTTAGGAGGCTGAGACACTTCAGAAATCTCGGTAGTGGGCTGATAGATGGGGGAGGATGGAGCAGAAAATCCACCATTCATGCAGTTGTAGCAGCAGCAGTAGCACAAGCATCGGTGTGTACATAACAGGCTCCATATATGAGAGTTCCTGACCCTGTGACTTTAAATCTGACTAGATAAGAGAGCCAAAGAGTGGGAGGTGAAACAGAAGCCCAGAGAGCTGAAAAGATTTGTCATAGCAGATCTGGGACTGGTGCCCAAGCCTTCTAAGCACAGCTGGGTGATGATATTATGGTTATTATTAATAATAATAATAGTTAGTGTGCCAAAAGCTGTTGTTAGAGTAGGACTAAAAGAGATCACCAAACTGAGCAGAGTGTGGTGAATATTTTTGGCTAAAGAATATATCAGTGTTGACATCTTTCAAAATCTCTCAGGTATTTTCAAAATAAATTTTGCAATTAAAAATAGGCATTGCACTTAAAAGCAAGGGGAAAAAAGTTTCTAAATTATCTAAGTAACTAATAAGTGTAAAAGCCTTTCAATTTCAGCCCAATGGAACCACTTCATTTAGGTCCAAAATCAACCTTTTCCTTTCATCCAAAACCTCAAAAGATTATCATGTTGGTTGAGCCTTTTCTCCCTCTCTGATTTTCCATTTTGGTGATCAGACCAAAATACATAGCACTCACCAAGCTCCACTCATAAATCCTAAGAAAAAAAACGTGCCCCATGGACTACATTAAACTTTATTATGTAGACTTTTCAACAATGAAAATCTCTCTCCCAGGCATTTTAACTACATCACCACAGTAACTATCCTACCATGCTACAACTTCTACTACAATATTTCTTTGTTGCACAGATAACTGTGACCAAGCCCTTGCTAACGTAATTCATGAGAGGGACCAGCATGATTGAAACAATACTCACGCTTCAGGGTTGACCTCTAAACCTGTCATAAGTCACAAGTGTCAAAATCAAGCAAGGTTATACAGGGGAGGTTATGAAATTTCATCACTTATACAGATGTTGGATTTTCTATGCCGTAATGACAGGCAACTTACTCAGTTGTGTATGTTCTGATGAAAAGAACAAATTTACTTTATTTTGACTGTTTTTCACTTTTTAGATGATTCTCACCTTTTCTACAGCAGCTCATTTTCTGTACTGTCCTTAGAAAAGTTTCTTTTTGTTTGGTTTGTTAGCATTTCTCTGCGTGAGACAATGCACCAACACCTTTCATTCTGGGCAAATTCTGCCAATAACAGTATTGCACAGATATTTGCTACCTAATGAAATGTAGAGACAAGTGGAAGTAGCTGTTTCACAGCACACTGTTTGCAAAAGCTCAGGAAAGGAAAACCAAAAGAAGCGTGCCTGCAGCTGAAGGCGAAAGCAGAAAATCCAAGCAGAAGCAAAGTAACTGATCTAACAAGAATGCTACCCAGACATTGGACATCTTCTCTTCTTGCAGAAAATGCCAAGTGATCTTAAATGATCAGGAGTAACTGGAGCTGCAGCTATGTCTGGTGAGAAAAGCTCCCTCAGCACTCTCTGCAGAGCCTCCCTACCTCCATGGGGAACTTTCTGTTCCTGCAAACATGTCGAGATGCACAGGCAGGACAGCTGAACACCCTGTTCTGTTTGATGTTGTCTGAAAGAAAATAGTCCCCATGAATGACTAAGTCCTCCTGTGTTGCTTCATCCTTGCTGTCCAAACACTGGTTGTACTCAGACTCCTAGATCTGCAGAGACAAGAGGTAGGCATGAATTTTTGGACGCATCCAAACACAGGTTAGAAGAACATACCAACAGAGTTCTCTAACTCCTTGGATTTTCCTGGAGTAACCTAATTACTTCAAGGGTTTCTCAGAAATACCTGGAGTTTCCCAGACAGTCTGGCCTTTGAGAAGCTGCATTGTGACTCCATCACCAGCCCATTAATTCCATCCTGTATGAAGTCATGTTGTCCAGAGAGTGATAACATGCTGAAGAGATAAACCTGTTCAGCAGAACCTTGCCTCCAACTTACACACACAACAGTGCAGTAATGCTAAAAGCCCTCAGAAAAACACGTGTACATTGAAAACAGGATTTTCTTTTTCCTGTTTCTTTTTCCTCCAGGGAAAACAAAATGAACTTTAATAAACTTGGGCGTCAGGACACAGGAGAAAGTAATAATCCTAAAAACACAGCATCAGCAGGAGACACATGTATGCCTCAGGAAACCTAGCAGAGGAATAAAAATCAGGAGCTGTATCCAGACTGGCCACAATAGTTGCCCTAACATACAGGAGCAGCTACTTTACTGATACCAGAAGGAACCAGAGTCTGACAGACCAGCACTGCAACTCACTAAATATGATCCCAAACTCATTGATGACTAAGATGCCTCCTAAGTTTGCCATCTGAGAGGGACACTGTGGTATATATGAGATGGATGGTCAGCCTTACAGGGTGTTGATCTTGAGGTGCCAGTAGGATCTCTGAAGATGGACTATCTTCTGCAGTGCATGCCGTTCCCATCAGGATGCCATGGGATCACACTGGGGCAGCAGGGGAAGGGCATCACTACTCACCAGCTTAGTTGGAAGAAAGCACCACACAAAGCACTTCATTTCCCATCTCCTGACTGGCTTTTTTTGGAACAAAATATTCAATAGATGTGTAATAAACTGAAATTTGAAGACCTGTGTTTGTACAGGAGGTGAAACCCGATATTCAGATGTCCTCTTCTGGCTTTGCAAATCTGGATGATCTGTAGAATATTTCTGTCCAGGAGGCTGACACTCTAACAAATGCCAGAACTATTCTGTGCTCTACACAAAGAAATGTCACACAGTAGTCAGTAGATGATGTGCTAGTCCTCGTTCTTCACCCCTGGCACTGTGTACAGCACATGCCCCATCTCTGGCTTTATTGTTTGGGTCCACCACTCTCTTGCTAGACATTGGTACTTCTCTGAATTTGGTAGCACAGCTAATAATAATGACATTTCAAGATAACTCTGAAACTGTAAATAAAATTAACAAACGTGGTTGAGATTTGCAGCCTCTGAAGGAAGGCTTCAGGTAAAATACTTTTTTCCCTTCCTTTTTCATATCTGTCCCAAGGCTCTCTGTGGGCATTCCAGTGATATTTAACCCTATCTGTACTGAACAGTGTTTATTACTACTGATGATTATGTTCCCTTGATGATTGTGTTCCCTTGGCTTCAAGAAGCAACATCTGAAATCAGGGGTCAATTATACATATGTGAAATAGCCCTTGGTTTGGAAAAACACCAGGATTATTTCATGAGGCCTTCCAGGGAAAACTAAACACAGCACTCTAGGTGCCACCCATAAGCCTGGGGAATGCCTACACTCCTCGGACAGAAACAGCCTCAGCAGCACTCAGTAAAGAAGGGACAGTGTGGGTAGGAAAAGCAAGGAAGAAAAGTAACTCCACCACACCCTTATAATGGCTGCATCAAAAAAAGCAGGTTGAAAGACACGTTGAAAGGCAGGTAGAATGCCCCTATCCAAAGACAAAATCAGATCAACCCAACAGATATGCTTAAAATTACCTGGCAGTGAAGACTCCATGCCCTCTTTGCACAAATCTATCCCAGAGTTTCACTGTTCTTAGTGTTCAGATGATGGCCTTTTCCTTTTTCCAATCTTTGGATAATCTGTCATCACAAGAGGTGATCCCTCACCACACTGTAACTCTCCTCCAGTATTGGAAGACCTCTGCAAACCAAAGAAATTCCAGAAAATCCAGAAATTTGCTTTGAAAGTTACTAACTTTGGTACACCAAAAATAAAAATAAGCAAGTAACCCCATCATGGAAACAAGCAGCTGTGTTTAGAGGCATTCATGCAAGAGGAGACAGGGTGAGTGGCCAGGGGTGTGGAGGAGCAAAGAAGCTTCTCTGGCCATTGCCAGTATTAATGAAAGACCAATCCTAGGAGTTTTCTCCAGCAGTTTTAGAAACAATAATAACAGTCCTCCCCCTCCCAACATGCTAAATCTGATCCTTGCTAATGTGAATTAATACCAGGTTTCAGTGCAGCCACTGGGGTAATGTGATACTCTGGAGTGCTGTAATCCTAAACAGAGCATTAGGAGAGCAGCTCACACCACAGCTGTGGCTCCTTGCAGGTGTTTATTCCCCAAGCAGCCCCTTCAGCAGCAAGTTTCTGACTGCATGGGAGGCACAGGGGAAACTCTGTCATGGCTGGACAATAAGTTTCTCTGGAATAAACGTGCTGGTCCAGTGCTGGCAGCACCAGGAGAGCTGGGAAGGGGGAAATCTGAAGTGCAATGGTTTTCTGTTTATTATGCACAAAAGGAGAGAGAAGCAGGTGAACGAATGAAATAGATACCTCTGAATGACCCCCTTCCCTGGGGACTGGGCACACAGTGCCTGTGCACACATGTGCTCTTTGTTCCTGTGAGTGCTGCTCCTACTGCCCCTGTCCACTTATCCTCCCCCTGCAGCCAGCCCTAGCCCACACATTTCATCAGCAATCCCCACCACTCAGTTTCAGGGGCACCAAAGGGAAACAGAAGTCTCTCCAAGCACTGTTCTGCCTCCTTTGGGACTGCCCTGCTTTCCCTCTACCCATCCTTCAGCGCCCTCCTCCCCAAGGCTGCACCCTGCCTGTCTGCAGCCACAGCTCGGTGTTGGGTTTCAGCAGCCTCCAGCTGACCCGGTGCGTTCATCCTGTAAAAATACTGCCTGTGCTCTTCATCTCTCTGGTTACTCCTGCCTCCTGACAGGTGGGGCTGGCAGCTCCAAGTGGGAGGGCACGATGGGAGAGCTGCCTTTTAGCTGCAAGCCCTCCTCCTAGGCAAACAAAAAGCCCCACTTGTTTATTCCCCCAGCTAAGTCCCCATGGTCTTGGGGTTTTCAGAAAAGAGTTTGTGTAAGTGCATTATTTTAATTTCAAAAGCACAGGATTCAATGGATGGTATGAACAACACTTGCCTAGCTGAATTTCCAGCACATTTCCATGATTTTCCAGCCTCTTTCTGTTTAGATGCAGGCCTCCATCAAATTCCCAGCTGACATATCTGATCCTCTGATCACTGCAGGAACAGGTTGGAAATTTAATTAATCTCAAGGGATTCAGTGCTTCCTGATTGTCTCTTGGGCCAAGAACTTCACTTTCTGGCTGTTGGCTCTTGAGCTTTCAGTCTTGGTTGCTCTCAGAGAGCAGAAAAAGAGGATGGAAACAACCTCAAAATATAAAAATACTTTGAGTTCCAGATACTTCTATTAACTCGGAGTAGTGGGTCAAATTTTAACAGTTGGCAACATGGGTGGGCTTAAGATGTAGATCTAAACTCATTGGCTTTTTCCACTTCTGCAGTGGTGTTACCCAGGGAGTATTGTTTGAAAGTGTGGAAGTGTTTCCTCTTGCTCTTGATAGCAGCTTCACATTTCTTCAGGAATCAGGGAGTCACGGAGCACTTGATGGCCGAGATTTGTCTAGGTAAATAAGGAAATGCATAAACAGTTTCTACACAAGGAAGGGACTTAAATGTACAAAGCCCATAGAAATTCTCAAAGAAACAAGAATGGAGACACTTCAGGGATGGAAAATGGCCACAATCTTTCTAAGAGCAATAAGCAGCCAAAGAATTACTTTTAGAGTTGCATCGGAGGACAGCTGAAGAAAAATGTAGATATGAAACTAGAGAATTGTTTTCTAAGGCCTCTTCCCATCAAGCAGAAGAAAAGGCTTTGAAAGAAAGCGTGCATATGGGGAAAGTGAATGTTTGGGAGGGAGGTATTCACCTTCATCAGCCTGCAAATCTCTAATCCACATCTAGAGCTGGAAAGAGAATCTGTGTAGCAGGTTACAGCCTGAGTTTTCTTTGTTACATTTCCCATGCTTGTATTTCCTTATGTATTATTCCAGGCGAGACTTACCCAGCCTAGAAATGCTGATTTCTTAAAATGACCAGGTACTTGACTGGTGATTTCCTAGCTCTCTAGTCTGTGCTATATCTGATATATGAGATTCAAGAGACCTTGGATGGAGACATTGAGAGGTGGATTTTTTTCATACTTCCTTGCAAGGCTGTAATGAGGAATTTTAAGGATGCTTCCACCTAACAGAGGAAAGATATTGATTGGCATTTACTTTGTCACCTATAAGGCACAGCAATCCTCAAAAGTAAGTGACATAGCAAGACTGAAGGGAAACAGCCAGAATGAAGGAGGAGTTCAGAGTCATTTTTTCATAAGAGGGCATTTTCTGTGCCCTCATCAAACAGCCTAAGTACCAATATTTCTACTTTTTAGTTAATAATCTTCTCTGTCATCCCTTCTGCATTATGCTCTATTTCACAATGAAAACCATCAAAATTAATCACCTTCCCTCTTCTCATTTTTCTGCTCAAGCAGTTCTACTTCAGAAATACGGGCAATGGGAATTAATGTATTTTTCAACAAACATAGAGTTGCTGATGAAGTCTGAAATATAATTCTAGGTTGTCTCTGCATATGGATGTTTGCAGACTCTTTTGGAAGAAGAAACTCCATTCTTGTCTTATACTCATCTCTGTTTTCATCAGTGCCCTTTAAGTTACTTTTCCTCACCTAAAAAAAAAACTGCTGCAAATTATAAAAGGACAATGATTTTTCTGTCTTTCATTTCCATAAAGCCTAAGTGAAGCACAAAAGACTAATATATTATACTGTGTGATATTTGTTTCTACTTCACACACAGAAGAACATTATGTCTCTTTATTCTTCTGTGTCTCTCTTGCCTGTATTTCTTGGAAAAGGGAATTGGAATTGTTGCTGAGAATTTAATAGCTGTTGTGTTTAAAATGGACCCATTTCCACAAAATTTCATCAGTCCAAAGTGGTCTAAGCAGTTGAAAATAAATGTATTTTCCCTTTTCCAGTAGTCATCACTTTTTTTCAGACCTTCATTCTCATTTTTGAGATGAAAGTAGAGTAGAAAGAATCACTGAGTCCATTTCTCCAAATATTATAGAGATCCCAACATTACCAAACCCAGTGGTGTTTTTCCTTTGCAAATCGTTTCAAAAGAGTGAATTGCTGTGTTCAAACTGGAAATACCATCATTATGAGTACTTTGAAATCATAAAGCAGGTGACATGATCTACTGTGTTTGTTCTTGCTGTGCCTGCTTGGCACAAGCTTCCTAAAAGCCTCAGGAGTTACTCTGGAGATGTATTTGTTCTGCAGGGGTCTTCCATTTACTTTGATTTATTGTGATCATTCGAAGTGTATTCTCATTTGGATGGTCAGGGATTTACACACATAGCTTCCATTAACACTAAAGGGTGATACCATTAAGACAAATGTACAGTTAATCTCTGGCACTGTGGAGATAAAAATATCCTTCAGAGAGTGCTCTGGCTGGGCTGGAAACATTCATTATCTGAGTTACATTTCACAGCATGAAGTACCTTTATAGGCTGCTTTATAATTTTACTACCCCTACCCTGTATTTCTTAGGGGGAAGGAGAAGAGAGAAAAAGGGGACCCATCCATTGGAAAGATGAAGGAAAATGAGATTGCTTCCTTCAAACCCCAGTGCACAGACAGTGTTTCACATGAATAGCAGAGAGGATCAGATGATTTTTGATCTCTTTCCTGGATTATCATCATCATTTCAGGATTGCCTCAGAACACCAGGGCACTTGCTGCTTTTATTTTAGTAGTACCACAGTAGCCCTTGGAGAGGGAGCTTACTAATCTTTCCTCAAGTCATGCCAACTAATAGGCATATGAAACAAGAGATGATCCATGCTCAGAAGACCCTACAACAGACAAAGGAGTGGAGTCTGATGGGAATCCAAATCTTAGGAGGCCAGAAGCATCTTTTCATTGCTCCTCATCTACCTACAGTTCAGCATGGTTTGATATCACTGGTGTTGACTACTGCAGTGTGTTTGTCCCAGGTAAGTGGCACTATGCTTCACCACTATCAAGCAAAAGTATCCCCAGCCTTCTCCAGCAAATCATGGTCAGGGAGGTACACATAACCCAAGGGTCTGTCTCACAGCTCTTTTCTCAAGTCTTAAAATAGGTCCCTGCATGATACAGTTCATTTCCCCGCTTTCCTAACTGAAGAGATGTTATTTCTGACCTGTGAACCACCCTGCTGCAGAGCCCTCATAGCATGCCCCAAATGCCCAAAGGAATTGGTGAGGTGGACTTGTCCTGTTAGACCATGACAAGGACCAAGAAACTGAGGTAGTACAATGCAGAATAGCAAGGTACTTCATCTTCTTACATATTTTTCTCATTCTCTTCACAATTTCTCTATGTCTCTTTTATAGCCAATGTAATTCATTGAAGCAAACCAGAGGAAAACAGCTTGGATGTATCCACATTAGAGGCTGGCACGAATTTTTTTCTCAATTGCTTAGTGAAGCCATTTATATCACCAGCACAGGCCCAGAGACACTTTGCTTTGGGCAGGAATTGTGCCTTTGGGTTTATTCTGTCTACAACTTCATTATTACATTGGACATCATGACACATTTTAAGTGGTTCCCTGTCTTCAGTTGTAACTGAATATTGTGTTTAGATAGCCCATTAGGCTCTCCTGCTATGGTAATATGGATTCTGTATTTCAAACACCACTAAACAGTTTTCCATTCGGGCAGGTGATTCCAAGTTTGTAAATGCACAATATCATTCAACAACCTGACCCAGCAAAACTCCTACAAATATTACAAGACCCCCAGAAAATGCAGAAAAGAAAACGTCCCATGTAACAGCAAATGAAAGCAGTGAGGAGGAGGAGGAGGCAGGGAATGAATGCAGTTGTCATTTAATTGCTTTTAAAGCTTTTTGTCATCTTTTTCTCATATCCCCCCACCCTGCCTAAGACCAGAATATCATGCATGTAACAGAATCTGTTCCGATTAGAAGGTTTTGTTACAGCTGTAATAAGCTTTCACACAGGAGAAGTCCCCTGAGCCCTATATTTCATCTCAACTTTCCCTACCGCATTAAACTGAGGGTTTGATTCTGGAAAGCAGAGGTTGAAATTCTCTCCTCCCGCACTCAGCCCTGGAAAGTAATGAGAAGTGACAATTCCAAGGCTCGCTGTGAAACTAGCATGGTCTGGACAGAAACTGCCTCTGTGATAACAGGTTTGGGAATGTTTCCACTTTCATCTGTTTATTTATTATTCTTATTTATTTTTCTTAGGCTTGCGATTTAGGGGAGAGAGGGTGGGATGAGGAAAAAAAAGGAAGAAAAAAGGGAGTCAGTAGCTTGGCAGCACACAGCCTAAATCTAAACACCACACACACTCACTATACCCTGGAAAAACCTGGATCCTATACAACAATTTCTGTAACACCATCACTTGGATAAACCAGCAACTTACTTGGAAAGAATCTTTGCTTTCTTAGAATTCATGTAACGAAGAGATAAAATGACCTTGAGAGATGGCAGCTTTCCTTGTGAAATACATTAACTCTATCAGAGCAAGTCTCGCTGAAGATCCCTCTTCATCCATCCTGTGGTCAATCAGACAGGAAAACAGGTCTGGCAAAATCCTGCCAATGGGTCTTACTGCACTAACACCATCATGTTTCACCTCTGGCCTCAGCTGTAATGGCTAAAAAGGGAGACTAAAAATCCCCAGTAAGCCTCATCTGTGGGCACTGACAAACAATGCAAACTTGATTTGACTCATCTGTAGTCTGCCTCATTCAAATGATGACTTTGACCCACTTTGTTGCCCTTTGAAATGAACTGGCAGTCCAGTTACCATGAGGTCTGTCCCAAAGGGGCAGTCCCTTGGATTGGTCTCTCGAATTATTTCTGTTCCCATGGTCCTGCAACAATGACTTTTAAGAGGAAAATGAGGATTGAGAGAGTCAGGCAGCAGCCAGACAAATCTGCTGTGAAACTGCTTCAGAAACTATCAGTCGTGTGAAGAGCAGAAATGGCTGAGCATGGACTCTGAGGCATAATGTTATTTGGCTGGAGTTTCTGATGTTTAAAAATAATGTTTTCCCTGCTGTAATTTTTCCCTTCAGAAGGTTTATTTTCCCTCTACCCTAGTTGCCTATTTTCCCAATAATAGTAGGAACACAATACTTCTTTCCACCCTCTGTCAATTTTGATCAGTGGATAGATTCAATATTATTAGTGGGTGATTGACAAATGGAGTGAATGGTAACTCCTGCTTGCTTGAAAAAGAGTACATAAGGAAATTCAAAGTGGTCATGAAAAAACCTCTCTGGGATTCATTTTGAGAGGATAGATAAAAGAGGCCACTTGGGAGGTAGAAGCAGTAGGAGCTGAGGTTTGGATACTTTTTCCTGGTTACTCTACACCCAGATGTTGTGCCTGTAAGGAAAATTGTTTCATATTTCAGCATATTTCTACAAATAGAAATTCTGACAGCTTCCACTTTTTTTTCTCATTTTTAGATGTTACTCTAAGACCAGGTGCTGCAAACCTTTTGGAATTAACTCCATGGAGACCCCTTTCCCAAAGCAGAGGTATTTCATCTGTGATAAGACAACACTGACATTCACCTTCACCATTCAAATTGTCACCCCTTTTGCTCAGAATTGAGGACTTTATCCCTTCCTTGTACACAGTCCTGGGTTTCACCCAGAGCTGACTGTATTTCACTGCCAGCCAAGCTGATCTAGAGGGATGAATGCTTCCTTCTGCTTAGAAAAAGGAGCCTAAACCATCAGAACTTGCTGAGAAAATTCTCCATATTTTCTGTGTATTTCTCAGATGTCATTGCTCTGCAAAAGACCATTCAACCAAGCTTCAGCAAGACCTTTGAAATAACAGCAGGGAAGAGTACCTGATGAGCCCTTGTCCCCTGCTGAGCCTGTAGCTGTTTGGGAACAGCTGCTGCACCTCCATGCATTTCTCAGGAAAGAGGGAGCAGTGTTGGAATCAGGACTGGTGGTGGAAAAGCAGCAAAGAGCTAGAGTTGCAGGGAAGGGGGCACAGATGTAGCTCTCCAATCACCTATTCTGTGTTAGGGGTTTGCATGGCTGGGAAATGCAGAGACAGATGGGCTGCATAGCCCTTTTCCCACTCCTCCAGTCCTAGGAGAAAGGTGAAAGAGGTCTGCAAAGCAGCAAAGTCGTGATTTTGCAAGGCCAGAAACTTGTGCAGCAACTCTGCAAGGGCTCATGCAAACATACACACCTTTGGCTGCTGGAACCTGTTTGGCTGCCAGAGTGGACATGAGCCAGAAGACCAGGTCACCCAAAAAAGCCAAAAACTAATGAAGAACCCCAAACCAACAACAACAAAAACCAAGAAACAGCACACAGTACTCCTCCAAAATAGCAACAGAATCAGCCCCATGTCAGACACATTGAAGATAAAGGAGCTCTCACCAGGGACATATTTGCCCTGGTGTAATTAATTCGCTTTTGGAAGAGTTGCCAGCAGAGATCTCAGATTAAAATCTCCCTCTCTTGCAGTAGGAAGCACCTCCAGGAGCTCAGCATCTCCCCTCCCTTCCCCACAGTGTGAAGTACCATTCCAAGTCCCAGTGTGAGACTTGAACCTGCAGTGACCTCCTGAGCCCTGCAGTGAAGGATGCATGAGCCAATGAGTCATGTTGACTCTGGCTTGGATCTGAACGTGCCTCTCCTGTCATAGCAGAGAAACCATGTTCACACAGCCACCAAGGCTCCCTGTATTGGATAACCCCTAATGCAGGAGTTGGGTGGTGCCTGTTGCTGTCATCCTTGCCAGGAGGGAAGGGGTGAGCAATGGGGTGGGGATGTCAAAATCCAGTTAATCCAGAAGTTACATCCTCTCTGTAATTTAGGGTGCAGGAGAAATTGTGGTCCAATTTGAACAGTAGAGACTAAACTAGCCTTCTGGTTAATGAAAAGGATGACTTCTCTTTCTCTGTGGGTGGTCTTTTATTTGTAGGGAGTGAACAAGGGATTGTTGTTCAACACATCTTTTGAGAAGGCACTTTTCACTTGCCTGTCCTGTACACAACCAAGTCACCTTCCAGGGTTTTTTTGTGACATCAGGAAGGTACCTTTGGGCCTTCCAAATTGCCTCCCGCTGTGGGCTAGATAGCAAAGGTTGTGGCTACTCTTGGCTCACCTTCTCCATGCTCCTTACAGATCTTCAGCTTCAAATCTCCATATCCCTTCTGCAGGCATTGCCTGAGTGAAGGTGAAGAAAAGTGTGAGCAGACAATCAAGGCAATCTCCCACAGAAGTCCTCGGAAGTGAGAGTTAGGAGTTTATGACCAAATTGGTGATATTCCTGGACCACATCAGGGAGGCAGCAACTTTCAGATGAGACCAAGTGGGCCTCCCAGTCATAGATGCCATGAGAGGGTCTGTGACTCACTGAGCAAAAGGAGGGAATGGTTATTTCCTGGTAGGATGCCAACTTGACATTATAGAGAAGTGATTTTCACCCACTGCTAAAAAGCAGGCTACTCTCAGCTGGAAGGAGCAGCTGGTCAGCAGGACATTTAATCACACTTCACTTGTGCTCAGGTGGTTGAGAGTTTAATGCAAGATAACACTCCATGTCTGGGCAGAGCATTCTGTATCCAATTGTAAATACAGGCTGATGAACTCCAGTTACTCATGCTGATATTTGCCAGGACACTGACCATTTGAAACAGAGGTTATCCTCTGCCTGATTCTCTCTATCTGCCTGATAACCAGCAGGATATTTGTGCTAGAATATTTTGCTTTTGCCTGCCTGCTTGTCTTTCTTTTGCAGCTGAACAAAGAGAGCATTGTTTTCATTATATCAAAACTGATTTAACATTGATGGGCTTAAGTTACCAGCTATACATCAAGGGAAATATATATCAGTCAGACCAACACCTACTTTCTCAGCTCCTGTACCCACCCATTTCCTGCCCCCCAAAAATATGTCAGCATCTACTCACAAGCCCTCTTGCAATTCTGAACCCTCCCTGATGCTCTCTGTTACCTATTGACATCCTTAATGGTCTGCAAGGGAATGCAACTTGGTATTGATATGAAACCTGAGAAAGCAACAGAGAGAAAACTGTCATGAAAACCATCGTGAAAACACTAGTTTTTCCTTTCCTTATTCATATTGTGGTTCATTGGGCTGTCATGTAATGCAAATAACATTCATGGCATTAGCCTGTACTTAAAATAAATGCTTCCTGTGGTTCTTACATATCTCCATGTCATCATATAGCACCTGAAAGAAAAAAAAAAAAAAAAAGGAAGGAAAAAACTTCATTGCCTCCTGTACTCCACTGATGCACATGTTTGTCCTGCAGACATGAGTGCGTGGGCTGCACAGCTGTAATTCTGGTTTCTGTGTACTGTGTCTTTAAGTATGAGTAGGCAGCCTGCCTGTAGGGCTGGGATGGTGCAAATCTGGAAAGGCATTTAAGAGAAAGGAGAAGGAGGTATCTTTTGCAATGTCATTCCTGTAGGAAAGCACAAGATAGAACAAATGCATTGGGAAGCAAGCCCTTCAAGTGAAACCTAGGTTCAGTGTCTATCCAGAGGGGAAAAAAAAATAAAAAAGAAAGAAATCAGGTAAATTTCCCCAGCCAGGGCTGTTCTCTGAGGAAACCTCTGCTCCAAGAACTGGATCTGCTGAACAGCCAGTTGGATGACCCTGCCTAAGGCTGGTTTTTCCTGTGGCCAGCAGCCCCACGGTGGAGCAGGGTGGCTAACAGTGCACAGATGCTCTGACCACTGACAGCCCAACTGGTGGGTCTCCAGCCCACACTGCAGCCACATTCTCCATGCTCACCTGCAGGAAGTACCAAGCTGGCTGGGGTTCCTTGGCTGCTCCCCCACCAAGCACACACTCCTCCCTTGTGCTCTGCAATTTCTTCATCCCATCAGTGTGAGGGAGTCCCCTGCAGATGTTCTGAGACAACAGTCTCCAAGGAAGTTAGCCCACACCACAGGGCAAAGAGCATTTTCAGAACAGAATTAAGCACCTATAGCTTATAGCTCCCTCACACTGTTGGCTGCAGCTCAAACTTAAAATGCCTGTGCTTGGGTTTGGGGCAGGCTAAACTTGGAATAACTCTTGATGGGATGGACTGTAGCCTAAGGCATCATCTGCAATTCCCACTTGTGCAGATGCACGTGGACAATTGGGCCCAGTTTAAGGCAATGAGCAAGTTCCTTCCCTGGCAGTCAGCCTGTGTCCGTGCCCACGCGCGTGGGCCTGGGCCCATGCAAACATACCACAGCACTTCCATAGACACTGTTTTGTAGCAGTTACACTCAGCTCCTCTTACTTTATATGATTTCCAAACTCTCCATACCCATGCTATTATTTTCCTTTTCCCTTTTCTTTCCAAATGGAGAAGAAGGACTTGTCCAGAATCCAGCAGCGAGCCAATACCAGAACTGGGAGAGCAACCCAGCCCTTCTGACTCCAATGCCGCAGGCTTCGTCTGCTAGACAGGAGTGCTGGTCATGTTTGAATAATGACATTATCTCTGCTAGACTAGTCAAAACCCAAAAGTGAGTCACTTTGTTCCATCATCCACTCCATGAGTTTCAATGGGTTGCTGCATATGTCTCCAGATGACTGGAGAAGTTACCTATTACACAGGATATTTTCTGTTCCAGTTATTGGGGCTTGGGGTAGGTTTATTTTGAAACCACAATTAAAAAAAAAAAATTATTGGATCCCTTGGAGCAGGTCTGCAAAGATATTGCTGTCACTGCCACATGATTATTTCTTGCACGCACACATGGTCATTTCAAAGAAGCATTAGCAGCAGAGGTAAAGCATACAGATCATATGCAAACTGGTTAGAAATGGGTTGCTGTGGTGCTGTGCTCTACATAATCCAGGAATGACATCAAAAGACTGCCTGGTCATGTTTGTTATATGAGATTTGGGCATATATTTGGAATCAGTGCTCCTACAGAGGTCAGCGAGGGACAGAAGACGCTAGCTGGTTTTGATTACTCAAAAAATAATGGCTTATTAATATGATTTAGGCGTATCCACAGGAGAAGACACAGATGTACTAGATTATTTAGTTGACTCAGTCAAATATTTAGTTGACTCTGTCAAAGAAGTAGCCAGAGTGTAAATCTCTCTGCCCCTTTCATCTCACACAGCAGGAATCGGAGTTGTGTGTTTGTCAACAGGGGACTGAAGCCATGAGTCAGCATTCAGCAAATGCTTCCAGTCCTCTACAAACAGTTACTTTACCACTTGGCAGTTTTAGATAACCTTCACAGAGGCAGAGAAGTGCCAAATAATTTTATCTTGGAGTTTAAGGCTCCAGGAGCAGTGGTGGACATAAGTTTTTGGTGTTCCTTGCCTACAATAGCAGCCTGTCCTCTTCAGATGAACCTGTTCTGCCACTAGGACACAACGAGATGTATCCCTGTCGTGTTCCTCAGCAGGCTGCTGAGCTGCCCATAGGCAGGCAAAGTCAGGTTAGAATCTCTGCCTCCAGGACCTCCATCTCAGCCATTGCAAAGGACTCAGATACAGGTGTGATTTCAGCTATGTTTGCCAAACCTTGTGACTTTGCAGAAGCTGCACCGTGTTGGTTCCAAAACACTTTGAGGGTGAAAAGCTCAGAGATCTTGCTGTCTTGCAGCTACTACATCACACATGGAGACTGAGTCTCTTCTTTGCATTTTCATGGCTTTGTGACTCTGATTTCTGTTTGTCTGTCCTCATAAAGAGAGAACCACACTTGGCCTGGTCTCTTGACAGCACTGACCTCCAATATTCAGCTCATGACTTAGGGACGGGTGAGGGTTTTTACACTTGTCTTTCACAGGTGACAATCAGCTGTCAATTCTCTAAGACACCTTTCTAAAGAAGTATATTCCACATGTATACCTTTGCTTCCCTACTCAGAGGGTTCAAAGGCCAGCACACTTCAGAAGTGATAAGAGCTCTATCCAATGCTTGTGCTCATGAATTCCCTCTCTTCAGCCAAATTTCTCAACTCCCTTGTTTATTTATTATAATTCCCCCTGGTTCAACAATGGGGCTGGATCTTGCAGTAGGACTTGCACAGCTTGAAAAGAAATTTTGAAAGGTTTGTTATTTTATGCACTGCAAAGAAAGCAGATCAAGACCTCTGTAGGTGCCTGGAGTCAATTTTTCCTTTTGCCAAGAGAAAGAAGAAAACACATTTAAAATTCTGCACTGTATGGTACCTGCTCTGAAAGGGAACATTGCTTAAAAAAGCAGTCCCAAAATTTGCGCCAATTTTTTCAAAACCCTGAAAAGACATTTACTATACTACTACAGTGAGTGATGGATCAGGGAGATAGAAAAGAGAGAAATGACACATCAGTTTTGCTTGTTTTCACAGACAAGAATCATGTGGACAAAACAATTTGTCCCGAGGATAAATCCTGGAAATAAGGAAAGCTCCTAGATAACATTTTTTGCTAGTCCACCCTCAAATCCGAGGAGACAATGTAAGAACAGGGCACTGTCAGCCTTGCCATGAGTCTGATGTGGCAGCCCCTTCTTGCACAGCATGACCTTGGTCTCTCACGTGGGGCTGCACCTCAAGCTGACCTTTATGGGTGGGTCTGTGAAGAGTGGGGATAATGGGTTTTGGAGTGCTTTCCTTCAGAAACTGCCAGGCTAAATCCAGTTCATACCTAGATGTGCTGAAAGTGATTAGCATCTGAGGGCTGCTCAGCAAATCACTGGTCTCCAGTTCCCTTCCTTTGAGATGACTATATAAAAAACCACCTTTGTTGTTGGCACTAATTCAGATTTTTCTGCTAGTGTTAGGCTTGAGCTGCATGACCTGTTGTGCCAGTAAAAACTGCCTTCTGTCAGCACAGCCTGTGTCCACATCCAATGCTGAGTCCTGGAAGGGAGTAAAATTTTGTCTTTCTCTTACATACGACCTAAAAAAACCCAACCCTTTCCTGGCACCACGCCACTGGTGCAGATGGTGGATGCTACATTTTCCCTGCCAGTTCAAACAATGCCAGAGCAGGTCTCCCATAACCCCATCGGGTCCTAACCATTTTCAAGGTCTGATCACATCTTTAAATATCACTGCTTGGTGCAAATGAAAGCCTAGACACAAAGCTCTCATCCATGCAGAGCCTTATCCCAGGTCCTGCTGTGCACTAATATGTGTCTGTGCTTCCTCAGCAAGGGAAGCATTTAGCACAATACAGAGAGGAGCCTGGCTCCCAAGTAAAATCTTTGCATCATAGACAGAGTCTTACAGACCTGGCATGATCCAGTGTGAAAGCAGAAATAAAGGCCTTCAGAGGGGCTGGGGCTGATCAGGTGATGGAGCCAGAGCTCCAGGCCAGGTCTGTGTAGGTGAAAAGTGAGGACTGCAAATGACCATACTGTGCCAGCCTGAGGAAGAAAGACAAGCCTTCTCTCTTTGGCACTCCTGTTAACCTAGCACCAGACATGCTCACTGACACTGAAATTTAGAAATTATTTGCAAGCTTTCAGAAACACCTTGTGTAAACTCCCCTGTCGAGTTCACAGAAGGCAATTGTTCTAGCTGCTGGTGGAACCTCAACATTCTGCCTGTGCTAGAAGCTGAGAAAAAAATACAGTCATTGATGGTCCTTCATTACTTCATTCCTCACCTCGAGTGAAAAAATTACAGGTGGACAGGGAAAAACCAGTCTGACAAATCTTCTGGTGTGGGGTTCCCAGATCAGTGGGAAACACTGTAAAGGGAAGAATGGAAATCCACTTCCAGAGATACTGAAAACACGACTGCGCAATGTACAAGAGCAGGAACAAGCATTCATTAGGGTGATATGGCTTAACATAAGCTTTGGGAGTGATATGTCTTAACATGAGCTTTGAGTTTCATCAGGTATTTTTCCCCTTGAAGGGATGATGTCTAAATAAGCAAGGATGAAACTCCTTTACTACCAGATGTCCAGGGCTGACTCTAACAAAAAAGCCAGTTTAGCAAACTAGAACTGAGCTCTGAGTTAGATGTCCCAGAAGCATTAGAATGCAGGTATTGATGTATTTTGAGAACACCAGCTTTTCCTCTTAAAAACTTTTTCACATCCTAATGCAATCCTGCATCTAATAGCCCAGGTAAAGAAATATGTTTTAATAATATAGCAATTTTTCCCTCTGCCCATCCCATTGGAAGGAGTTTCCTTTTCTAGAACACTTGCCACATCAGAGGATGGGAACTTGGGCATGCACAGGTAGGGTGGCAAATTTCTTGGCAGTTTTTTTCTATTTCCAAGGGGTTTGCAAATGACAGTAGATAGTTTTTCTACTATTTTGACTTTTACCCAAGTTTGAATGTTTGTTAATTTTATTTTCTCTAATACTGTTACCGCTCTTACCCCATTTTCTACCTATAAGTTGTACATAGGGAAACAAAACGAGGAAGAAGAAATGTGTGTGAAATGCTCTGATTTCTGTGTAAAAAATAATTTTTCTCACCCGTGTCATGTTTTCTCTTCTGCCTGGATCTGCCAAGAGCTTCCTCCAAGGTCTCAGCAGGATACCAAATGTACTTAAACACATGTATGAGGTGAATCCTTTACTGTATGTGCATCTGTATGTCAATGTTTGCAAGAGAGGCCACAAAGTGAGCACCATTTCAAAAGCCCCTGTTTGTCTTGGCATCTTTCTCCTCTCCATTTTTGTTAATTAGTTGACGAACTCTTGCTTGTGCCTGATGTCCTTCCAAATGAGAGGAGCCTTCAGCCAACTGTGCACCATTATTCAAACCTTCAGTTATTGCTCTGCAAAAGCCTCTTCAAAGCCCGGCCTGCTGCCCCTGTTTCTGTTTATCAAACAGCTGTGTTGAGGTTGGCTGTGTTCGGTCAAGTTCAAGGAGAGGAGCTGCCAAAATTGTGAGAGAGGGAGCAGGGGAAAGTGAAAATGCCTCTCACCTCACAGGGAGTGAGTAAAGGGAAAATGGCAGATGCTGGTCCAGGATGCTATAAATAACCAGTTTGGCACCACTGCACAAGAAAAGCTTGGCTAGCCCTCTCTTCTCTTCTCCTTCCCCACTGGGTTTATTATGTATTTAACCCTCTGCAGCATTTACTGAGGGAGGAGGCTGTGTCAGCCAGAAGACCTCTCTCCAGGTAACCCTTTGCACACCACATGCATCTGCAGCACAAACAAAAAAAACCCAGCAATGGACCTACTCTAGGTCAAGGCTCCTTGGCTTTCAAGTCTTTACTAATGCAACAAGGTCTCAAACAGGGTCACATCAAAAATTAAAGTAGAGGTTGAAAAGTGTGTTTCAGTCCCTTGATTATAATAAACCCACTGAGATAAGGGAATGGAGAGGAGGGAAAACTATCAGTTTTTTACCAAAGAGAATGTGTATTGACCGAGACGATGGGCAGACCTTGTTGCAAGGCACATGAAGATATTTCTTCAGCTTAGCTTCTGCAGGAATTGTGCAAAAACCCCAAGAGTCTTTCTCTAGAAGTGTGGACATTAGGAAGGGGCAGCAGCTCAGAGATATCCAAGTAGGGGAATGGAATTAACAATTAGAAGAATGCTGGGAAAGGGCCCAGGAAAACTTTTCAAGCTCTTTGGAGGTTTTGGATGTTTTGCCTGTTTTAAGATGCTCCAGTGTTTTCTCTGGTCTGCGGAGTGTTTCTTAGTTTTGAAAAAATGCACTCACCTCCTCCACAGTGTAAAGAACTTTAAATCAAAAGAGATTAGTGTCATATCCAACAGTCCCTATGAGCACAGATAAATGTGTTGTGTTTATCTGCCATTGGCACCAAGCTGGCCCAGGCAGAGTGATTAATACCCTGAGGCTGAGGGATAAGCCCTGTCCTCCAGTCTTTGCCTTAGCTGTGTGTTGGGGAGCAGAAGCACAGAAGGTGTGAAAGTAGAGACACAGCTGGTTTGCAGAGAGCTTCCTAGGCAGAATACACTCTGTAGCAGTCCAGGAGAGAGAAACATTTCGTAGCAGATATTCCTAAAAGGCAAGCTTTTCAAGGGGCCCTTCTGGCAAAATCATTTATTTCCTTTGTTTTTTCAAGAAACCTCTTTCACAGTTTCCCCTTAGAACAGTTTTCTTCCATCTCTTCAAATAACCTAGACATCATCTGGATCCTTACTTCAGGCTCCAAGGCAAGGCTCCCAGCAGTGTTTCCATTTACTGACCTCTCTTCCTCCTTGTCAGCACTTTGGAGGGGTCTTCCCTAGGTCCCTTTGTTCCAGGTCTCCCTGACCTTGGCTGCCTCTTAACAAAGTCCTTGGACCATCAGTCGCACACTCTCTTTCTTACTTGATTTGGCCAGCTCTCTTGTTTTCCATTCCCCTCTGGTATCCTTGTCAGTCTCTCAGATAGCACTCTGCCCCACTCCATTTGTCTGCCTTCAAAGCCTCTTGTGATACCTCTTTTCTAATATCTTCAAAAATCCCTATCCCTGTGTTATTCTGTTTTGCACAAAATCTAAGCAGCTACTGGAAACAGTCATCTGCTCAGTTTACACTTGCCTTGTTCCTAGAACAAGGCTCTGTGCAAGTGACTGTATTTACTACCAGCAGAAAAAAAAAAGGTCCAAAATTTTAGATGCTTCCC
Organism: Irena cyanogastra; assembly: GCA_013397155.1. NCBI lineage: Eukaryota > Metazoa > Chordata > Aves > Passeriformes > Irenidae > Irena > Irena cyanogastra. The sequence goes on along the minus strand of VWZV01013679.1, from coordinate 1,296,079 downwards.
TGGGTTCAAGGTGGCAGATATATGTTTCAGGGAATACCTATGTAAAAATGTGTCAACTCGAAATACTCTTTGAATGCAGCCCTAGATCACTTTCCTTCTCTGCCATATTCAACAAGAATTTATTAGTCATAAAAAAATCCACAAGAATGGCCAAGCTAAAGATACCACAACCCTGAATCCCATCTTTGAAGTTGGTCATAAGCTGAGGTTTGCCTTTACAAAGGAGTAAGAGAAAGAGAGGCCACACAGGCTGTTTGTATCTTCGGATTTGCCTTTCAGCTCCTGATAGCACAGGGACAGATGAAATAGCAATGAGCCCAGTGGAGTAAGTAGTGGAAAGCAACCAACCACTAAAAATGCTCTCAGAATAGTGTTCTCCTAAATTAACAACTTACAGAGGACTTTTTCTCTTTGTGTGTCAAATTTGTCTCAAGAAGTGCTTGATTGAAAAGAGCTTGTGTATCTCTGCCTGGGAGACTTGGAGCTGGCATATGCACCTGATACAGAAATGAGATATTCATGCCTGCTCAGATGCCTGAGAGCAGGAGTGAAGGTTGTTCTACCAAGTTTCTTAAAGTCTCTCCAATAATTCTGCCAGGACCTGGTCAGGTTTTCTCCAAAATGTCTTGTTTGACTCAGAGGCAGACATGATGAGAGCTGATCATTCGGGCACATAAACTTACCATTCCAGAATAATGTCTAAAGGACCCTCTTTCTTAACTAAGCCATTTTGTCTTATAAAGCTTTTCCTATCCCTAGTTTGCCCTAGCTGCAGTGAAGACAACTGCTAAATTCAGTAATTTGACATTGACATTTTCCCCTGAGCAGAGAATCAGAAGATGGCCATGCAAAGGGAAAATTTTTGTGCAGTGTCTTGCCTGAGCATCCACTATTTTCTTTTGGGGATACTCCCTCATTTTCTGGTTTCATCGGGAGTTTTCAGTAGCAAGCAGATTGCCTTAATTCAGATGTTTGTGGAATTGAACAGCAGAGAGAAAAATGCCAGGGCTCAGACCTTTTGTTTGAAAAAAGCGAAACTTCCTTTTGATATATTTCCCCTCAAAACGTGGTATTTATTTAACAGGCTCTCTGACTGACTCTGGAAACCTGCTATTTTGACTCAAGAATTTTTCTCAGTGAGTTATATTAGATAAATATAACCAAAGTGTGTGATTATGCTGGGTCGATTAACTCCTGATGTCAAAACGAAACCATTTCTTTGGCTCTGTTTTCTCCAGCAATTTGTCACTGGTTTATGTTTAAAAAGCCCCTCCCTATGGCTGAGTGATGGAAACTTTGAAAATCCATTAAATCTTTCATCTGCAGTTAATTGTTCCTGATGTTGCACACTGCACCTATTCACAATCAGACTTTTTTCCTCTGCAGACAAGGTGCTCTCTGCAAGACCTGCAGTTAGCACAGCACTGCACTTCTCTCAGCACTTTTCCTGCACTGGTAGAACATGTATTACAAATTTCAATCCCCTTTACTTTGCTGCAAGAGCCTGAGCTAAATCCTGCAATGTGCTGACTATCTTCAGCTCCTGCTGTCAGCAGGAGATCTCAGAGGAAGAGTGTGTGTGTGAATCATGCCTTTTCCTGTATTTTACAAGTTTTAAACCATGGTATTTAAACTCTGTTTAAGACATCTTATATGCCACCCCTGTCTTGCTCTTCTGGGAGATTATAATAGCATTTCTGTCTCTCTTTTCCCTTTATTTTCCCCAGCATGTCTAGTAAGACAACCTCTACATAGTGAATGTTTTTTTACTCTGAGCACATTCTAGTGCCACAGTGGGATAGCCTTCCCAGAGAGTTATGGTCATACCAAGTTGCCACCAAGCACTGATAAGTGCTACTACTTCCAAAGCTCTGTAAAAGTGGCAAATATCATCACAGATACCAAACTATATTTCATATATGGTTTTTATGTATGGAATTGAATATTTCATATTTGGAGAAGGAAAAATGAAATTTTGTGCTTTTATTTTTTTAACTATATAGTGTTGATATTTGCAACAAGGAAAATGTACATGGGGCTGGGAAGGGTGAGAAATCAATTTGATGCAGTATTGCAGCAACCCAAAAAATTCCAAAGAATAGTAACATTGATTAGTAATCTCCCTGGTTCTGTTTATTTCTAATCATTAATTTGCTCTGATCCCTATACTTTAGGCTTGATGATAGAAATCCACCTCAGCAAAAGTTAATTTTGTTTAAGAAAAGTTCCTGAAATTTGAGTAGGCCTTGGGTTAGCTGTTGGAACTTCGCCAGGCATGACACAACCTACCTACCTCATTTGTAGGCATTTTATTCTACAAAGAAACTGCCTGACAATGTTTGCATTGAGGAACAGAGAAGTGACAGCAGCAACACAAGATTGTGCTCAGAACCAGGGGAATTAAATCAACTTGAGTAAACCAAATGCTCACCCAAATTCCAAGGTCTCCTCACAGGCCACAGGGAGACCAGTGGACAGCAACCACCTTTGGACAGAAGGTTGAAAATGTTTGCAGACAGAGTCACTTTCTGCCACTGGCTGACAGAGGCAGAGAAAGGAGATTGTGGCAGAAGGAAGTGAGAAAGAAATTATACTTTGTCTCAGTCCTTTGACCTCAGAGATTTCCATGTAATTAAAGCAGGAATATGGTTCCCAGGGATTTTGGGAAATGAATGGTTGCCAAAGCAAATACCACCCCCATGACACCCTCCCTCCCTCCCTCCTTGTAAACAGTCTGTAATCGCTTCATAATAGGCTGCACCGATGGGAAATGGTGATTAATACTGTTTACCACTAAGAAACTCCTGTTGCTTTTTTACCAAGGAGTCATTAGAACCAGGTTATACTATGGATGTAGGGCTACCTTCCTTAGAAATCCCAACTCAGGGAGTGCACTGCATTCAGTCACTGCTCTGTGATGGGGTTGAGGTGAACGAAGCAAGGAGGAGGAGGTTTCCTGCTCTCTGAGACACTTCCCTTCACAGCTCCACAAGCTCCCTAGAGATTAGTGAGCATTTGCAGGAGCAGAGGTGTGGGGCAGACAAAGCTTTTTAATTTGTTCAGTGCTCACCAGTGAAGAAGCCATCTTTTCTGGTGTCTGTTGAAAACAATGACAGAGAACATTTCTCAATTGACATTGTAAACTGGGGAACTGGAACTAAAAGCCACTTCTTTGGTAAAATATTGGAGTTAAAGAATGCAATAGTTTCAAGAGGGTTTTTTCTTTTCTGTGGTAGGATTAAGCCCAGATTAACCTGGCATTTTAGAGGCTGTGACTAGAGCCTTGTGGAACATAATCTCGGTGCCCTGAAGAAGGCAAATTTGCTCAAAGGTCCCTAATAGTGCCAGTGCCCCTCCAGGCAAGTAAACTCCTGTTTCTATGTGTCATATCAGCCCTTAGGAAACCCTCCCAAGCTGGGCCGCTTGCTCTGTCTCATTTTTCCAAATCAGTAGGATTCAGGCTGAGCTCATGGATAGTACCAAACAAATATGTTGTTGGAAACATCATCACAGACTCAGACGGTTCCAGTCTGAGGCAGGAACCAGGAGCCCAGTCTTGATTTGTGCTCAAGCAACTGTGATGCCAATGGAAAGTATCCATCTCCTGGGACCTTAATTGTAGTTGCCTGCTCGGTGAAACTCCTGAGAACGTGTCTTGTGAGAGTACTGAAATGTCTTTAAGGCTCTCAGTGACCATTAGGACTCATAGGGTCTTACTTCCTGCATAACACAAAACCGTGAAGTTTCATGGGGAAATCCCCTCTTCAGGCCCATAACTTCTCACTGAGAGTTAATAAATCTTATGATGGCAGCATTTCACCCTTGCAGTAACACATCTGAGGGAAAACGGCTCACATGGTATCATGTGCCTTCTCCTCCTTCTCTCTCTTTCTTTTCTTTATTTTTTAAAATCTTTTTTATTACTCTGTGTGTGTGTGTATGGTGAGCAGGGAACAAAAGTGGTCCCACATACCTTTTTTTCCCCACACCTTCTGTAGCACTTTTCTTAAATGACGCAATTGACTCGAGCCACAATAGGAGAGCAGCGGTGTGCAACATGATGAAATACACACAAGATCAAAGCTGAGATGGTTCCGAGCCAGAGAGTGGGAACATGGGTCTGAACTTTCCCAGAGTCTGAAGGAGCTGGTTCAGCCCATTGTGAAAGTTCTGGGTAGATTCCAGGTGCACATTTTCCTAAAATGTGGAGATATTTAGATCATTATCTCTCATTTGAACTTATTACAATGAAACGTCTCCTCTGTTCACTACTTTTGTAACTGGTTTCATGATTTTATTATACTTTTTTAAGAGACTTTTATGGCAGTGTGGTATTTGCTTGAATGTGAATGGGAGCATCATGTTTAAAGATTGATGATGCATAACACAAGGTGAAAAGGGGTTCATAACCTTACATGGGATCTTGCTCCTCTCTGGCAGTTCCAAACAACACAGCAGTGTCTGCCCAGCAGATAACATTTCTTCCAGCAGCTGCTATGAGAGAGTGAATTCCTAAGGGGCAGTAAGCCAAATCCACCTCTGTGAATAACAACCCCTACCCATTCATTAATGCATTATGTAATTAACATTGAGAATTACATTATGGGAATTAAACTTTTCTTAACGGTCTGCAGTGGAAGTTCTTCTCTTCATGGATTTATAGCTTTGTCACATTTTAATTATTTGGACTGAAACTTTCCATGTTCATGCTCTGCCTCAGGCTGGCATTTTTTTTTTTTTACTGAGGGGGATTTTTTTTTGGTGGTTTTTTTTTTTTTTTGGTAATTAATGTTTTAACAGTCTGGCCATTTCTGAAAAAAGGAGATGGAGGAAAATAAATTACTCTTCTAAACCAGACATTTTTTCCCTAACTGTTTTTCTTGAAACAGTGAAAAATCTTAAGGCTTTCAGGAGGAAACCTGAGATGGAATGAACTGGGAAAGAGGGAGGTGATGTTATATTGGGTTTAAGGCCACGGACATGGCAATGTGCATGTGGTCCAGACACCAAAGTCTCTGCACTTCTGAAAAGTGCCAGTCTGTACTATAAACTTTTTACATGGCAGGCAGATGAGTTGAAATCCTAAACAGAAGGGCATAACCACAAAAAAACCCAGCAGTATAGGTGATCACAGCACTATTTGTTCTTTGAGCTATAGAAAAGTGCAATGAGCTGCCAACCTCATGGAAGGTCGTGGTTGTTAGTTTTAATTCATCATTTTTTCAGTTTTCCATTTAAGTCAGCCCAATATCATTGCCTGTGGAGACAGATAGAGACCATTTACACATTTAAAAATTAAGATTTTAGAAAGGTTTTCTAAAAGATGTGTACAAAGTTAGAATCCCTTTTAATATGCCTTTTAGAAATATGGCACACTAAATCTAGGTGATTGATTGTATTGATTTTACTGGCTTAAGCCACATTTCCTCCCAGAATCAGGAAGAGGAGCCAGGATTTTGAATTTCCATATATTTTTTCTGGCTATCAGATGCATGTATGTATCACATCTCCCTTTAACCATCTGTTCTTGTACAACAACAACATACTACCTCTGCCAGTTGTTCCTTCAGCTCCCATGGCAGATAGCAATGCACATCCAAAGGCAGTGGGATTTGGCTGATACATGAGGTTCATGCCTACCCCCCATCCCACCTTTTCCCTTACTAGGGTGAGCTTACCTGGAGTAATTAAAGACCCAAGCCTGCTGTAGGGTTGGCTTTAGCTTGTCATGTTTGCCAGGCAGCATGGAAGAGAACTCTCTGAAATGCTCTCACATCCATCCTGGGTTACTTCCTTAGCATGTTATCCATGGGCTCCTCTTTCAAGCTACTGGTTACCCACAGCCACTATCCGAAAACCATGAGGAAGCCACTCCCAACACAGGCTTGTTCCCTCTGATGTGTTTTCTTATAGGAAGACTTGAAATAGGAGAGGGAAGAGGATTATCCAGACTACTTCAAGAGCGCTTTTGTTAATATGCTTATTTTAGAAATATTTCTTCTCTTGAACATCCTAAATTCCTCAGATCTTACTCTCTGATAAAGCAAATGTTTGTAGTAGCTGAAAATAGCTCTATGCCAATTTAGAAGGCTGGGACTAGAAAGGCTCACACTTGGTTCTTCCCATGATTTCCTGTCACACTCCCCAGCCGGTGGAGCTGAAACCTCACGAGAGGCCTTTCTGCAGATCTGCAGTGATAAATGACAGTGCAGCTCTGGAGAGATGGTTGCACACTCAACATATTTGCGTTCCCCACGAAATCAATCAAGGCCTCTTACCAACCAGGATGTTGTAGTCTCTAAGCAGTAAGATTCTACCCTCCAAATTCTGCTGTGAGCAAAACAAGTGCAGCTGCTTTTTTTTTCCCCCCGAATTGATTACCTCAATTACTCACTTTATTATATGAAACCTAAGGAAAAGATAAAGTGCACTAACTTCTGGCGACCTGGCAGTTGCAACTCAACCATCCAAAATTAGAAATTGATGCTGGTTGCTTTGTACGGTTCCATGGGAAGATTTATGTCTTTATGTAGCCAGTGCTGATGGAATAAATTAAACTGGGCATGTAAAAGGAATAAAGATTTACTCAGCATTTGAAAACTGGCTTCAATGCCTCATGGAAGAGTGTGGCAAATATTCCATAGACATGCAAATATATCACACTAGCAAAGAAAGCCTGGGTAAATTGTCCTTAAAGCCACAACATTTCACCCCAGTGCCCTCTCATTCCCAGAAAAGTCTTCTAAGCTGCCGGGGAAAATTTCCCAATGCAGAAAAAAAAAAGCATACTGGGCTCACAGAACATCAGATTTTAGAAATGGACCTAAAATAAGACTCAGATTCTATCCCATCCTTCTTTCAAGATGAACCGTGTTGCCCTAGCCAAGGAGAAACTGGTTTTGATTTGCTCCACATTTTGCTTTCATGGGAGAAATGTGTTTGTTTGAAATCTAGACCGTAAGTTTTTGGGCCCATAGGGTCAGATACTCTAGGTGGAGCATGCAGTCAGTGTATGGTGTTGGAAAACTGCTGTGGCTTTCCTTGCAGACTCTCTGGCAGAGTCACTTAGACTGCACTGTGCTTACACCATGCAGGGCTTTTCAGTAAACATATTGGCACACTGCTATTTTAATTTTAATTTTGAACAAGGGACTGCTCAAGGAAAGAGACTAGACTTAAACAGATCATCTTTCCTCCAAGCTTGCTGCCAGCAGGAAGAAAAGTTGGTTTTCATTCATGCCCATTTGGCAAGCCAGGTCTGTGACTTAGCCTAGATTATGTGTTCAGAGCTATGTACAGGATTTTAGTCATTCTTCTTGCGCTGCTTGTACAGCATTGGTCACTTTTGCCCAGACATTCCCCAGGACATAAAAAGGACATCAATTTTCCAAAACCGTCAACATTCCAAAAAAGTCACCAGACACATCAGGGAAAGGAGGAATTTAATACCCATGTCTTGCCCAAAAAATATAAAACAACTGAAGGTATGGCAGGGTTTTTTCTGCATTTTACATTAAGGGTCCATTCAGAAGCTTTGGTCCCATGTAAGATTTGAACCTGAAACATGCTGCCTCATGCAAGAATTTTGCTATTTGAGACTCCTTGTTGCAAATACATTTCTTTGTCAATGATTCATAGCAGGTTCTTTCTTGGATGACTTGCGTTTCATTTTTTGCTTTCAAATGTATATATTGTGTGAGTCCAGCTGTGAAGTCATTGAAATAAATAGTCTTTTTCCCTTCTCTGTTCATGGGCAATTTGTTGCTGGGATTTATATCTGTTCTGATTGGGTAGCTTGGCCACATGATTAATTTTAAACTCACTCTTTGTTAGGTTCTCTCTAAATTTACTTGTTTCCAGCCTGAAACTGGTTTCATCCTTTCAACAGGTAAAAGAATGCCAAAAGTTGCAGGATTGGATAAGCACTGGACTGAATACAAAGTCCTCTAATGAGGACCAAAGAGAAAAGGAGTGAATCAAAGGGAAACTGCTGATTAATACCAAAGAGTATGCGTAAAAATACATGTGCATGAGTCATCCACAAGAGAAAGAGAGACTCCACATAAATCCAACTTGCACTCTAAAAAGCAAAAAGTAGAAGGACTGCCCTGGAAAATAAGCTAACAGTCACTTGGATGCATGCAGATCAATCTGACTCCCACCATCTGCTGAGGCTTTATGGGAAATGGATGGAATTCTCCTTCCTTACACCTTAATTTTGCAATCTCCCTGCTCATGACACTGCTCCTTAGATATTTCAAAAGAATGTAATCCGTGCTTAAGGGCCAGGACCTGCCAATGCCCAGATCATCCATGCAGCATCTCTGCTGAAGAAATAATGGGGACAAGGCAACCTGAGGCAGACTTTAGTCCCACTGCATAGCAAGGTTGTTGCAAAATTTTGAAGACCACAAGAACTTTAGAGATAAAAGCAGAGGCTACAGCATGGGTGCACTAGAATCAGTTGAGGTTTAGGACTGATAAGAACTTGTTTACAAGCTTGTCCCACTAATAATAAAAAAGTGTACTGGAAGAACAGATAGAAGAACAGATGCATTTACTACCTACACTCTACTTTCAAACCCATTTAAGTAGCAAAAGTGCCAAAAGACAGCTACTGAAAAATATCTTAATAACCTGGTATTTTCTTATGACAACTCTTAGGGAATCTGAGGAGGAAGAGGATATCCAGGTTTGCTGACTCTTAGACTGCTCAGTGAGTTTGGAAATTTTGATCAAAATGGGCATTCTCAGTCTTCCCATCAGTTATCTCACAATCCAAGAAATGGTATCACTGGAGAGTGACATCAAAGCTAAAGGGACAGGGAGAGGAAGAAATGAGGGATAGGACATGACACAAACAAGGAGAAGGCCTGTCTTTTACACTTACGAATCTATGGTTTAGAGAATATGTAGGTCTTGTCTGAGGACTGTAATATGTCTACTGCCTGGCAGTGGGAACAGGCAAACTACTTCCATGGAAAGGACATGTTCAAGAAGAGGTCATGTGGTCACAATATCTTCTCACTCTAACTCTTCTCCAACAACTCAAATGGAAATTTTCATCAAATCTGGAGATGTCACCCTCCAGCAACATAATTTCTTCAGTTGCAAGGTGACTGCACATATTATAGGATATAAAGAGATTAATAAGGACTTAGTGTTTGGGCAGCAGAGGCTCTCAAGTCTCTATTCTGAGGTGAAGAAATATAAAAGGTGATGCAAAAGTCAGGAGACAGGGGCATGGTCTTGTTTACATGAGAAGCAAATACTAAATGTGATGATGAACTGAAGTGTCTGTGACAGAGCCTTTCTCATAAAGTCATCTTATTGACTGTAGTAAGTCCTCAGTGAACCTCCAGAACTGCAATGGGTATTTCGTTAGTATTTGAATAGAACATTTAATGGAGGTTTAATCTCCTTTTATGTCAGAATATAGAATTAGTCATCTCAGAACAAGTTGAAGGAATGCATAACATATATGGCAAAGGGCACATTCTGATGTTTGTCCCAGGAATAAGCCTCACAAAACTACCAAGTGTCACTTTTCCTGCAATTTGCCTTGTTTTAATATTATTCCATTTTCCCTTGAGCCATCCTTGAGCTGACATTAACGGGATGCACTCCATTAACCTCCATGAAGCCAAGGCCTTCAAAGCTCTTAATCTGACAGTGTTTTACTTTACTATGGGGTGTAAATCAGCTTTAATGCCAGGACTGGAGGCACTGTAATCTAAGCCTGGAAAAGTTCAAAGGGTGTTGCAATGCATGTAAAAATCTATATGAAATAGAAGGATGCTTTTCCCCCTGAAGGAAAGAAAATGCTTTATTGGTTAAGCACTCTGATGTTCCCTTGGAAAGGCTAGTGGTGGTTTTTCCTTTTTTTAAAAAAGGGAAAAAACAAGTACAAATTACTTCTGCTAGGAAATACCAGCCAATAATTGGTAGATGTAATTCTGCAAAGTGTTAGTGGTGAAATCTTTCTGCAAGATGCATCAGGCCAGTGTTGAGGCCAGTTTCTTCTGGGTAACCCAACCAGATCCCACAGCACAATGCTGCAAACCGTTCAGCCTGTCTCCTGCCTCCTGCCTCCGAGGCTGGCTTTCGTAGGAAAGTGTTTTACCTCCCTCACCCACCTCAGAAACTCAGCTCCTGCCACTAAATGGCCAAAATGGTTTTGAGATATTCTGTTAAGGCCCAAAGCCACCGACCTCAGTGCTACTGAATTTCAGGCAAGATGTCCCTTCTGGTTTCACTTCTCTCGAGCAGTCTGAGCTCAGAATATCTAATTGTGGGTTACTGGCATAGAAACAGCGAGCACAAGAGCAGATCCTTGCAAAAGGGAAGCTTTGAATGCGATAGGAAGGGAAATGTATGGATTGAACTTGATTTTAATTTTTATAGCTGACACCAATGCATATTTGGATTCTTTTATTCTCTTATAAAGACTCCATTTGTCCACTGACTTGGGGGGAGGAAGAGATATAATGAGTGACTTGGAACATCAGCACTAGAAGCTGGAAAGAAATGGTGTCCAGCCCCATTTTAGAATGGCTGTTCTAAAGAAATGCTGCAAAGGATTAGCTTTGATATTTTAGACTTCCAGGGAGGAAACCAAATTAGCATCAGAAAGGAAGATGTGTGGGTTGCCTCAAGTACAACTGATGGGTTTAATGTTAACATTATGAGAGTCATGCCAGAAATTTTCACTGCCACAGAAACCCAACAGCAGGAATAGGTAGGTGCCCAGGAAAATGGCACTGAGGATATGAACTGGAGTCCAGATGGCTCTTCCAAAAGAGAGACTGGGAAATCATCCTGGCAAAATACAATCCCTGTCTTTGCTGCCTCTTTACAGACAGGGCTACAGCTGAAAATCAATGCAATTAGCTGGATGACCTAGAAAAAGGCAGAGAGAGCCTCTCTTTTCAGAGAGTTTCTTGTGGTTGGACCGAAGTCCCATTCAGGAGAAGCATCCAGCAAGAATTTCACAGCTTACTGAAAAGTGGTTCAATGCAATGTGGTTGAATTGAATGCAATGTTTCACATTAGTCCTGTGCCCAATCACTTTCCACCCAGTGACTCCAGGGAGTCCCTAAATTAACAAGGTAGTGAATCTCGACTGGGATTCTAAGGGATGGGAGCCATGCAACACAAAGTAACATTCTAAATGCTGAATTTCTTAAAATCTCTGTCACAAATGTTAATGACACAATATGAGAACAACTTTCCACTACCTGTGGTCTCAGACAGAGACAAGACTCAGAGTTCAGAGCAATGTTTCTAATTATGACAGCACCCACAGGGTTAAGATGCCAGTCGTCCTAGAGTTATTTGTAGCCCTAAATCATTTCCCTCTTTTAAGAACTATTCTTTCTCTTTCATAGTCTGGCATAAAAAGCCCAGCATCTAGACCCCAATCTCTCCTGTCCAAAAAAAACCCCTAATTCTTTGCCCTTGTTTCCCTTCATGGTCTCATCAGCTCATACCATTTTGCCCAGCCAAGAAGGCACATGCAAATGAGACATAAGGGAGCCTATTGTAACAAGACCCCATGAATCTCTTATCCCTAAAGAGCTTTAAAGCCATTTTCCCTCCTCCAGGGACTCAAACGCAGCATCTCCAAAAAGCACTTAGCCTCTGCCAGCCTAGGTCCTGGGAACTTGAGTTTATTCACAAACTCACATGTTCCAGTTGACAGCATTAGGCAGTGGCTGCCAAGCTAACAGGCCAGTGGGTGAATGTTTTTTATTAAAAATAAATAATGTTTTTAAAGCAAATCCCGGTGAATTGTATCTTCGCCTTTGAAATAGGATGGGTATCAGATCTCTGGGTTTGAATTCACTCTTCACCTGTGGGACCGTCCAAAATTGACACAAATCACCCCTCTGCTTTAATATCTTTGATGTTTTTTGATTTTTCTCTCCTAATGGGTATGGAAGAGAACTTTTTTTGTTTTTACATAAACTCTAGAGAATTGTTTTTGAGTACAGTCATGCAGACAGGTTTCTAAGATATGTGCTTCAAATACACATTAATGTTCTTATTTGAACGCCTACAAAGTTGGCCTGATATATAAAGATACAAGATGTACTGATACATGTGCCAGTTGTGTTTGATACAAATCTAGAAATCAAGCTGCAAGCATTTTGTTTTGAATCTCTGGGCCAAAATGTAAAGACCTTATACCTAGGTGCAAATGAAGCCTGTTTCCATTCAAGTCTTTTTTTAGTACTTTTTTTTATTAAACCATTATGAATATTCTCAGACAATAAAAAAAAATTAATTCACCTAAATAGGGGTTTGCAGTGGTAATTTAAGAACCTGAACCAAATTTGAATTCAAGAATAGGAGAAAGAATGGGGTTTACTTGAATGAAGGATTTTGATTAGTCTTACACAGAAAATTTGAATTAAAAAGTGAGCATTATTTCTGAAAAATAAATCCTTATCAATTACATGTTTTTAATAATTTTTGAAAACTGTTTAAAGGGTAGTTTCTGCTTATTCAAAGCATTTTATTTTAAGAACATCTATAATACTTTTTTACTTGGGAATCAATCAGGTACCTGCTGAGAAGGCTGTCTGTTTGTTCCACTGCATCCAAAGGAGTTGGATTTTTCCTTCCTGTGAGATTCTAGCCCAGGCTTTCCTAAGCCAGAGAGAGTGAATAGCCAAGAAAAAAATGTTCCTGGTAATGAAGAGAGGAAACAAAAAGCTTTTAAAAAAAGTTTCTGCAATCTTGTCTTGCTCACTGATTGTAACATGTAATCAAGTTTTTAAAGGGCCTGTAAAGGAAGTCATTCAACCAGGTTTGCTGTGTCACTTTCCACTTCATGAGTTTTTCAGAAAAGTCTGAGAACAGCTGAGTAGAACACAGGAGTGAGCTTTGAAAGATCTGTAATGCATCACGAGAAGGAAACATCTTTGCCATCCAGTTCTGAACTCATAATTTAGCTAATCTCACCCTGTTTGGAAATTTCCAGATGAGGTGTGACCATAGCCAAATTTCACCTGCAGCCCTCTTTGTACCAGCACAAAAACTAAGTGACTCTTGCACATCCAGCATGCTGACAAACCTCCCAGGAGTTTCAGAATAAGTATCACAGATGAGAAAACAGATCCTTGTTGTTCTGAGGTGATCTGGTAAAATTGTAGTGGAGCTGAAGTCTGATGTAAGATTTCTGAAATCTTAGGGCTAAACTTAAAGGGCAGAGTGATTGGTGCTGAAGAAGATGTTCTTGAACTGATGTTGTCAAGATCAAATCAGTTTTCTGCAGTTTAACTTCCAACCAAATGTTACTGAGTGTATTGTGTGGGGGTGTATGTAACTGTATAAATGTAATGCATATACATAAATATGTCAGATTTCTAATTACTAGCTTCCTACTTTCTTAAGCAGTTTGGGACCATTCACTGTGAGGAGGAAGGACAGAGTTTGAAGCCAAGTTAGGTTTTCTTTAGTTAATATGACTGTGTAAGGCTTTCTAGCTACAGAGCTGGAGTAAGACCTAGAAGTTGCCCAAACACTGCTGGGTCAAATACAGAAGCCTTCCTAAAAAAGAGAGAAATACCAGGCAAGGAACAATAATGTCAACATAAAACTCAGCTGATGGCTTTTTATTAATGTATATCATGAACATTATTGCAGAACTAAAAATTCTTCCCTCCACTGTTTGTTGCTTTTCCAGGGGTGGGGTTTGAGGGAATGAGGCATTACATTTATGTCAAATAGAGCCATTTGAAGGCACTGTGGAAGGGCCTGGTTTCTCTCTTGTTCTTTCCATGCCTCTTCTGTTTATTCATTCATCCATATTCAGTCTCTTCCTCTGTGCCTAAGACTCAGTGAACATAAAATCATAGAATCATAGAGTATGCTGAGTTGGAAGGGACCCATCAGGATCATCAAGTCCAATTCCTGGTCCTGTGCAGGACACCCCAAGAGTCCCACCACATGCCCGAGAGCATTGTCCAAACACTTCCTGAGCTCTGTCAGGCTTGGTGCTGTGAACCCTTCCCTGGGGAGCCTGTTCCAGTACCCAGCCACACTCTAGGTGAAAAACCTTTTCCTCATATACAACCTAAGCCTCTCCTGACTCAGTTTCATGCTGTTTCCTCTAGTCCTGTCACTGGGCATGAGGATGAAGAGATTGGTTCCTGCCCCTCCACTTCCCTTTATGAGGATGTTGAAGCTTGGTGCGTTTTTATATCGTGGTGCCCAAAACTGCTCACAGCACTCAAAATGTCCTGTACCAGCCCCACTGCTGTAACCAGAAAAAGATATGATCCCAGGGACCCTGTGAAAGTCCTTATAAGAGTCCTTGGAGAGAGAGATAGTGAACTGATCAATGTCCTTGCTGATAAGCAGAGAATCTGTAAGTCTCTTGCCAGAGAGGAGCTAGAGAACTAGAACAGCTTTCAGCTATGTCAGGCCAGGCAGCTCAAGTCTGAATATCTTCAGATGTGCCTTGGCTTTCCAAGTAAGTACCATCTAGTCTCTGCATCTTCTGAGGATTGTTAACCCATATTCTGACCTTAGGCTAGGTTCTTTTCAGTCCTGATCCAAAATAGCTCTGCTGATTTCAGTAAAGTGACTCTGGATTTGTGCCACTCAGTGCAAAATTGGAATTTGTCCCCTTAGAGACCAGCTGTCCCAGCAGAGTCTATGTGTGGTGCTCATTCAATCAGTGAGAATAAAGCACAGCAAGCTGGGGGTGCCATGACCTTCTTACTACCTCCCTTGTGTCACCCAAAGCAAAAGAGGTCCTGCAAAGTCAGCCATCCAAAGCACAGAGCAGGCTATAAACAATCCAAAGACCCTGTTTTCCCAATGCAAGGGAAAATGCTTGGGCAGCTCTGAGATGTATGGATTGTGTTTAGTCTACATGCTTAAAAATAATAATAATAAAAATATTGTTCAGGCCAGAAGGAATTTCCAGGCTTAGAACATCATGGAAAGCAACTACCTTAGTCTGCAGAGTAAAAATGTTCCAGAGAAATCCAAATAAGCTGCTCCTCATCCTATTAATTCATCAAACTTGGCCATGCATCGTTGTCTAGCACAGTACCCGTTCCTAGGCAATAATCTTCCTCTTCATGGTCAGTCATGAGCTATGAGAGATTCCTCCCAGCCTGTGTGAACTCGATTGGCACGGGACATTTGCCAAACAGCCAAATTTTCCCCATGAGATTAAAGTCCTCAGATACAAAAGACCCTCTTCCAGCAGCATTAGTCATAGGGTGCTGCACTGTTATTTATACGAGGCTCAGATCCTCAGCTCCCCTTTCATGGGGAGGGGGATACGTCTGAAATCACACCCTGAGGAGGATCACGTCGCTCTGGAGCTGGGCATGTTGGCCTCAAGATAATTGGGCCAGACACATTTCAATGGCAAATCGTATTTTTCACAGTCCCAACAGCCAGACATGTTTACCTCAATTCCCAGGGTAAGCAGAAGTCAGAACGCTGAGACACTCACCATCATTCAGCTTAGAGGCTTATGCTCTTTGCTGGGAGCTAATTTGGGAACACTAGGCAGCATATCAAGGCCGTCTCAGCACCGCCATGTGCAGCTGCAAAAAGCCATTCAGAACTGCAGCTGGACGCCTTTTGCCTCATCTTAACAGCTGCCATAAATATTCCCATCTGATTTCCTTCATGTGATCATTCCTTTGACATGTTCTCCTTCACTGGAGGCTAAAGATTTAACAACATTGATGGCAAGATCTGGACTGGAATGTTTGATATCTTTGTAAGAATGATAACTTTGATTCTCTAGTATTTATCTATTGAATCTTGTGTCTGTTTGCAAAAGGAAATTCCTGGATGGAAACTTCTCTTTGTGATTCTAGATAACCCAACTGTTCTGCAGCATCTGTAACAATTGTTATTAGACAGACAGCATTAAGTTCTGGACATGTCTTTGAAACTTTCAGGTGGTAGGACCTAATTATTTATTCTGGAAAGAAAGATGCACTGACTCCTCTAAATTAACCTTCTGGATGCTCATTTACGAACAATGAAAGTCCAGGTGAATTCACTCTGGGATTTGTACCTCTATATCCACAGAAAGACAAACTCACTGCTGAAGTAAATGGGAAAAACTCCACTGAGATCAATGGCTCCACCATTACAGATTCTAGAGCCTGGCTGCATATGTGCAAAGAAAGTGTCAATCATTCTCATTTCAGAAACCTATACCCATTCCATAGCCAAAAAGTATAAAGTCAGTCAGTCAAAGGAAATCCTGCCCCTTCTTGAGTGTGGGTTAAGTGGCTTTGCCAAAGAGACCAGCAGAGGCTGTAGAACAAAAGCCATTATTTTTTACTGAACATAGAGCTTCTGTTTAAATGGATATATGTTCATGAACAGTACAGACTGCCCTACAGTTTTCTGAAGCACATGAAGTTGGAACAAAATCCCTTTAAATCAGGGGTTTGTTGTGATCTCATTGTTCACTCATTCTCTAGAGCCACCACTGGGCACATCCTCTACAGCTGGGCTGTTCAGCACCAAGGGGTTTCCTGCTGCTCTGCCCTAGGTAGACCTCCAGACTACCCAGAGGCAGAAGAGAGAAGTAGCATTCCTCTGGGGAGCAGGTTCACTGCATTAGTCATTGATGTTCTGCCTGAAGATCAGTGTGGCTGGCAGTCAGCAGAGAATAAATTATAACATTCACCAGCAACTCAGTAGGTAGGGAAGCAAGGTAAGACTCTGTGTTACCCCTTCACTCCTAGCTCAGCTCTATCAATTATTCCAGAACCACAGCTGTGATCAGTGAACAGGACAGGGATTGTTTTCATTTTATCATGTTGAGTATTTCACTCAGGCACCAACTGAGAAGTTATTCCTGAGAGCTTTAGATCTGCTGCATAAGCCTGGCCTAAGCAAGTCCTGGTCCATTTACATAAGACCTAGAGTCACTGGCATTTTCTATGAAAATATGTATCTGCTTTTGACTTCTTTTGGGATAAGAGTCCAGAGCACTAAATCTGATACTTGATAGCCTCACAGAACATGCAACCAGAGTATACACTTCTTTGGATGACCCCTAATTTGTTTCATGACCACCAAAAAGCCCAACACTTCTATGAGGGTCAAAGGTCCACGATGCTGGAGCTTTCAACCAGCAGTGTGATGTGTGGGGAGGCATTAGAAGTGTGTTCACCTGGAAAGATCTGTGTTCACTATAACACTGGAGACAGAAAATGCTTCAATTTTACTCTTAATCTTTTCATCTGACTATCTCTATTCTCCTATGCTGGGGTAAAAGTAATCCCAACCACAAACAAAGCCAGTCTTCTCCCAAAAAACCCATCTCATCTTGTCCCAGAGTTGCCCCTCTGGAGCTGAAACCCAAGAGAGTGTCCAGGGAAGGTGTGAGTGTGGCTGTAGGTGTCTGACTGTGGAGGGAAGTAGCCACAACTCAGAGCTGTAATCTCAGCAACTAAGATACTAATTTTTGTTTGCCATGGGTCCTTGCATATACGTATCAGAACCAGCTCAAGCATCTTGACTTCAGTACACAGAGCAGCCAGGAGACATGCTGTGACTAAATGCAGAAGACTGTGCTCTAAGGACTTCTTTTGACCCTGGAATGATGGCAGAAGATTATTTTGACCTCTTCATTTGTCCCAGCCTTGGTGCTGTAGAGTATAAGATAATACTTTGCTACAGATTATAGTTTCAGACTATTTGATAAACAGGAGTCTATTTTTAGGTAATAGAATTGCCTGGGGCACTTGTGAAATCTTTATCTCTGAATAGTTTTAACAGCAGGTTAGACAAATCATTTCAGCAAAGGCAGTCTTGCCATGAGGTAGACAGCTTCCCTCTTCTCTGTTTTGTGTGACTCAGTATACTATAAAGAGAGAGGAAGAAAAGAAACTTAAGCATAAATTGGCAATACTTGCATCTATTTTGCAGCAGACAAACAGCACTGTTTGGGGACAGATGGAGATAAAGGAAACAGGAGAGGAGCTGAAGAAATGATGCACCAGAGAAAAAGAACTGACAAAGAAAAAATGGATAGAAATTAGATTCATTACAAGAATTTGGAAGCAAATCAGTGTTGCCTCTCCCACGTTTAAGAGACTCAGCAAAGGCAGGATCTAATACTGAATTTTAACACACTGAGTTTCAAGAAACATATTAGATCCCCCTCCTTTGAACCAGCCACCTCCATGGAAAAGTGAGTGAGCAGCTGATGCTGGGTTGACACAGCCAGTGCACTTTTAACATGTAATCCATATACCTACTGGGCATTTATGCTCTCTCATCCATCCCCTGTTCTCTTCACTTTAGCTTTTTCTTGATGCTGAATATCAGCAAAACCATAGCTACAAAACAGGTGTATACACCTGTTTTCTATGTTTGATATCTTGTTCTTGGGATATGACATGGGATTTTTTTGAATCTGAGCTTATGCAATCCTTGGGACAAATGAGAGGAGGAATCAGAAAATGACTGATCATGATTTGAAAGTGATACAAGGAGGTACAACTCCTTTTGCAGGTAATATTCAACTTGATTTTCAGCTCTTTATAAGACTCTTTTTTTAGCCTGATGTGAGGAGACACTCATACTTTCCAGGTCAAGGGTGGATCAAAAAGCATAGTAAGATTTGGAGACAGGTTTTGTAGTCTGCTCTGCTCATGGTGTGAGGTGGGGAGATGAGACTCTGTTTTAGCTGTTTCACTTTCCTCCAGGTTTGGCTGCACTGTCTGACCCATCTTTGGTGAGGGCTTTACCAGCAGTCTCCTGCTCTCTGTCCCACCGTGTTGACAGACCCTGCTGCACTTAATTAAGAGCTAGACACTGCAGACAGCAGCATAGCAGTCCCCAGCAGCATTACAAAGGAGCACATGTGTAAGGGAAAAGAGAGCATTTCCCATGCAAACCAGGGTTTGCATGCTCTGCCAGGTCAATTACAAGCTTTTTCAGCCACAGAGGAAACAGCTCTTTCTCCCTTTTATTAAAATGGCTGCTCCATCCCATTGTGGATTGAAAGAGCTACTTGGCTGCCCTTGCATCCCAGCTGACCTCCAACCACAAGCCTAGGTCTTTACCAGAAAGGAGGGGGAACCATCAGTCGCTAAATGAAGACATTGTCCTCCTGATTATCTCTTTGTTGCCAGTGTTGTGTGAGGTTATAGAAAGGAATAAAGCAGTTCCAAGATGGCTGTGGGTGAAACAGTGCGTCCCAGCCTGGATGAGCATTTTCTTCTGGCTGTGCTCTGCTCTGTCAGGAAGAGCTGTACTTATGAGGCATGAATTTTCTGGGAAAGATTGTTCTCCCCGTCTTCTCCTGCCAACACCATTTAGTGTAGCACACTGTTCCACGTTGTCTCTGTAGGCCTCTACCAGTTTCTTTTCTTGTCTGGGTTTGGATTAACCTGGCCTTAGAGAATCAGTTTGGAGAAGGTTTTGACCAATACAGGCAGGGAACAGGTATCAGTGACTGGGGTTCACTGAAGTAAGGAGGAAATAGGACATTCAGAGGGACCTGGGCCAGGGGTCAGGACAATGAAGGTGACCCTATAGGAAAGCAGGCATAGATTACATGGCCTGGTCTTCTGCCAGTTGTCTGCAATGACAAAAAAGAAGTTTGGTGGATTAGTTTGTATGGGAGGGCTTCAGGTTGGAGACCAGGAGGATCTGCCAGGAGCAAGGTTCAGATCAACAGCAAGACTGGAAATCTGGCACCAGTGAAGTCTGTGGCAAAGCTCCAGCTGGTCTCACTGAGCACTGGACAGTGTTTTTGGTCTTTCCTTGACGCTGAAAAAAAGGGTCTAATCTGTCTAGTAAAGGACATGTTCTCGGCATCATCTACTGACTTACCTACCATCTGTGAATTCAGTGCTAAATTTTTGGAGAACCAGTTCATCTGAGAGGAGTATCGTTTATTTGGTTGTAACTCTGGACCCTGGTGTATAGAATTTCTGTCTGTGAAGGCTAGAGGATGGGGGGTTATTTTGGCCTTGGCAACTGGCTGTTTCTTTTTGTGTGTATATTTTAATTTTCCTTCTTATCTCCACGTCATTCCTCCTGACTTTGGTGTCTTGCAGCAGCCTGCCCATTTAGCTTGGCACTCTCTTAAATGGGTAGTATATCCATCTTCAGGCTGGGAGGGTTTGCTCTTTGTGGGATGCAGAATGTGCTCTCTGGCTCAGTGGTCCCCGAGTTAGCAAATCACCTCATCCTCATGAAAGTGTACTGCAATATTGGACTACTCCACTTTTTCTGAAGATGTATCATACAAAGAGGGCTTTCTATTTCTGTCACTTCTGACCTTCCTGAATTTGAGAATACTTGGGGGAAGATATCATGGGTTCAAATTACTTTTTGCTGTCAATTTGCATACCTTCTGCCAACGCATACCATCACTCAGTGTCCAAGCACAGTGAATCATAGCTTGCAAAATGCCCCTTCAGTTTCTAATTAGCACATTCTGGCTGAGCAGCCTCAAGATTTTCAATTTTTCTTGTAGGAAACAGGTTAATGATAGTAAGACAGACACTGTATCTGGGGAACAGAGCAGCAAGAAAGGGCCTCCACTTTGCCAGCTGCTGAGTAACAACATGACCTTAAGAGGGAAATAAATTGTTTTTATAATTTCTGTGATGATTTGGTTGTTTTGGACTAACCAAAGTGTAATTTATTACACAAAGTATAATTTACAGTTTTGCTTTGATGTGATGCTTCTTGTTCCTTCCCTACAGAAGTTCGCTGTGCTGTTCAGGCCATCTTCTCCCCACTAGGTGTTTCCTACAATTCTTTCCATTGTCATCCCTGTTTTGCTGTTGTCAGCGATGGTTCCCTACGGCTTCAAAACATGGGCTTGGCTTTTAGGACTTCAGTCCAAGCCCATTATACTAAGGAGCCCTTTTTCCCCTCCACTATCCCAGGCTCATTATGAAATGCAATTTGCATTGGAGGACAATATCTGAAGTAAACATTCCCCACTGAGTATTTTCAAAGAGGCTTGGATGTACCCCTTGAAAGACAGCAGTGGTTGCTCCAGGGCTTTCCAGTCTGTCCTCTGGAACGGATCTACACGCACAACAACATGATCCAGAAACATGGGATTAATTGAATGTGTTGGTTTCCATATGCCCACAGCACAAAGGAACCCACTGTCTGTCATATGCATGATGATCCCTGTGTTAAGCTCCTGTCATTACAGGCACAAGCTATTTACTCGTGTCACTCTGAGGCTCCAGCAGCTGCTCAATTTCTTTTTGGGCAGGCCTGTCTATTGCTTTCCACTGCTATTTCATCTGCAGTCCTGCCCATGGGAGGGATGAGTAAGTGATGGGGAGGAGGTGGGCAGCGATGGCTCTGACAGAGGCATGTTTATGCTGGGCTTTCATGTTGTTCCTCTGTATCCAACGGAGAACCGTCCATCTCCCCTGCACAGGGAGAGCTGCATAAAGCACCTCTGTGTGTTTGGAGGGAAAGGCTGAGTTGCGCTGATATTCCAACTGGTTCATCATGTGCAATTGGGAGGCTCTGATGTACTCATTCCTTTCTACCACCCTCACTGACTCAGATCTCCTGCCTGCCTGTGATGGGGTTGAGCAGTCCTGGCTCAGCTCTGGCACAGAAACCCATACACAGGCCTGAATCACTTCTCCTTTTGTTGGTACTTTAGCACCTCCAAGGTATTGTCCATGTTATGACAGAGCACTGGCTTCAAATCTGAAGAAATTCCTCTGTGGTATTTATGTCCTCTCAGCATGGCTAGGAAAAGTGCTTCTTGTGGCATCCAAGAAGGGAAAAAAAACAGTGGTGCTGACACCCACTTTCCCAGATACAAAGAAGGATTAAAACACTCTGTCCCCAGCTTTTTCATGTTTTTAAACTGCGGAAATGTAATTTTTTTTCCCCCGAGAAAATTTTTCACATGGGATTTTTTTGCAAGTTTACACATTTCTTTTTGGCTTTGCCACACTGTTCATTTGTGGTTGTTGTATATTAATGAAAAATCTACGAAGATAAAAATTAGCATTCTTTGAAACATTTGGATTCTCCTGCTCAAAAGAGCTCTTCATTTTGAATTTTCTGTCCTGTCTTATGCTTTAAAGTACTCAAGAGTGACACAAGTTGACATATTTCAGAAGAGATAAAATACTGCATTGATACAAAGGGTGTTTTCCCATGTTTTGCACAGAAACTAGCATGTAATTCTTCTTCTTTCCTCTATTGTTCTTTCCTTTGTGTCAGAGTCTCCAGGAAATAAGTAAACCCCCAGAGTACTCCCAAGCCTTTGCTGCTGACACACACATGTTTACTAGATTGCAGTGCATTTCAAGATCCTGTTGAAAACTGTCTCTTTTCTGAACACTTAGTGGATGCACTCCAGCCCACATCATGGCTTCTTACCCATCTCTCCCACCCCAGATTACCATTATCAGGCCTCTCCTTTACTGCTGTTACTATTCTGAAAGGCAGCTGCCCAAATGACAGGTTTTCTGTCCTTTCTCCTCATTGCTTTGCTTGGAGCTCTGTTCCAGCAGGACTGCCACTGGAAAGAGTTCCTTTGGTTCCATGTCTTTACCCACAACGGAGGCTGGAAAGTATCTTGTATTATGTTCAGCAGAGTGTGAGGGAATAAAGGGAAGAAACCAGTCACTTCTGGTCACAAGGGATAGTCTGATTTGCCAAAAACAACCAGCTTAGACGGGATTCCCATTCCAAGTTGGATGTGATGATTCAGAAAATTGAGTAGATAATGAGCTGTTTGTATCAGATCCTGTTTGTTTACTTTGCTGCAGATCTGTGAATAGCCTGTTCATGAGAAGTGTCCTGGACTCTGACCTTGTAGAGGGAACCTACCTGAGATAAGCAGAGCAGAACCCAGAGCTCCATCTCTGCAAAGAAAACACTGTTTTCCTGCAAAGGCCACCTGACAGTTGCCCATCCCATGAGGCCACACAGAGGACACTTGGCTGCATGGCCATCAAATGAGTCCCTGTTGTTAGAGCACTGCATGGAATATCCCCAAGCCCTAACACATCAACTGGCCCAACACTGAGTTTGATGAAAGGCAGAGCAGATATTTTCCTTGAAACCAGATTTCTAGCTGGAGTGAAAGAAAAAGAACATGTTTTCCCTTTCCTCCTCTGTGCTGGCATCTATCCAGACAGCAGCCAATGAAAGCTGAAAGTCATGATGCAGTTTTGGGGAACTGAAATACTTCCTACGTGAGAAGTTGAAAGAGGCTACTCTGTTCTAACGCAGCCTTTTAGAGTCTTCTCATCTAATTCCAGTTTGAAATACTCTTTCAGGCATATATCCAGCCTTGAATTAAACCTTCCACATGATGTAGATACCCTCTCTTTTAAATTATTCCTTATTTTCTCCTTATTATGCCTTGTTATACTTGTGGCGACTTGACTGAAAAACCCTCCACTACAGTGTTAGCATATGGAGTTTATTGCCACAAAATACGAGCAAGGACAAGCACTTAGCAGGATTCAACCATTGGAAATATGACATGTCTTCCCAAATTTCTTGGGAAGTACATTCTGGGGAGTTCTTCCATGGAGGGACATAGTCCATTTCCTTCAAAAGCTGGAGTCAGGGTAGTTTTTCAGAGGCTAATTCTACAAAATGGATATGTTACATTGCTTGAAAGAAGGGAAGGTGAATTGCCTTTTATGAAAAGAAAATGAAATTTGGCAGGCCTAAGGGTTTTGGCATTGTGAGATACTGGAGAAATATTTAGGGAATTTTGCTCTTTTCTTGAGATATTTAGGAAAATGGGGAGGAGGAAGGAATCAGCAGTAAAAGATATAGGACAAAGAAAAAAGAAGAATTCTGAAGGAAATTCAAGTGGGGGTGGTTTAGTGGCAAAGCAAGGGGTTTCACTTCGAAGACTGAGTGTTCTGTTTTACACTTGTGACAGCTGATGAAACAGGCTCCAATCCAAAGAGATTCTAGTACTGATTAGTGAACTTATGCATTAAAAGAGTGAATTTAGAAGAAATTTTCAATTATTTATCATGTTCACAGGTGACACCTAAGTGTACACCTACAAGTACTTGCAGGAAATATGTTTTATATTAACTTGGAGGGGAGGGCAGGGTCTATGCTCTAAGACTGGGAAAGAGCAGCTTGAGAGCTGCTCAGCAGAAAGAAACCTGTGGTGCTGGTGGACAGCTGGCTGGATATGAACAGTGTGCCCAGATGGCCAAGAAGGCCAAAGGCATCTTGACCTGTGTCACAAATGGTGTGGCCAGCCAGACCAGGGCAGTGACTGTCGCCCTGTACTCGGCACTGGTGAGTTCACACCTTGAGTCCTGTGATCAGTTCTGGGGCCCTCACTATCAGAGAGATGTTGAGGTGCTGGAGCACCTCGAAGAAGGGCAGTGGAGCTGGTGAAGGGTCAGGAACACAAGTTCTATAAGGAGCACCTGAGGGAGCCTGGGGTGTTTAGCCTGGAGAAGAGTCTCAAGGGGGACTCCATTGCTCTCCACAGCTGCCTGAAAGGAGGTGGTAGCCAGGTGGGGTTTGGTCTCTTCTGTCATGTCTCTAGCAAAACAATGAAAGGAAATGGCACCAGGGAAGGTTCAGATTAGATATCAGAAGAAATATTTCCCTGAAAGAATGGTCAGGCATTGGAATAAGCTGCCCTTGGAGGTGATGAAGTCACTGTCTCTGTACGTGGTGAGGAGGTGTCTGAATGTGGCATTTGAGCATATGGGTCAGGATGAGTATGGTGGTGCTGGGTTGGTGGTTGCAGCAGATGATTTGAAGGTCTCTTTCAACCCTGATGATTCTGTGATTCTGTAAAAACATAATATCCAAATGGGTGTGTTTTGTTTGCATGGGCTAGGTAGAGAATATATAAACTTACTAGAGTTTTGCTATTTGACTTTGCATGTGGCACTCCAGGCTCTCCAGTCAGTACACCAGGCACTACACCAAGCACTCCAATCATTCAGGAATTGCAGGAAAACCTCAGGCAAGACATTTTCCCCCCACTACAACTGATAGCTGGCATTTTAAACTTGTTTGATTTTGCTCTTTTGTAATGACAGGAATGCTCTATTCCTATGCCTTTCCTCTGAATAATCTTTAAGATCATTCATCTGTGGATGCTGCCTTATATAACGTGGAAATGGAGGACATCAGTTTATGTTAATATAGAATATGCATTGACTGCTGCTCACAATGGAATATTCCATAGCTTTGTCAACCCTGCTTTTGTAAATTAATTGATAGGTCCTTGGAGATGGACCAAAGCCAAACAACTTGGACATTGGCTTGAACCCACCAAGAGGCAGATCTGAGATATTTGTTTGCTCTATTACAGGGAAGCAGTTTGGGTACAAGCAGCTGGACAGGGTGTAGTTTCTAGTGTCTGTAGGTAATGAATCACATCCACGTACACACAGACAGTGCTATGGGAACAAAACGTGGCAGCCATGACAACAAAAACACAAGCCTTTGTTACATGAGCTAAAACAGAAACTCTGTTATCTGTGCACAGAAGGACATTTTTTTCTCCAAAGCTAGCTACAAGAGACGAAAACAGAGTTATAAGGCAAATCAAGGCAGCATGAAAACATCTCCAGAACAAAAAAGTTTGGGGTTTTCCCAGTGTATGATAAATTGGTGATGATGATAGGCTGGCAGTAACAACCAGACAGAATGGTGAGTTCACTAGGTGAGAACCTCTACCATAGAAAACATTGTTACAAAAGTTATTCCAAGAACTTTAGGTAAACCAATACCTTCCTTACCTGATCCATGGCTATTTAGTGGGACAAAAAGAGTTGTAGCAAAGGTAGAAAATTCATTACTTAAATTCTTTACATTTCAAGCCCTCTACCTTTCAAGAAGAGATAATTTAAATTGACTGAAAATAGGGTAAAGCTTTTTTTCATGTAGGAAATGCAGAAAGCATAGTATGGACAGTTCCTAGTTAGCAGGAAATAAAACTTCAGCGTGAAGAACTCTAAGAACAAATGTAAAAACTGCTTTTAAGATTTGCATTCCAGTAGTATCTACAGGTTCATACTGGCAGTGGCACCAGCATGCTAAATGAAATATAAACACAATTCAAGACTTAATGTTTTTATCAAATGTTTTTATCTTTGGCTTTGGCAGGACAGCCTTGTTCACGTGGCACCAGAAGCTTTCTTAATGTTTTGCCCCATTCTGACCCAAATTCCTGTCTTGGAGTGATGCTTTTCAGGCAAACATCTTACTATGGGTCACTGGCATTATGAATCAGTTTTGCCAACATTCCCCTGTTAAAGTCCAAAGCATCCAAAGGAGGGTCAGGAGGATGGTGAAGGGCCTGGAGAGGAAGTTTGTGAGGAGCAGCTGAGGCAATTTGGTCCATTTATCCTGGAGGAGACTGAGGGAACAGTTCATTGCAGTCTGAACTTTCTTATGAGGGGAAGAAGAGGGGCAAGTACAGCACTCTTCTCTCCCATGACCATTGGCAGGACTTGAGGAAACAGCTGAGTCAGGGGAGATTTAGGTTGGATATCAGGAAAAAGTTTTCACCAGAGGGTGGTTTGGGCATGGAAACAGGCTCCCCAGAGAAGTGATCACAGCCTCCCCATGTCTGTGGCCTGGTAAGGAATAGACAATAAAATCTATAGAAAAACTGTGTTATGAGCTTTAGACTCCCCACACCCCACCCAAAAAAAGAAAACAAAACACTAATCAATAACCAGCTCTGGAATAACAAGCTTGCTTGATTCCTCTCATTCAACTGCATGTCAAGATACAAGGCACAGCTTGATCTTCTCTTGTGCAGTGCAGCTGCTTGGAGAACTGAGTAGCTGCTACAGCTCAGGACCAGCTGATGTGAATGCCCCCCTATGGTCCCATTCATCTCCAGCCCCAGATGTTCCCTGGTGGAAGTGCCCTGCTTACCATACAAGACAAGTATCTTACAGCACAGAGCCAACCTCGGGGATCTTCCCTAGGATGTGTGCTAGCCAGCTTTCAAGACACAGCTGAGCAAGAAAGTACAAAGGAGGACTCATGCACTGCTTTGTGGTCTCAAAGGAAGTCACGAAACAGGATCAGCACAGAGAGTCCTCCGGGCGTTCACACGTGTCCCCCTGCTTTGTGTGAGAAGCCCATGCTCTGTGCTAGCCATCTGGGACAGCATCACCCACATTCATGCTCTGACATTTGAGAGTGATTAAATATATTCCACAAAAGTCAAAACCAGAAGAGAAGCCAGTGAAAGAGCAGAGATAAATAGATACATTTCTAATCTTACCCTGCAATAAACTATTGCCCTTCTAATTTTTGTTCTGACTTTTTCACCCGCTGTTCCTTCTCACTAGGACTTCTTTTAAAGCCACTGTAGAAGGAATTATGTTCTGATAATGCCAAAATCAGTGAGATTTAACTTAACTTAGTGCTGAGTGTCAAAAGTTTTAGAATCCTATTTCCCAACAGAAATGCTTCATAGATATGAGCCTGCCAAGCCTGAAGACGGGATGTAAGTTTCTAAGTCACCTAAATACAATTTGGAAATGCTTCTTTCCAGTGCTGTGTGGATTTGCCATCATTGTAGGCAACTGCCCAATTCATTTCCCAAGTGCTGGCCCACCAGGATTCTCCCACAAACAATTTCATACCTGCAGCAAGGATTATGGAAATTGCTCCAGTGGAAATGCCAGCTGCTGCTGGTTCTTGCATCCAGGGTTCAGACTAGTGCAGCTGCAGAGCTGACTGGTCATGCTCTTTGAAAGCCACTGCGTCCCTGCATTGTGCCCTGCAGCTGGTCTCTGCCTCAGAGCAGCAGGAAAAACATGACCTAAGCTCAACCACCAGTACCTTGAACACAAAGCACTGTAAATCTTGGTGAGGCCTTGACCTTAATTTTTTTACATAAGCTCAGCTTGGCTGCTGTCTCCTGCACCTCTCCCGTCAGCCCTGGGTGCACTCGGAGCTCACTGTGGTGCCCTGTATTGGGAAAGGCCATGGCTCTGGCTGCTGGCAGCACACAGAGAAGATCACTGAAAACAAACAGAGAGCAAGCAGCTTGGTTTTCATAACCTCGGTTAAACACAGGGGGTGAAGGATCCGAAGCAGCAAAGTCATGTGAATTCAAGAAAGGCGGAGGATAACCTCTGAGGGGCTCTTTTCTTTGGCAGCACGAGGGAGGATAGTGCACAGAGAAGGAGGAAAGGAAAAATTATGGAAATTTTGGCCCTCTGTGCACAGCAATTCTGTCTTTTTCTCCTTCTGGGGCTGTAATAACAGAACTGGCATTCATTACTGACAGTGACAAAACCACTTTCCTGGGCTCATGTGACAAAACGGTGCATCACAGCTGCCCCCTGTCCACAGAGCAGAGCAAATTAAAGCTGAACTTATCCCATGGACTAGCTCACTTCTGCCTGCCTTCAGAGGCCTTGAATCATCCTTCTTCCCCCCTCCACCTGAAGCACCATTTACCTTGTTTCTATTTGGAGCGGCAGGGAGAGATTTCTCCTCCCCGGGTCGTGCTGGGATGGCAGGACGTCTGTCCTCCTCCACTGCCTGTGGCAGGGACTGGGGGACAGCTGGTCACTGCAGCCTGTGGCACATTCCTGGGGGCAAAGGTAGGACATAGCTGCTGAGTCTTCTGTGGCTGCCAGGGAAACAAAAAGTCTCCGTAAGTCACAGGAACAAGCTGGCCCCCCCAGAGTTTTTGGGTATCAATGGGAGCAAGCATCAGACTCAAATGGATGAAGAACATGCTTGCTGACCTAGAGCTTCCCACCACTTAGGAAACAATGCAGTAACTAAACCCACATCTCCCAGCAAGGACTGGCCTCCAAGTCTCAGCAACCCTGAAAGGTCTCCAGCATGCATCCAAAAGGTTCTAGTACAGCACATCTCATTGAATGCAGTATGGCAACAGAGTTTACTTCCACAGAATGAATCACATAAATGCCCAGCCAGGAAGCCTACATGGAGATTTTAGTAGTTGCTCTCCAACTCGTAATTTTTTTACCCCAAAAGTAAATGCAGGCTACCACTACCATGGACAATGCTGACACCCTGTGCACCTTTCCATGGCCAGGTGATGCTTCCAATGTTAGCAAGCATAAGATAGGAACCTATGAAGATGGTCTCTGGTCTTTCCCAAGACCCAGGAAGTACAGTTTTCTGTCCACAAAGAGATGGGTGTTTTGCACTATTTAAGTCTGTACTCTTATTCTTACTGGAACATAGTATCACAAAAATGTAGTAAAGGTTTTTCAGATATGAATAGAAATCCAGGTTGTGTTGAGGCATTTGGATTATGGTCCAGATACTTATTGCTTTGCTGAATGTCTCATTTATCCAAGGGTAGAAGGAAGCATTTTGGCCACTTGTATATGACTTCGTGTGTGCACTAAGTTTGGAGACTTGAGGAGATGCCTAGGTTTGTTGTTGTGACTATGACATGTGATGGTACAGAGGGGCAAAAACAACAGCCTGAACTACCCATCACTCCTATGAAATTCCATATTACCTTGATTACCATATCTCAGCAAGAACTTGTCACAGTTGTTTGTAGACAGTGCACAAAATAGAACTGCAAGTGACTTTCTTCAGTGCCATCAACTTTGTCTGCCTGCCCACAGACAAAACCTGTCCTCCCTCTGTCATTCCTGAGACATGCTATGTCCAACCTGTCTCTAAAAATCTCCCATGAAGTCCAAATCTCAGGCTATTTCAGGGTTTCATTTATCTTTCCTATTAGGAAAGTTTTCTTCATGGAATCTAGCCTACATGTCCCTTGGTATACTTTAACCCTTCTCCTCTGCACCCTGGACATAAAGAACAAATTGTTCTCTTCTTCTTCATGTATTTAAAGACACTTATCATATCCCTTCCCAGGCTGACCTTCTCTAGACTAAATAGCTCCTATATTTCAATCTCTCCTCCTTAGTCACATTCTCTGGACTTCTAATCATTCTTGTTGGTCTTTCTGGACATTGTTCAACCAGTTCTGTCCTTCTTGAACAGCAGTGACCAAAATTGGAGACAAGAATACAGCAGAAAAATCACATCCCATGTCATGCAGATGGTACTCTGGTTTATATATCTCAGCATGGTGTTTGCTTTTCTTATGGCAATCTTTATTCTGACTTCTCTTCAGCTTGAGATTCACAATTGCTCCAGATCTTTCTCTACTGGCTACTTCACATCCCTTATTTGTACATCTGATTGTTCTTGCCTAAGTATAGAACTGTGTATCTTGCATTTCTCTATATTGAACTTCATGTTGTCCCTTCACAAACCCCTGGATTATTCTTCCACTTATATTTGATAATTCTGAAGTACAAGACTGTCCTCTTGTTATCTTTTCAAATTTATGTTACCTGCTACTTTTAATAGCATATTTTCTTTTCATTCAATCTGGGTAAATAGTAAAAATCATGAATAGTAACAAGTTCAAAGAATATCACTGCAGAAGCTTACCAAATGTGTTCCTGCAATATGATGATGATCTGAACCCAGCTGGTTGATATTTGAATTCAAACATGAACCTACAGCTACACACTGATTCTCAGTGTGCTTCAGCACCTGAAGTTCTTCTTGACATTAGTGTGACCCCAAGAAAACTCAAAAGTCCCAAAGATCAAGAAATACAATTGCTTATCAAGACATATTTGCTATGTATTCACAGATCAATGATTTTACTCCATCTCATTGTATTTCATCTCTGCAACACAGCAATGCAACAGAAGACAGACTCCACACTGGTACAGTTGAAATAAATGAACTAAAATACCATAAGCAAACCCTGATGAAAGCTAAGTAGCAGACCTTTGAGTTTTGGGGAGGACATAGGCCAATTCTTAGTGTCTAAAGCATTTGTTCAGTATGTCCTGATGAATTCAGCTCTGGTTTTCTTTTCCTGTAGCTGGTCCAATTTCAGTAAATGTACCCTTTTCTCACATCTATTTCTTGAATAGTTTTGAAATTTGTCTATATGTTTCTATTGCTTTCCCTTTCTGCACACCATTCTCTCTGCTTGTGCATTTCTTCCTCTCCATTTGCAAGGGCATCTGATCAGAAGCCATTTCTGTACCATTTGGGATGTGAAGAGTCCAAAACTCAGACTTCCCAAAGTAGACTTTTATACTGATTACTGACCATGATAACTGTGTGGCCCTCTGATGAATCATTTCATCTGCAAATGCTCATGTCATGTCTAAGGACAGGTCTGAACACATGCTCCACCTGTTAAATAGGAAAACAAGAAAAAAATAGGAAAAAAAGGAGATCAGCCTGGGAAAACAAGTCACTCAGAGAGATCTCCCTTGGCAACACGGCCCATGTGTGTGTTTCTATGTAGAGCAGCTTTTTGCTAAGCCCTGGAGAGACCCAAGACCCATTTGTGTAAACACAGATGGAGAAAGCTGAGATGCCTGGGAAATTGAGTCCTTTCAAATTCGAGTTAATCTTGATGAACTGCTGTTTTGTGGGCTTTGACCAGTAAATTCTGAGTCACAAGCAGGGTGAGGCATCACCTTCCTTTTGTGGCTGCAAGTCCAGCAATCAACAGTCTCTGCAGCTCAGTCCCCAAGGCCAAAAGTCTTGCAATCTGCTTCAATTTAATTTTTTTTTTTGCTTTTCCTCCCACAACTCCTACTTCTTAAAGTCACTTATCATTACCTCGGGATTGTTGCCAGATTCTCTTCTGGCATCACTTCTCCCTCTTTTCTGCAATCTTTGCCTGTAAGGTACTTTAATCACTTCCCATGTCAACTACCGCAAAGCTCTTTTTTATAGCTCTCATAAATGCTTACAGGCTTTATGTATATTTCCTCTCCAAACTTCAGGGGATGCAAATCATTGCTTAGCACTGGAGAGATGGAAAGGAGGGCAGCCTGCTTCAGATTTCCGCATGACCCAGGCATGGCAAATTTTCCTGCAAACTTAGATGAGATTGACTCTTGCATTAGAATAAAAAAAAGGGTGGTTTTCAGCCTTGGCTCTTTGTTACTTCCCCACTCCCAGATATCTCATTCTGCTTAATGATTGCTCCTTCCCAAGCATAAAGTCATCAGGTTACACAGAAATCTGACTTTATTTCTTTTTTTTTATATATAAGTTTGAACACACTGGTGATAATTTTGTTGCTCACTAAAGCATTTTTTTCTGTAAAAAAGAGTACTTTCTGTAAAGTACTTTCAATCCTCACAGCAATCAGATGATTTGCCTTCTTCTCCTTATCCTCCTAAAAGAGGCAATGCACACACCTCAAAGGTCCAGGCATTACAGGTCAGAACCAACCAGATAGATTTCTTAGGGACCTCTTCTGCAATTTTTCATTCTATATGGGATATAGATTAAAGTCTCAGACTAATGGGAGAGGAATTTCTTTTTCTCCTGGTTACAAAAGAAGAACTGTGGCTTATTTTTTGTCATCTTAGGGCTTTATATCAGCTGTCTGTTGGGTGTTTCAAAAGTAATTTTCTTGTCTCAGCATAGTAAACTCACAAGCAAATTCCCATAACGCTGGCAATACAAAGCAGTCAGACCAGCCAAGATATTTGTGCTTCAACATTTCAAATGCACTCTTGACTGCCTTCAAGCAATAATTTTATAGGGTTTTCCTTCCTGAAAAATTGTTCAGTGATGACCTAGAAGTGAAAAGTTCTGTCTCATTACCATTTCCATCCAATTCCACATTAAATTTACTGAAATAGCTGCCTTTGACTAAGCCAAGAGTCAAATATGAGAGTTACAAGGCCCTGATTAAGAAAGCACTCAATCACTTTCTGTGCTTTCAGTTGGACAGATGCTTTCCCCTGTCAAGGACCATATCAGTAGCTGGGGGAGGATTGGGGAAAAGAGCTTGGCTCAAAGCCTATGAGAATTCAAAACCCAGAGATACAGCTGCAGGACCTTACTAAAAGTACTGGTGTTCTAGGACTATCAGCTGTCTCTCATTTCACTCAGGACTTTCCAGGATACTTGCTCAATAAAATTCAGTGGCTTGGGTTGCATCTGAAAACAGAAGCCACAGAAAGCCCTGGGAACCATCCCAGGAGCACCTACCTTTCATGGAAAACAGAGAGAGGCCCAGAACAACTTATGCCTAGATTAGATTGCCCTTACTAAAAATAGGAAGCCCTTTAGTCCTCCATCTCTCTTGATAAAGCTTTATTTTTAAGCATATGTTTTGTTTGACCTTGAGGTTTTTGAAAAAAATGGAATGAAAGAAAGAAAAAGAGGGAGGAAAAAAGCCTCCTTGATACAATTCCAAGTAACACTGAAGATAAAGCTGTGCTGTGGTTCTTTAGGACTCAGTGAGTGACAGGTTTTATACAGTCTCACAATGTCCCATTTGCATTGTTCAAGTCAATTATTTTTTGGCTCCAAAAGGATGTTGAACAACACTTCATCCAGAACATGTCTAGTTCTGGTCCACAAGGGTCCTTTCTCTGGCTTCTTAATAAAAGTTCTCTGTTTATGTAAACCCTCACAACTATGGCCAAGAAGAGACAGCAGTGAGAATGGTCATCAGCACCTGAGGATCATAGTGATTTGATTTACTGATTCTAGCACCATCCCATCAGCCAACAGCCATTGCCACACCTTGCAAAAGCTTGACAAGTTCTCTCAATGGTCCAGCCAAAGCAACCCAAAAGCTCAGGGTCCAGTTATCTTTGTGGTGACAGAAAACAAATCTCCTTTCTTAACCTAAAATGAAGACTTTTTGGAGCAGAGCACACTGTTAGAGGTGCATACTGGAAACTAGTACTGTACATTTACAAAAAATGAATTTTATTTCAGGTGTGCAGAAGCCTTCTGAGACAAAATTTGTGATAGGGCCTGAAGAAGCTGTTGTGAATAACTTCCACCTAGAAAAATCACATAAGCAGCACTAGACATACCCAAAAGAGAATGACCCAAGCAGAAAATACTTTTCTAGCTGTGAAAACAGCTCCACTTCTGTACTGACAGTTGCTTATTAAACAATTGAAAACGCGCACAGACACAGCGACAGAGGCACAGGGCTAACGTAGTTTCAGGATCAACAGGCAAGAAGGATGTGAGTGAACCTTGCACGACCTTGTGAAAAACAAGCTCTCTGGTGACTCTGGAACTCCAGCTCGTGCTGTTTGTCAGTGTGAAGCTGGTGTGAGCCACACAACCCGGTTTGCCTTCCATCCCAGGAGGATGTGAATTTTCCCTCCCCTGCTCTGCTCTCAGTACCAGCTGGGTCCCCACTGCTCGCACGTCCAGGGTCCAGGGAAGCCGTGCAGATGTTTTCATGGACAGAGCAAAAGCCCTTTCTCTCTGCCAAGACTCACACTGGGCTTTTCGCAGGAGCAAATGGATCTGTCACTTCTGAAGCAATGTGGTTTTGGAGCAGCTCTAATTTAATCTGAAGTTGAGAAATAAAATCCTTCTGACCTAGTTGTTGTATTCTCCTTGCCCTAAACAATTTTGACAGTAAAATGGCTATTATTTGTCTCTAAACCTGGAATCTCAACCTGAGGCAACCTCCTTCTAAAGTAAATTTTACACCTGAGTGTGGTTTTGAAAGTTAGTTTTGTTTTTTTTTTTCCCAAACCAGAAATTCACAGACTCATGTCATTGTTATTAAATATCTCAGCTCTCAGGCTACTTATAGTTCAAAATACATAATTTCAGATTTCCAGACTTGTTGGCTGAAAGCCTTTTGCCACATACGCTCATCCTGGGGCTTTGAATTTCCAATTCTGGACCACAACCAGTTGAATTTGATAGCCAAACTGAGATTAGGGTGCCATGCTTTGAGGGGCATATGGGGTCCTTGAATTGAAATGTTATTGGTGGTTCTTAGAGATGTTGGAGTTTTTGTAGCCTAGATTTGCACAGCTCTTGTACAAGTCTGTGTGTTCTGTCAGCTTTCTGTCGGATCTGTGCCACGTGCAGGATCTTTGAGTGAAATTCATGACCCTCTGAATGGCTCTTTTTAACACTCCAGTGCAAATCACCTTAGCAAAGCAATGAAAAGGGTTTTCTATGCAGAAGGGTTTTCTTAGAGGTGAAATACAGCTAATACAGCACCTCCCAGAATGATATCTACCCTCTGGTTATTGGCAGTCACCAGTGAAGATGGGAAAAGGAGACCAAGTCCTTCCACACCCACCTGGGAGCATCAGGTTTTGTTTGGAAAGTAACAATCCTTCTCATAAATATTGCTGGAAAGAGTCAGCAAGTTTTATTTCAGTGTTAAGTTCTGGATTTTGGTGATCAGTCCTCGAAATACACCTTTTGAAGTTTTCAGAAAATCTTCCTTGCTGAATGCCTGAAGGCTGCAGAAATTAAAATTTAAAGCAACAAAACCAAATTTTTGCAACCAGATGCACCATCTTATATTGCAAGATTGTTTTTCTTTGGAGCCCTAGGTACAACCCAGTAAATCTTTATTCTGTTTCTTCAGAATTAAATGTCAATGTGAGATGGTACATCTGTAAGCTGTATTTTTATTATTAGTTTTTCAAAAGAAGAATGATTCCCCCTCCCCTTTTTTTCAGTAAAAAACTGTCTTCTAGGGTCACATGGAGATTCTCCAGCCTCAGAAACCAATTTTTCCCTTGTCAATGGTCCTGCTTCTGCTTTCCTTGGTGCAGATTTGTTCAGACCCATCACAGAGACAGGCCCCATGCAGAGAGAACTACTCCATGATTTCTCATAGAGAGAGAGCAGAATCAGACCAGATATTACATTTGGGACCACTGTTATTCATGGAGATGTCAAAATGGTGAAGAGCAGTCACTAAAACTCACCATCACAAGCTTCTACATCATGGTGATACGTATCAAACTTGCCTACCAAAAGATAGGAGAAGGTTCTTTTAGTGTAGCCTTTCCCACATCCTCTCCTGGGCCACCCCTCAGTATTCCAGCACTGCTAAGTGAAGAATTTGGCTAACGTGGTGGGTCCTCCCTTCTGCCTTGCAAATTGCCAGAGAGCAGAAAAGAAAGGGTTAAACAATATGCCCATGTGAAAAGTTGGGAATACTGTGCAGCCATGTAGAAAACACCTGACTGATAATTCACTGTGTATTTATAGCTCAGAACAGGTGTGATAGAAACAAGTCCTATAACAGCTCTTACTTTAAAGAGAGTCTGCACTTTGCAAATGGCTCATTGAATAGATCATCTTAGCTATTCATTATGGAATGTGCCGTCCTTACAAGAAAGGAATTTACTGGGCTTGGCAGCTGCTCAGTCCTCTACAAACCTATTTGCCAAATTATGAGGAAGAGAATTCTGCAGCATCACCTCTATAGCTCATACCTCTTGACTACTGAGAGATCATACCTTTATTTAGCTTCCAAAACCAAGTTACCTCCTTTCTTGAGCATCTCTGGACCACCTGGATTTGTCCAACAGAGCAATGGAAGAATTTGTATCAGTCTTTGACTGGAACCTGAACTTTCCCAAAGATAAGCAGGCCTTCGATTATTTTGGATTTGTTATGAAGAGAGGCCCAACATGTTGTTCTAATCTCCACTACAGTTCCTAGAACAATTTTAATCTTGTTTTGTGGGATACTGCAAGTACTATTTCACTATAGCAGTGGAGCAGTGTGAGATGCAGGATAGCAGGTTCTGGTTGTAGGTGTGTAAAGCAAGATACCAAATCCACAATGAACACACATATGGGCCTGAGCTGTTCCTTACAAAGCTGGCACAGGATAGCTGAGAAGCACAGAAAAGGTTCTTTTCTGATGATGTCTTCAGGAAAGATGCTCCTCACTTGACTACACAACTTTACCTGTGCATCAAGTCAACTGAAAATATTTTACTGGATCCAAACAGAAAAAAAAACCAAACCAAACAAACAACAAAAATCAGCAGCAGGCAACAACAAAAAACCAGGCTAAATTGCTCTGAAGGAGCAGATAGAAATTTGGAAACTGAATTCTTAGCACTCTTCTGAGAGAAACTGCTGTACTTTCCTTCCTGGAACATTTTCCTGGCCTTTTGGAGGTGGTGGGAGTATCATCCGTCACTTCAGATCCTTCTCTCACTTTAAAAACCTGTCACTAAGATGAGATTTGGCAAGTAGAAGCACAGGTAGTAAAAAAGATCAAGCCATTGACCTCCACTGTAAAGACTGGCTACTACAGACAGCTTTACAAGGTGCTTCCAACAACCTCATTCCACTGGTTACCTCTTCTGTTTTATTTACCAGGATAAAATTTTACTTTTTGCTATTTCCATTTTTACTCCAGAGAAGAACACTTCTTTTCAAGGACTGGAAAACCTAGAGGGTTTTTGCCTGTCCATTCCTCTTCTGTTTCAGTGGAAAGCACTCCTGCAGTAGCCTGGAGATCCTCAGTCCTTCCTCCAGCACGCTTAAAGGATGCATTTGCCTTGCCAAAGAACCTCTGAAGTGCACACCAGAAACCATCCAGCTGCAACAAGGCCAATTTTATCTCCTTCACAGCAGAGACAGCACCTGCTCTAAACAAACAGCATCACCTTGCATAATAGAAGGATTATTTTAAAAATTCTTGACCTCTTGCACCCAGGTTTTTAGTCCAGATGTCAATCTAAATGGACACAAGGTAGAGAGAAATGCTTTAGAAACTGACATATATACATCAAAAAAAAAAAAAAAAAGGAAGTTGACTGCTTATAGCTAGTTTGCTCTCAAGCCATGGGAGAGGGAGAAGGGAAAGTATCTTGGGAGTAGTACTGCCCCTCCTTACACCACTGATGTGGAGGCGCCATGTGACGGTCGCTCCTGGACAGCAAGAACTGGTCACTTCTCACCATTCCTAGCTGGAAAAAGCTCAGCTCTGTGGAGATAAAAAGGCAGCTGGTCATGAGCTTGGTAAGCACAGCCATGGTGTGCCTCACTGCACATATTCTGAGTTTTCCAGTGCCTGCTGCACCCCTGGCTGTTTGCCCGCTGCCTTTGGGGAGCCACAGGTGTGGTTACAGCTCACACAGGCCTTTCTTTCTTTCTTTTTCTTTCTTCCTTTCTTTTTCTTTCTTTCTTTTCCTTCCTTCCTTGTCCTTTTAAAGTACTAGCAGAACTCCTAACCTGACAAGCATGAGGCAGCCATCCATGCTGCAGTGTGGGGGATGCTGTGCTGTATCTTCTTTGCTAATGTCCCAGCTAGAGCTGGGAAAAGAGAGAGGCACAGAGAAGGTGAGGAAACAAACTGAAATTCTAACTTCATTGCTGCAAAGGAGAGCAAATGAGATTAAATTCTAGAATTGGAAATATGTTTACACTTCTTTTAATTCAAAACACTCTGTGATTCACAGAGTGCCTGCTGGATACCCCTGCAGACAGGTTTATGCATATGGCTGCACACTGGTGAACTTTATTGTCCCATCTTGTTGAACCTGTTCCTAAAAATGTGCA
Organism: Irena cyanogastra; assembly: GCA_013397155.1. Lineage (NCBI taxonomy): Eukaryota > Metazoa > Chordata > Aves > Passeriformes > Irenidae > Irena > Irena cyanogastra. The sequence continues at coordinate 1,257,734 of VWZV01013679.1, read as the reverse complement.
GCTGTGTAAGAAGTTGGTATTCAACTGCCCAGAAAAGGTGACAAGAAATGACTGTCAGGCAATTATTGAAGCTCAAGGGCAAGATTCATTTTTCAGATCAAGCTTTAAAGCACTCTTGGAAAGTGGCAATGGTGACACCAAAAACCAGTCACCCATAAGAGGTGCCTAAGGGTGGCATTCAGGGGGCCATCTGGCCTGTATCTGGTCTGCATCGAGCCTCAGCAACTGTGACATTGCAGGAGGGTACTTTGGAAAGAGTTAAGTGAGGCAGGAAATGTGGAAGATTTAGGGTGGGAAAAGAATTACAAAAAAGATTAATTACAAGTTCTCCCCATGCTTTGGACCCAGTCCAACTGTTTGCTTCTTCCTCAGAACACTTGGTCCAGAATCTGGGGCAAAAAAATGTGTGTTCATGTCTTTGTGGATGACCTTTCACTGTTCCAGGCTGCAGTGACTCCTTATTGGCAGTCTGAACCAAGTTTTGGCTCTATTATTACTCGCCTCCTTGCAAAACTTGATGTCGCCTAAAGTCTTTGGCAGAAGATATGAAAGATACTTCACAAAATAAAGCAGGAGGGGGTTCCCACTGCTACTAGAGAGAGATTCTTGCTAGCTCAGCATTTGCTTTTGTAATGTGCTTTACATAAGGTATGTTACTCTTCTGGCAATACCTCCAGGCCTAAATTTTCTCCTTTGTGCTCATGTGGATCTGGGGTAAGGGTTCCTCAGGGAAAGGTTCTCACACTTTCTTGCAGAATAGCTGCTTCCATATCATATCCCCTATGTATATTTATGGGCTCAGCCCTGAGTAAGCCTGTACTTTCAAGTCTGAGAACCTGTTCTGCACGGGTGTCACCTGAAATTATCTTTTCTCTATGCTGTTGCTGAATTATTCCATTGAACAACGACTCTGATTTTTAATGCATTTGTTCAGGGTGCCTTTGTATTTTTTTTACAGTACAAAGAGAAAGACACTAAATGTGTGAGTGTGAGCAATCACCTCCTGTGGGGCAGGGGTGGCACAGAGGTCTCAGACTGTCATACAGGATAGGGGTATTCATCACACCTGAAGCACAAAGAGAGGGTGCCAACATGTGGGTACTTCAAAAGGAAAACCAAAGCATTGATCTTTAGTACCTTTTCTGAAGGATAGTTTTGTACTTAAAAAGCAGCACTGAGAGTAAAGATTTTAAAGTATGGCTTTTGTCTTACATCTGACTTCCAGTCTTTGAGATAGCATGCTACATTTTCCCTCCATCTATAAAAAATGGCAGTACCTACAGGTACACTGATTTAACCCAAACCATAAGTCTCCTTCACATCACCAGCCAGTACCTCTCACAAGTACTTCTTAAACATAGTCCAAACATTTTGATTAGGCAGCAGCTCCAGATGTTAAGTCCACTGGGTGCTCCAGAAAGAAAACACAACCTAAAAGTTTCTCTGGAGGTCTGTGATGGCAGCAAGCAGATGAAGTGGCCTATGAAATAAAGACTCTACTTGCAACTATCCCTCATGCCAAAAAAGCAAAACCCTTCTGAGGTGCTGCCAGTGGAAATTAGGGAAAAACTGCCATCGTTTGTTTCAAGTTTGGGAATTGCTGCAACCCTAAGCAAAGATTTCCCACTTGCCACTTTCATTTTTTCTTTCCAGCTCCTTGATCTTTTCCTACTCCACAGCCAAGGATCAACCTCCTTGTCTCAGAGTGTCAAGTTCCCATATATTTCCCTATCAAAATCCTTCTGGGACTAGCACAGGCTCTGTGGCATTGGCACAAATCAATGACAAACTCCCAGCAGAGCCCAACCCAGACAATAAAATGCCAGGCTACAGCATAAATCCTTCCACTCCTAAAGCAGACTTTACTTCTGATCTTCTCTGAGCTCATTGTCATTTGCTGTCCAATTTTTTAAATGGAATTTGAGGTCAGGAACTGCATTGTGTCTTTTGGATCATATTACACATGCTTAACTAATACTAATAAAACTCAGCAACCTAGTTAATTTAGCAGCCCTGAACTCTATGGACATGAGGGAAGTAGAAGATCCCATTTTCTGTTTTGTTCAGCAACATGATGCAACAAACATTTTTAACACTCTACCAAGATTTTTTTATTATTATTATGAAGCAGGGTGATTTAAGGCTTTGTTTGTTTCAGAGTTATACAGTTTCATTAGGTATGTACTGGACAGAATATGAATGGTTGGTACATTCACACAGACAGATCATTGACTTGGGTCACCAAGTTCCTCAAGTTTATAAACAGTGTCTCTGTAGTATTTTAATGACTGGTCTTATGTCACAAGCTTGGACAATTGCAGGCATGTACACCACCATTTACAGCACAGCCTGTCTCCCACCTGCTTGAATGTATTGGTCCCAAATCAACCCAGGATCACACCCAGGAACGGGGATGTTATGTGGACCTTCTGCTGTACGTCCTGTCATGGGCAGGAGCTGCTGGCTGGTGAGCTGACACGCCCCCAAAGCCTTGGGCACATATTTCTCAGCAGTCTTTGCTGACCTGAGATATCACAGCATTTAAGGCATCAAGCTGCTCCATACCTGTTTTGGCACAAGCCAAGAAGTAAAGCCCTGCTTTTCAAGTAATGACACTGAATGAAGAAAGGATCCACACATGGTCATGTTGTGTTGTATTCTCTGGGGGGATGGTTTCTTCCCCCCCAGGACCCCTGGGTCTGTAACCACATAGTCTGACCCTTCCTTCCTATCTTGACCTCATTGGCTGGGGTCCAGTTACCTTTCCTTGAGCAGAAGACTATATAATCCCTCTTCTTCCTGACTCGCTCTCTTTCCTGGACACCTTCAAGATTAAATCCTTGCAAACCCCTGGAGAAGGGCCTCTTTTGAATTCTTTTACCCTGTCCCTGTAATACCCTTCCAAGGCCCTCAAGGAACTGGGCTAGCTGGTGCCCCGGGGGTGGGCAGGAGGGGTATTCATGATAATGTTGCACAGATTTCAGCTCTCCAGCACCCAGCGGTGATTCAAAAACTCTTCTTGCAATACTCCTTTTTGCCCCATGTCCAATCAACGTTTCTGGTTACCTTTCTTGACTAACCCTTCCTATGATCACAAAACTCCCTATGGAAGAGCAAGTGGGTAAGAATTATCTTCTTCCCTGAAGGTTTCTAATGGTGGCTTTCAAGAGATTTTTCAAATCGCATGCTTACATGAGCCAAGTCCCTCACAAATGTCTTGGAACTCTTTTCACCATTCTCTTGCCCACACAAAATCAAGCTGGAAAGGCATTGAAACCAGCTGATGAAGTGAAGAAAACACACAGGTTTTCAGATTACATTGCTAGATTGTATATGGTTTAAAGTTCTTTTCTCGGCATGATAACGTTACATGTCCATGATCATACAAGTAAAGCTTTTGAAGAGTCTTTGCAGAAAAGCCCTGGACTGCATGAGAAGCAGATAAATCTGTGATACCCAAGATGCATTTTGTTGTGTGGAAAGGAGATTTGTAGTGCCTGCCTCCACTTTTTTAGTAAAGGAAAATGCTATCTCTTTTGATACTGGTAAACTGCCTCAAAACGGGATCCCTAGGACTAAATTAGAAGGACCTTTCCCTCACTTTGCACTTTGGCAGAAAAAATGACATGAGATTTCTAAGCAATCTGCATCAAATTCTCCATGGGATTCAGTGCATTTGGGGTGGCATTCTTTGGATTATTTCATTCTGTACCTTGCCAACTTCTCTCTCTGCTGGAAAAAAGTCTGTAAAAGCTACTGCTTCTTTACCTTCGGGCCAAGTCTTGAAGTGTTAAAGCACAACTCCTAGTAACATGGATTACAATAAAATCTGGGTTTCTTTGGTTCACTTTCACTGCTAGTTTATAGCACAAATGACCCAAAAGGTTGTTTTGCAATATTAAAGAGGACCAAGTGTCCTGTAAACTTTTTAATACCATGTGAAATTTGAAAGCCTTAACAGCAGAGGCTTAGTAGTAGTGTCTCACAATGCGTGGGCATTTAATGAGTTGCATTTTATGAGTCTGTTTTTCTTGTGGGCAATAAAAGAATATATGAAAAGGTCAGAGTTAGGAGACTGTAGGACAATGTGTCTTGCCAGGGTTACATACAACCTACCTAGCAGTTTCCCAGGGAAAGGATGGCTTAGGTCTACAGCCATGGAATATTCTGTGTGATTTTTAAAGGTCTTCAAATAAAAGAGACTACTGTAGACCTTCTTTTGTGAAATGGAGGTGAAGGGGAAGCAGAGACAGACATTGGCAGGCATCTGCAAGCTGTACAGTTCAATGCACAAGTGTAATCCCCAGGCAAGCTGCAAGTGCTGGGCTCTAGTGATGAGGTCCACACTCCTTTTGTCTTTCACTTTTGCTTTCCACTTTTTTCCCATCAGGAGTAAACATGCGAAATGAGATCAAAACTTGTATAGCTATTCTCCAGGCTGTCACTTGAACTTCCAATTAGCTAATTTTTGGCTGTTATTAGTATCGTTCCAGTTATCACAGAGATATCTCTGTTCTGGAGACCTTACCTATGGACACCTGAAGTAGAAGAGTCCCAGAAATCCCAGACAGGCAGCTGGTTTCCTAAGTCAGTTTCCATCAGTCCTTACTGAAGGTAAATTCCTAAAGAATCCATTTGCTTTGTATGTATGGACTCTTCCCCAAAGCTTTCTCAATACTAAATTTCCTCAGAAAGTTGTTTCCAAACTGTATTTGGGAGATACAAGTGAGGAACACAACAACATCTTGTGAAAAATAACATCCTATTCACACCTCTTGCCTGTTGAATATACTTGTGTAATACCTGAGAAACTTTTTGATCCCTATTTGTTGTCCTTCACTTTTGGAAAAGGGCTCTTTTGGTGTATACATGCAGTTCGTGTATTTTTGAGTAAATCCAACATGCTTTCAATGTCTTTTGTTTGCTATTAAAACTGAAACTCTTGGAAACACCAGGAATGTGGAGCTATGGCAAGCCACGCAGAAAGCAGATATGGATTGTCATCCCAGGCACCCTTTTCCTGCTGTCAGTGTCCCACACCTTTTGCACAGCCACACACTGCAGCGTGCATGCTATCGCCATCCCCGATGTCTTTAACCACGCACTGAATAAATATCACGACAGCCTTAGGCTTGTGACTGCTGACTCTTGGCAGCAGCCCCACGGCTTGTGGGGAGTGCAGAATGTGCAGCTGGATTGGAGCAGTGGCCCTTCTCCCTTCAGGGACCAGCCCTCACCGCTGCTGACCCTGTCTGTGCCTTGCCAAGCAGCAGATGCTGAGAGTGCCTTCCAGCTGCCAGCGGGCGGGCCATGACTAACTGGGACATCTCCCTTTTTCCACCCTTTCCGCCGGTGACGAGCCCACTGTGCTGGGGCTGCTGCCCCCGGCGTTCCCTGCCTCTCCGGCTGAAAGCAGCTGGACTTTGCCAAGCCCCAGAACCGTGTGGTTTGGCACCCTCTGTTCGTCAGGAGCAGAAGCTCCATCCGACGCGCGCTGCTGTGTGCGAGTCGAGCAGCAGCCGCAGCGAGGGCTGGGACAGGAGCTGGCCCACGGGTCCTCTCTGGGCTTTAGGAGGTGGGTTAGTAGCCCCAGGGACAGGGTGACAGGAATGCAGTGCGCCAGGAGAAACGAGCCAAGCATTGGCCTGAAAAGGAAGGGAGACAGCAGGAGTTTTACAAGCTGCGAGGGAGGTAGGGAAGAGGCCAATAGAGCAAATATGATGTATTTTAAATACTCATTTCTACCAAAATATGTCACCTCCCCTTTTCCCCGTCTGCAGCCTTGGTTTTCAAGGCTGGAATGATAACCTCTGTGCCTGCTACTAAAGAAGAGAGTGCACAGCTTTTTCTTCAGCCCTCAGCATGACCCGTAAGCAAGTGTGCATGGGAACAGAGGGAGAGGGCTGGGAGAGGACAGACAGCTGCCTAAATTGTCCTTCTGAGCCACTCCTGCCAAGATGTGGTGCAACATCTTATTTTTCTTGTCGTTGCTGCCATCTATTACAGGAAATCTGTTCATTAAACGTCTTCAACAAAGCCTAAGGATGCAAGGATGGTAATAGCAGGCGGGGTCTATCCCCAAGGATTGAGCCACAACATGGGCCCAGCAGCTTCCAGGGATCCTTCAGCCCTTTTGAGAACCACAGACCCCGCAAACACCCATGTAGCTGAGGCTAGGGTGGGGAAGTGTCAGTGCTGAGGGAAGGAGGTAGGGTTGGGAAGAAGTGAGTTGCAGCATTCACACACCCCTAGAAGCTGGAGCTTTCTCAGCAGCAAAAAGAGCCAGCTTCTGCCTCCACCCCAGCCCAGCAAGGCTGTGGGAAGCACAGCAAGCTAGTTTCCTGTAAACAGGCTCTTTTTCCCAAAGCTGTGGCAGTAAGACAAGCCACTGAAACACAAGTGAGTCCAAGAATGGGACAGGTGACACTACTGGTGAGGGGTTGAGAGGCTTCACTTCTCTCCACCCTTCTCTAGCATCCTTCTTTTCCCATGCTGTCACCCACTTTGCCCTCCATGTTAGCTGTTCTCCCTTCTTTTCCCTTCCCACATACATCCTTCCCAGTTCTCAGTTGAAACTTTATGGTAAAATCACAGTCTGCCCCTGGCTGACTGACTTTCAGGACCTCTGTGTTGCAATAGCTAAACCTGAGTTGGTCTTTTCTTAGTCCCTCTCCATTTTTGGAATGAGGTGGAGGGTTATGTGGCTGTACATATTTCATGCCATGCTAAAACTTGGCAGATAAATTTCCTTTGAGGAATATTTTTAAGAAGGAACTAACATAGAATAACACAGGGCCAAGCAAACCCTCCTGCCCATGCACGTTGTCTGTAGCTTTTCCCAGCTTCAGCCTGACGAGGTACCCAGGCTGTGTCATTGGAGGAATGATGCCAAAGGAGGGATGATGCCAAAGTGATGGTAATGATCCCTCTAGTCCCATGTGCAGCTTGGTATCAACAGGTGATTTGGGATCACCAGCTGATATCAGTTCTTTCATACCTTCTTAAGTCAATCTCAGTTGAAAACATGAACCAGGTGAGCTGGCCTTAGAGAGCAGCCGTGGCCCACAGTTTAGGCATTTCTGTTTTAAAGGACATGCAGGTTGTCAATTCCTGTGACAGCTGCTGTTTTCCTTGAATCCTCATCTCCTGAACTCCTCACTGTTACCAGATAGTCTCTGTTTTCTTTTCATTATAAACTAGGCATGCCCAAAAAACATTAGAACTTTGGTCAGAAGCCTGATGACGTGAACAAAAAGGATTCAAATATCAAAGTGTGAGCAAACATATCTTGTATAAGCTCATTTCTAAAATGTTTCTTTTTCTGTTGTATTTTGTGATTTTTTTTTCTCATCTGTCTCATGGCAATTAATCACTTACTACTTGGCAACATTAGGAAGATGATGAGCTGGCAGGAATACTGGTGAATTCTCCAACAGAATGACATAGAGCCCTTGTTTCCCACCAAAACCTAAATTGAGGATATGTGGTAACATTACATCCTGTAACTGCAATACTGTACAAGGTGTTTGAAGTCAGCCAATGTCAGGGTGTAAGAAAAAATAAAATAGGCTCATCCTCTAGTCTGCCTGCAAGGGAGGTGGCTTTTGGGGGGGGGTGAGGCAGCCTGGTTTAAAATTCACTGATTATTGAATTTTAACCTTGTCCTGTACATACATAGTCGGTAAAAAAGGAGCAGGTCTTCCTTTCTTGCTTAGAAACCAAAATATAGGTGGGAAATAACCACACAGACAAAAAACTCAACCAGCCACAGAAGATTTGTGTTTGTTGTATTGATTAAAACTCTTTCATTTTTCTTTTTCTCTTTTTCATTTTTTTTCCTTCTTTTTTTCTTTTTTTTTTTGGTGAATCTAAATCCTGCTCTTGAATGTCAGTAGCTAGCAATTTTTAAATGATGCTTTCTCTCCCTGGACTAAGTGGGCTTCCAAACTCTTGAAGAAGTATGTGTCATCTCCCAGGCCCCTGGGTCCATACTTTCCTTTTCTGGCCAATAAGTCCCCTAATTTCTGTTGCTTAGGAGAATTAAGAAGGGCTATGTCACCATGGCAATGCAGAGTTGTACCTGTTTTTGGAAAATACATAAGCACCTAATACTAAACCTTTCCAAGTCAAAGCTTGTCATGATATCCTCAGCTTGTTGACAGATATTGGGTGTGAAATACATTTCAATATGACTAGACCACAAAAAAAATTATCAGAGCACGGTCAAAAGGCTCTCCTGGGGGCAAACTGAGTAGTGATCAGTGAGGAGCAACAAAAACACACCCAGGCTCAGAAGAGGCTGAGAAACCCAACCCTTAGATGTGGGTGAATCATTGCAAGGTAAAGTTATTTTAAGATCAAACCTGAAACCATCAGAGGTGGAAAATGCAGCCTTGAAAAATGAGGTCAGTGGGAAAATCCAAAGGTCCAGAGCCAGCCTGTTGTCAGGGGCTGATGACCAATAGGGTGCTAAATCTTCCCTGAGAGCTGCAGATCATCACTCCTGGGAAGGAAACAGCAAGGAAAGAGCTACAGAAACACCTGGGAGCCTTCACAGAACACCCTAAGTAAAATAAAAGGTTGTGGGAGAGCCACTTCTTGCTCTAATTGAGGAAAGAGTATAGACAGGCTGAGTTTCTGCCCCATCCTATACCATCCCTTCCTTCAGAAGGACCTCTTGAGCAAGCTAATTCCTTCTTTCCTATCTTAGCATCTGGCATGGATCTGGGGTCTTCCCTTAACTGAACTTTGTTTGAGAGGATGTCTCGCATCCAGTGCCTTGGAGGTCCTCCAGGTAGCTTTGCTTTGCCTTTCATCAGGGATTACACAGAATACCACAGTTTGATCAGCAAACTGAACACATCAAACTGTGAGTGTCCCTTAATGCGTTTTCTTCCAATGAGGAAATTGGGGCTTACTGTTTGGGAGGATTTCAGGGCTTTCACTGAATGAGGAACTCAGCATCTTGACATATATGTCTGCAAGACTACATTTACTTCATGCTCACCTAGAACATCAGGCTGCTGTATTGCCTGTTCCTGTGGAATATTATGAAGTTAAAGATGATGTTTTTTTGCTGGTGGTGGCTTTTGTGGTTCTTTGTCTTGTACCCCTAAGAGCAGATGATGCTTTGCAGGAAGGATGACAATTTTGTTTGTTTGTTTGTTTTATTTTAATTTTGAACGCCACAGTCCACTACTGGAAATTCTGGATGGTAAAATAACCCTCCCTATATTCTCACACTATGAATCCAAAACCAAAACCCATGACTGGGAAAACTCCAGATGTGATATGGGCCTCTGAGACTGAAAATAAGCAGTCAAAGTGTTGACTGGAAGAAGCCCTCCCTCCTGCCTTACATCCCTGAGTCACTAAGCCAGATGGGGCTGGCTTAGTGCACAGGAGCTGCTGATTATCAAACCAGTGCTGTCAAGGTGGGTTGTTGAGAAGGAGGACAAAGTCTGTTTGTGTGCCGCCTTTTTAAGTATTTGGAGTTCCTTTCATACCTGTGCTGCTTTCTGCCACGAGATAGAGCAGACCTCTTTTGAAGATGCTCTACAGCCAGCTGGCACATAATGAAAATTGTTACCAGCTCTGCAGCAGCACTGTATAAACTAATCCCATAAACAAATAACTCAAACTCATCCCAACATCACCTCTGAAAACACTGCAAAGTAACCTCCATCACTCTTTCTGCATCTCCAAAATGCAATCAAGAACACCATGAGAGCTGTAACATACAGGCCATGAGAAAACACGTCTGGATCATTACAACAAAAATCCTGAATAAGAGCTGAAAGACTTGGCCTTTGAAAGGCATACTGGCTCTGGTTTGGAATGGCTTCATCTCTAAATAAGAATTGTCCGTGCCTGGCAGTATGTAGAAATATACTGTTCTGACTCAGGAGGCAGGAAAATAGCAGGAAATTACTCTGTTTGAAAATTAGACCATAAATTCAGATATGGCTGTTCTGATCCTGGCATGATTTGTTACAAGTAAATCAATGTATTTTTGGCAGAGATCCTGAAACAAATAAACAAAAAGTAAGAGCAAGAGGGAGAGAAAAGTAGAGAGTAGAAATAAGGGTTTTATAGAAGAAACTAAACAGGGACATGCCAGTTTGTGTTAACTGTATCATAAACATCAAGTCAGTGGTACTCCAGCCTGCTGACAGTTGCCTTCAGGCATATTCAGCACAATCAGGTGGAAGGAGCTTGGCACAGAAGCTCTAGAGACCTGAATCCTGGTTCTGCATCTGGTCAGAATTGCCATTTTGCAGCTGTCACCACCCTTGGCACTTTTCCTACCTTACCTCCACTTAATGGCAGTATTTGGGGCAATCTGGGGAAGAGGCCAAAGCTGTGTCCAAGACCAGAAAGCTGCACATGCAGAAGAGGTTATGCCTCCAATGCTGCAGCTCAGGGAAGCGATGCCTGGTGCAAGCACAGAAAAGCAAAGTCTTGGAACACAGAGTGGAAGTCACTGGAACCTGGAAAAGAGGGCAGGAGCTGAGCAGCAGGCTACAATTCATGTGTGCATGGCAACCAGGTGTGAAGCATCTGTAACTAAGGGCCTGGTGCCATAACCAAAACCAGGCCAATCCCAGCACCAAAGGAATAAGGGTATCCAGACTAAACAGTGCCAGAGGTGCACTGCTCTGCTCATTCTGCTCCCATTCTAAAGCCCCTCTCATCAGCTGGCCAGTCATATCTCAACAGGAAACAACACTGTGGCAGGTGAGTGCAGTGAGGGTATGTTATGACAGCTGGAGAAGAACTTCCTGAAAGCTCCATTTTGCTGGACATAACTGGACAGGCTGAGATTAGGAAATCCCCATTTACAGTCCCTGCATCTCCAGGCTGAATCCCACAACAGGAAAGCAAAGTACCACTTAAGAAAATGTCCCAAATCTGGGAGGGAATTTGGTAGAGTAAATGTTTCTGAAGATCAGATCCCAGAAATCTGTTTAAAGTTCTAGAAAAAATACCCAGTTCTGCTGATGTGCATCATGAAAAAGTGGCTTGTGTCACCCAGAGGGGTGGGAAAGGCAAAGGAAAAGCCTGGAACATGATTCATTTGGCACTACCCTAGTATCCTAAAACCTGTGCAGCAGTCAGTGCTCAATGCCTGTCTCTGATCCTGTCACAACTGACCTTGCAGTGCACCTCCTGGGCTGCTGCAATACAGCCTGCAGGGGAAGGTGATGGAGCTGCCCTGATCCACAGCAAGGACATACCTAGACCAGCAGCTGCTCAAAAATGCAATTCTGAGTCCATTTCTAAGAAACTGATTACAAAGAAAAGTAAAGGAACAGCAAAATTTCTGGAGAAATCTAGGTAGGGAGAATACTATTTTCTCTCTTTGTATTTAATGAAAATACTGGTTTTAGACTGTGAAAGCAGAACATTTCTAGCAGCCACATGCAGATAGGTTTTGCTTTTCTGTACTCTCTGCTTACCAGTGTAGTCCCATGTAGCTATTTGTAGAAAAAGCCTGAAAATCCAAATTAGACCCATAGAAAGATACTTAGATTGCCTTTAGGCATTTAGGCCTGTGTCATGCAAATAGCACCAAATGAGCAATAATATTTGTAACACAAGCATTTTTAAGGCTACAGCCAAGAATTACAGCAGTGGAAAGAGCTTCACAATCCTATTGTAGAAAGAAGGAAAGCATTTGACCCTCCTAGAGAGCCTGTCTTTCCTCATTGATGGTCACGTCATACCCATCCTAAATAGACCCAGCAATGCTAGAGGAAAATAAGGAAAGAACATAGCATCAGAGCTGAGGTCAACATCTGGATGGACTTAGGCTTCACAAAGGAATTCACTGACTCATTGGCACATGTGAGGACTGTCATCTCCTCTGCAGCATTTAGTCTTTAATCATGAGAACCCATTGGAGTAGAGCTTGGCTTTCAGGAATATTAATGGAGTAATAATGCTATGAAAAGTGAAAAAAACAAGGCAAGAAAACGAGTGGTTCTGAAAAACATTGGTATTACTCCCTCCCTACACACACAACACATACTTAAACACACGGGGATGGAGGAGCCAAAAGACCAGAACTGAAAACTAACAGTGACCCGCTGGGTGTTTGAACAGCAGTGGGACAGGACACCCATCTGTGCTCTGACCTGCCCGACCCTCAGGGACTCCACCAGTGGTGCAAAAGGTTTGTGGAGTGGCTGATGTCTTCCTGTGACCTTGGGGCATACCATGAGCTGTCCTGACAGGATATCCACATGAGCACGTTCCCACTGCTCTCAGGCACTTGTGCCCAATCCGGGGAGGGGAAAGGAAGGAGAAATACAGTGAGAGATGATGGGCAGGGCTTTCCTGTAGCAATTGTCTGGAAGAGCATGGGCCATAGTGTCAGTCACTTCTGGACAAAATGTAGCTTGAATGAGTTGCAATGGGCACAATGCCTCACACACCCAGCACAACCCTCTCCTGCCTCATCAGAGCAGACCCACAGGTAACCCAGAGCAGCAGCTTTCAGATCCATGCCAAGGCAAGTGTGGCTCTAACCTGGGCCACATCCTTGCTTTGGCACTTCTTGGAGACCTTTGTCTGAATATGAAGCCCCACTGGCCAAGGACACAGAGAAAGAGCTCAGAGCTGATGGGCCACCACATGTGCCTGGGCCCACAGTCCTGCTCTTCTGCAGGTTATGAATGAACTTCTGAACCTCCTGGGGTTGATAGATCACAGGTGACAAGAGGAAGTGGTAGGGAATTCACTTGCTCATGACTCCTCAGTTGCTGTTAGTTAAATAAGTGTTTTATTAAGTTCACTCCTTGTGACCAGGAGGATTTGGAAATGCCTGGCGTGATTGTTCTATTTCAGGTGACCTCATGATTCACAAGGCCCCAGACTGTATTCCTCACAGAGCTAAAGAATTACTATTGGCAGTTCCTGTGAAGTAGAGAGGATGAGATCTGCTCATGTATCCCCTGTTCTGTGTGGAGAAGGCCTAAATAGAGAAGGAAATTTAGATTTTTACTTGATTTTGAGTAATCAGTTCCACCATCCCCTTCTGGCATCCTGCATCCCCCAGCAGTGGTTTCAATTTATGGAGAAGGTAAATCACTAGCTTGCTCCAATCTTTCTAGTCCACTCCAATTTATCACCACCCTGCTCCAATCACATGTTTTTAGATGAACTTGAGAGCCAGTCTCTCAGCAGCAAAAGATGGCCTTTCCTGGGTAATGACAATTAAAGGCCTGTATACTATTCACAATAATCAGCTGAGCAATGGATTAACAGCTGATGATTTCCAGAGATTTACAAGGCAGTTCTACAGACTAAGGTTGAACTGCTACTCTAAGACAAATCTTAACCATTTACTTCCCTTGTTCTAATAAATCCTCCCAGTCCTGGACAACCCAGAACATATCTATGTGCACCGAGAAGGTCTCTGACACCACATTCTAAGAATGCAAGAAAAAACAAGGAACAAAATGCATCCAGCTCTATTCATTGTGAATCAGTTTTTACGTCAGGCTCTTCCCAGAAAGCAGAGCTGTCCATCATGCAGCTGTTCCAAGCCTGTTTCTATGCCACAATGCATGGCAGAGAAGGCAGTCAGGGTCCAGATACAACACTCACCTCCTGCAATGGTACTTCTTTCTCCATGTAGAAGGTAGGAGGGCAAGGGTGAGAAACACCCTCCTTAGTTTGAAAGCTGGTAAGTGTGTCAGTGGTAGGACTTAGCTGTCCCATCTGCTCATGCCACATGTTACATTGGTGGGGTTTGATTTCACTTACATAGTGCTCCCAGGCACCTCTGGAACTAAACATTTAGTGGGACATAGGGGAAGGTGTTGCTATGGGTTTATGGTTGCCTAAATATGATTATGTGAGCCCTTGTCTCCTTCCTATCTTCCAGCCTCTCTCTCTTCATCTCTGAGCATTTTCTGTTGTGCTGCTAATGGCACTGCCGGTTTGTCACCATTTCTGCTTTCAGTATCTCTGCAGCAGGACAGCAGCAGCCTGGCAGACCTGCCTGCCAAGTGTCCTCTGCTGGGTGGTCTTGTTCTGTGTCAGATGGTGCCTGGACACAAGCTAGCCTATCTTTAGCAATCAGCCACTCTGACATACTGGTAATTGAGAGGCAAGAGTCACATTTGCTATTTAGTTCTCCATCACAATAGAAACTGCTTTGTGATTGGTCTGTGACTGTGAAATATGACTTTTTCCTTCTGTCTCAGAATCCACGAACTTAGACTCAAGGCTAAAAAATTTACCTCTGGGATGTCACTTCAGTGTTTCCACTGCGTTAGGGAGGGAGCAAAGACAGTGAAACTGAGGGCTGTGATCTCCAGAACAGAAGCTCAGTAGTACAAAGCCCACCCATGCAATGCTATAAAGCCTGTCTCTTATAATCAGCTCTGACATGACATGACAATAAAGGGGGGGAAAAAAAGAAATAGGGAAGTTTGTCAAGGATAGGAAGTACAGACTCATAACTGTTTTCTATTAATGATTTTGTTTTCAGTCCAAAAATCTCACCCATTAAAGCACTGATGCCTGCTATGTAAGAATTAAATGTCAGAAAAACCAAACCACCCTGTAACTGCAAGAGTATTTTTTTTTCTCTCTTGTTGAAGTGACATATGAATACTGTGAGGTTACTCCTATTGTGCAACTGACACATTGTTATACCACATAGCAGGATGGAGCTGACTCTAGAAACTCCCAACACACAATAAATTGAGATCCTCTTTTGGAACTGACGTTAACAGTATGCATCTCAGTAATGATAGCCTTTGGGCCTTGTTCTGGAGTCATAGGGAGTTTATGAGATGTTATATTCTCCCATTTCCTCCCTGCTGAAACTTTCCTGGGAAGGTCTTCCAGCACCAGGATGTGTCACTTTCAAAAGGATGTTTGGGCAGACTCCACAGCAAAAAGAAACTCAGACTGCTGATCTGAAGCCAGGTAGGCAGAACAATGCATTATAGAGCTGCAGCTGTTCCCAGGCCTGTGCCACCCGTCCAATTTCCAGAACTAGACGTGCAAAACCTTGAGTCACACTAACAGATTCCAATATGTTAGTCACATTGGTTGGCCTTTATACATAGAATGCAAATATAATGCAGTCACATGGTTTTGCATCATAAAACATCATCCATATTGCACTTAGGTCTCAATATGGCCAGGAAATATCAAAGTAAGTACTAAAAAAAAAAAGACCCAACATTTCAAACAGCTCAAAGCATCTGATATTTAAAGTCAAAGATGTAGAAGGCATAGTTTGTTCCAACCCACAGTATTACACCAGGGCATAGATACCATAATGATGATTTTATAACTGTAGATAAAGAAAAATGCTTTGCTTTTTCCTCATAACTGGAAAATCCGAAAAGCACAGTGAATTAATATTTCTTTTTAATAATTTCATATCAGATACATGCTGTGATTGATGCAGTTTATTGTTTTCAATAATGCAGCCAACATGAGGTGCCATTGTTCCTAATTACATCTACAGTATTGGATTGTAAATGTAATAGCCAGTCCCACACCATAGGAACGTTCACAGAATTAGACCACAGCCTTTCAGCACAACGCAGCCACCCCAGTGTGCTGAAGAAGGTCTACTGATACATTGGATCACTCTACCTATCACCTGTTCCAAAGAAGAGTAAAGAGGAATGCGAGACTGACTGCTCTGCAAATAAGCCAGAGACAGATTTGTTTGGAAGAGGAGATCAGGACACAGAATCTTTATAAATCCTTCCCTTTTTTTTTGCTAGTGAAAATTTGAGAGACTGTCAGTCTCTCAAGTGCACTTGATCTTTTATAGCAAGACCAACTACATTAAAATGAGGCCAGAAGTTTATTTTTTGGTAGGCAAAAAGTGGTTTGTCCCTGTCTTTTATGCTCCTCTTTCATTGTCAGGGCTACACAAAAAAAACCCCATGCATGATTAAGTGCAACTCTGTGACCATGACTGAGGAGGTAAAACAGAACTCCATGAATTGGAAACACTTCCTGGCTGTTTGCAATGGCAGGCTGAAAACGAGTAAGAGATAATTATACACTGCACAAGAAAATGGAGTAAAGTATTTTCAGCTGCAAACATTGGGGGTGCCAACAGGTACATATGTATATAAATCAATTTGATAAACACTAGGACAAAAATCCATCAAAAACTAATAAATACCATTTCTACTAAAGTAGTCTGACCAGTGGGGTATGATTGGCACAGAAACAGAGCAAGACCAACACGGACAATCTCAGAAGCAGTAACGGAAAATCCTACTGTCCTCACTATCATATATCCCTTACCAGAAGAAAGAACAAACCAAAACAAAAACAACAACAACAACAAAACCACCACAAACCCCAAAACCAAACAAACAAACAAACAAAAATAAAACCCCAACAATTAGTACTTCCAGAGAAGGACAGGGATGGTCAGTATGTCTCTCCTTAAGGGCTGGCATGAGCAGAAATGCACTCTCTGGTCTTTCAAAAGCACCATCCTCAGTGTACCACCACCACCACAAGGGTTGGCCCTATTTCTTGGCTTTATCCATGGCCTTAACACTATTTCTTAGCCCTAAATAATTGTTTTCTATTTAGATACATCCTTCTAGGAAAGAGGGCCTTCAGATGGGGTCATATGTTTTATTCTGTTAATAATACAGCTTTCTGGAGTGCCTGGTTGATTATGCCTGTTTACCTTCTGATAGTTGTGTTTCCTGGCTGGCTGCCATGTGTTTCCCTTTCTAGTTAATCTTATGGCAATGATCATGGCCTTCAACAGATATAGAATGTTTATCCTCCTGGAGTTCAATAGGACTCTAAAACAAATATTTTTTCCTGTGTTTCTGGGTACACTAGCATTCAGAAGCCAAATTCCTTTATGAGTACAAGTCACATCCAACACCAAGCATTTCCAAATCTCTTCAGAGACCTGAATTTTCAGAGACCTGAATTCATTCTCTCTCTGCCTTACAAGACAATAAAGCTTACAAATGACTCCCTACACTTCTGGGAAAGAAAGCTAAAAAAATAAGAGCTCCAGATTGCAGGAGCAAAAAGTAATCATATAAACAGACAACCAAACATATAACCAAACCTATGCATCTAAAAGGCACCCAAGGAACCTTTCTGGCAGAGGCAACATTTCGTAGCAGGAAACTTACTTTGCACTGGAGCAGGATGCTTTGATCTTTTGTCTGCATGTCCTTCCTCAAGGTGCATGTTACTGCCCTGGGAACCCCTCTGACATTTTTTAGCTCTGGAGCCAAATCATCTTTTTCCTTTTGGTTTCTTTCTTTTTATTTTGTTTTGTTTGGTTGTTTTTCTGTTTGTTTTGGGGTTTTTGTTTGGTTGGGGTTTTTGTATCATGCTGTTTTGCAGGTTCAGCTTGTGTATCTCAATGAAGCCTCTAAGTTTTCTGTAGCTCCCTCAGTTCCACAGAGTGCTCTAGGAATGCTGTTAACTGAGCAAGACTTTTCCCTGACATCAACACTCAGCAATGCTGAGCTGAGAAAGCAACAGACCGTGGCATCTTATTGTATTTGTCTGAGATAGGCTTCAATATGAAGAATCAGCACATTGTTTCAATGTCTGCACACCAGTTAACTATTAATGAATTCACAGTCAATAAAATATACTTTCTGGATACTATCTGGTCAACAGTTAACCTAGTAGTTATGTTTGGAAAAGAGTTTATGAACAATCCCCTGTTGCCACAAGATTAAAAGTTCTGTCACTTGTTAGTCTGAAACTTGCCAGAAATGTTAGGGTGGCAAAATTAAATCCTACAGGGGCAAAAGGAAGAATACAGCTTTCCAAAAATTCTGCTTCAATATTTTCAAATCAGTACTAAAATTCATATACATCAGTTTGGGATTAAAGTTTGCCAGGGCAGGTATTTTTTGCACAAGTAATAACTGTCCTGCTTGAGGAAAGAACATGGATGGATATACCAAAATTAGGAACACTGAAAAAGGAACCATTCAGAGGATATAATTTTTGATTCTCTTTTTTGTACACGTGCAGCTATTGGATCACTTCTGCAAGAAATTTTATGTCCATAATTCTCAGGATTGCTTTGTCAGACTCCACTATTCCCAAGTTTTATTTGCATGACTGCACTGCAAGTCTTCAAAATTGATTGCCTGGGTATCTCACTGGGACCTTAAAAAGAATATAACTAGTTAGAGCTATAAACCAATTTCAGTTATCGACATTACATGCACCCACATATATAGCTATAGCATTACACAGTCACATGCAGTCTTCAAACACTTAAAATGTTAATAATGCTGCAGTGGTTGGCATCACACTTCATGTCTAAATGCCTTAAAGATGCTCAAAAACCAGACAGCCAAACCAATAAAACCCCCACGGTTCCTAGCTTAGTAGTTTTAAAATGACTCATATTTCAGCGAAGAATTCAAAACCATCTAAAACTGAAATCAAAGCACTCAGAGTTGGGTCCATTTTAGCACTGGTGCTGCCTTTACATGTCCAACTCTGTTACCCAGAAGTCATGTACACATGCATCTACACGGGGAGGTGGCACAGGAGTGGGTACAAAGCAGTTTAATGGGCTGGCTAGAAAGCTGTGATAAGGAGGGGGTGTAAATAGGGTTTCTCCTATGTTGAGGCTTTCTCTACACTAATATAGAGTGACTTGATTTTGTTTATGGTGTGGGACCTGGATTGCCCACAAAGTTCTTTTTCATGGGATGCAGTTTTTCAGTTCCCCCTCATTAAAGTAAATCTGATTACATTTCAGTCTCGATTTTTAAAGAGAGGGGAGCTAGCAGGGGGAGCTGGAGCCACACACTTAGATAATTTCCATTCAAATCCAGCACAGTAGTCCTCTCAGCCAAGTCACACTTAGGGGAAGGAGACAGAGAGGAAAATGTTGTACTATTCTTTGATGGGCTTCATCGGGTGGATGAAGCATGATCAATCATCCATAACCTGACGAGGCCTCAGAGAAGACAGAGTCCTGACTATGTCATGTATACTTCTAACACCAAAACAATAGGGGATACTGTTTTGGGTTGCAGGGGTGGAAAGGGAGAGCATTTAAAGCAGTAGTAACAAAGAACAATGATTATCTCGTGGGTGGTGGTAGGTAAGGGGGGTCTGGAAGAGGACATCAGAAGAAGCTGGGAGGGATGAGGTACCCCATCCCCTCCCTGCTTCAGTCTCCATCTTGCCTGAGACATTTCAACTTCTGTCATCCTAGCAGCAAACGCTTTTCTACGATGGGGAAGAAAGAAATCAATTGTGTTTTTAAAAGCTACTTGGAGTACACAAAAGGTGCATTGTTTCAAAATGGGTTGAGGGGGCTGGGTGCTTTGGGGGGAAAGAGTTGAACTTATACCATCATTTTGTCTAATTACGCCTGATGTTATTCCTGTTGTCATGTGGGTTACTACAAAGCCAACTGCCAGCTTGTGTCCCTGAGAGCAAAGACTAAACTGTTACGCTTACAAGGACACAGGGCTTCTTTTCCTCTCCCTCCTCCCCTTCCCACACTACTGCAGGCGCTGGCTCCTCCTTGGGATACCCACATTTGGAAGAGATGTTGGGAAACGTGGGGGCAGAAACTCCCTAGGAGATACCAGCCATTTCTGCCAGTTAGGAGACAATCACTGGGCTTATCCTATAAAACTCCAGGCACATCCTGAGAGACATCCAACCAGACACCTAGACAGCGTCCTTTCCTTTTCTGCTTGGACAATGCATTTGCCATATCCAGTTCCCAGTCCAGGCACATTGGAACTCACCACAAAGCAAACTGTTCTGTCATCTCATCCAGCTTTCCTCTCAGACAGGGATCTTTGACAGAAGGGAAATGCAAGGCCACCAGGGTGCTGCATATTGCCAGCAAGGAAAGGCACAGGCCCCAGGGCAAAACAGAACAGATCACAAAACGAGAGCAGCTACAGCCATTCTCAATGTAAAATCTCAGATCCCTCAGTATGATCCACCTCCTCATCTGAAGGCCAGATCCAGTGACCTGGCTGCGTCTTGCTTGCACCAGCCTTCATCTCGTCAAGTCTGGGAACCTTGTTGGCTTTCTAAGACACCCTCTGGCCATGTTTAGAAAACAAGCAGAGCTTGGGCTGTCCCTAGGTCTCAGATGTCCATCCATAAATGTTGTCTCCTGCCAGTCTGGCTCAGCTTGGCCCAGGAAGGGTGTATCCCAAAGGGCGCTTGGGGTGAGGGAAGACTTCCAGCTCTGCCCCTGGGTTTACGACAGCCACGGCCAAAATAAACGCGGCCAGAACCTGATCCTTTGGCAAACCCTGCCAATTCAGGCAGGGTCACACCTCGTAGCTGGGAATGGGTGAAAGGCTAACATGATGTTCAAAGAAGCTTAGAAAACCTTTTTGTTTGCCTTAATTTTAATTTTGTAGGCTGCACTCCGTGGCCTCTGCTGTCATCTTAGCCTAACAGGACACACTATTTCATCATTGACTGGGACTGGACATTCAAAACAGAGTTGATGTGTTTCTTCAGTGCTGGGGAAAAATCTCTGTCTTGAAGCACTGAGGTGCACTGTATGTGCTGCCAAGGGCTTCCAAAGCCCCACAGGTCCAAGCAGGTTTTTACAATATTCTTCCTCTGTTCGGGCATATTTGCAAAAAAAACCAAAAAAACCAAAAGAAAACCAAAAACAAAAACACCAACAAAACAAAACAAAAAACCAAACCAAAACAAAACAAAACAAAAAAAAAAAAACAAAAAAACCCAACCAACCAAACAAGCAAAAAACACCAAACAAAAGAAAAAACCCACACCCAAAGAAACCACACAAAAAACTCCTCAAAAATACAAAAAAAAACCAAAAAAACAACCAACCCAACAAAAACAAAACAAAACCAACTAAAACGCCCAAACAGAAACATCAAAAAAAAAAAAGAAACCAACCCAAAGAACTATGACAAACACACTCACATACAAACCAAAAAAGCCACACACACACACAAAAAAAGAAAGAACATAAAGAACATCTTTCAATTC
Source organism: Irena cyanogastra (assembly GCA_013397155.1). Taxonomy (NCBI): domain Eukaryota; kingdom Metazoa; phylum Chordata; class Aves; order Passeriformes; family Irenidae; genus Irena; species Irena cyanogastra. The sequence continues at coordinate 1,236,728 of VWZV01013679.1, read as the reverse complement.
ACTATTCTTCTGTATTCAGCGTCCTGATTTGGTTAGTTTTTAATATGTAGGGACACGCATTCCCATACACCTACAGCAGAGATGGCAGTCAAACACCAGATGCTTAACTCTAAAAGCCATCTTTGTTTTACACTCACCAACTTCAAATCCTCCTCGTCATCCCTTACTCTTTCTTTGTTACAGTGAGTTATGGTGCAGGACTCGAGTGGGTCTCGAGCTGACTGGGAAGCTCTCTGACCTGGTTTCTGTGGGTCAGAGCTAGACTGTAAAGCTCACCTTTACAAAGCAGCCTTCCCAGCTCCAGCAAATGATTGCTGGGGCAGACATGCTGGAAGCTGTAACAATGGCTGTATTGATGGAAGGGAAGGTTTTATTGTAAGTTGGATTTTGGAGTGAGTAATTATGCAAACAAGCAATTAACTAAAATAAATACGAATGCCTTCCTCTTTCAGGGCATGCTTTTACTTTGACTTGTAGCAGAGCAGATTTCTCAAAGCTGAATCAAGCCTTTAAAACAAAGATAAAGGGGGCATTGGGAATGAGGAGGTAAATACTACTCCATCTCATCTCTGCAGCATTAAGGGCTATGTGCATATATGTGCAACAGGGCAGCTGTAACTCACAGAATCAGGAAATACATTAAAATACCAAAGATTTGAGGCCGGGTAAGGCCCACTTTATTGACCTACCATCTGTAGAGCAGCATCATTCTATTATTCCCATAAATTTCACTCATGCAGGACAGGACACTTATTTTTCTCTTGGTGGTGGTGATGGTGGCTGTTTTCTGATTTCTCTCCCCCCTGAGAAGGTTGGCTGCAGGCTGTTATCAAGACAGCTGAATTTGGTGACACTGCTCTCTGCCCCATGGCTTCAGCTAGCTCAGCTCATTAGACCAGACACTTTGGAAATCCAAGTATTTTAAGGTCAGCCTTCTCCTCCTGTAGTGCATCACCACCTTGTTTACAAGGCTTGTTCTGCCCCACACTCCTGCATGGATGAAAGGCAGCTGGGATGAGATTCCTGCCAGATTCCAGGAAGAAGGACAGATCTTCCAGTGAGAGAAAATAGAGCCCTGTAAGTTTCTGAGTGGGAGACGAGGTAGTGACAGATAATGTGCATCATCTTTCCCAGCTCAGTCACATTTTAGCAAAAAGGATCTAGACTTCCCTTAGGGAATATCATGCAATGAGCCTGAAGAAAGGAATTTGCTGGAGAGTCAAGAGTACAAATCACTGAAGTAATTAAGTCTAACTTGAGAAGCACAGGAAAAAATATCATGCCCCACAGGCCCTCCACCCCTCCACCTACCCACCCCCATCCCAAGATTCTGTTTTTACATTTTGGAAACAAAATGTGTATAAAATGTGCTCCCATATGACTTTGTCTTCATATTCCCAAATGATTTCTTTCATTTTGAAATTCCCCTTTTTGTTAATTAGTATTAAAAAAAAAAAAATCACAAAAAAAAAAACAAAACAAAACCCACAAACAAAAAGCAAACAAACAAACCCCAAATCAAAATGGCTTGTTTCATTTCAGGTTGGAGGAATAAAATATTCTCTGTAGAACAGAAACAATTATCTTCCCTGTTATTTAGGTCAGCTGTAAAATGAACCATTTGCTATTTACAAATCCTTTTGTTATCAGCTGAGGTCCAGAGCCCCATTTCCTGGAGTCAGGTGATTATGTTGGAAGTTTGGTGCGATTGCTTTTGACATTTCTTGCCCTTGTGATTTGGAAGGAGATCTTGAAAATGTATTTTAAGCATAATGAACAGTGCAACATCTGCCTGAGTCTCCACACATCCGGAAACAAAAGTTTAACGTAGAGCAATCTGTTCCAAGTTTATCAAGACAATTTTAGCTCCAAGGTTCACTCACGAGGTTACGCCAGCATCACTCATGGAGAGCTTGCTTAGGACTGGATGCTTTTATTCAGAAATATTTAGCCTAGCCCTTCAGCTGATCCACTAGGGTACATCAGGAAGAAAAACCTATTCAACCTGAGTAAGCCTGTTCCTTTGTCCTGTGGGGTACCAAGACATCCATTCACTGCTCAACATCCAATCCAGTGCTGCTATAGCATTCTGGAAAAAAAGCCTTTGCTGTTCCCTTCAAGGATTTGCATTCAAGCTTCCAGTTCACAGGCAGTGCCAACACACATTGATTACAGCTCAGAATCCAAAGAAAAGGAAATGACACCGAACAAGGGCTCTCATATTTCCTGTGGCTCCAGTGGTGGCCAGGTGAAGCTCAGCCTGTGCTACAGCTACAGGAGTGCAGTGGGCTCATTTTCAGGATGGCCATCTGCAGTGGCAAAGTCAAAAGAGAACCATAGCCTGAGCCAGGACCTGATCCAGGGCCAAAAACCATTTTCTCTGTAGCCTTGGTATTTATGCCCTTCAGCAATCTGGAGGTTTATCAAGACTTTGCCACTGCCTCAAACAACTTACCAGCTATTCATGAAGCTGTGGCAACTTGATTGTCGCTCTGAGTTCCTCACTGTCACTTGGCCAAGCCAGGCAGGCTTCACTTTCTCAATTGCAGTTCAGAAACCAAGCTAGCTCAGCCACTTCTCATCATTTTGGTCATTCTTCCTCTGAACTGCCTCCACTTTGTGTCTCTTTTCCTGGCAGTGACCTGGAACCAAGCTGACTTCTTACTGCTTTTTCACAACAAAACAGCAGTTGGAAAGAGTTCTCTCCCCATCACAGAGGCCTGTGAGGCTGTTGAGGGCTTCTGAGCTCCATGTTGTTCAGTTACCTGGTCTCCCACACACTCTCTGTCTGGCTTTTAAAATCAAAATCCATCTCTGATGCCTCGGGTCCAGCTGTCAAAGGACAAGAGCAGTCCTTTTTTCTAATTTGTAGTGCAAGTAAAATATTTAATTCACACCAAACTGAGCTCCTACCCTAAACAACATGCACACAAACACAAAAAAATTCCAAACCAAAAAACAAACAAACAAACAACTGAAAAAGCCATTCTTTTGTTTGCTTGCTATTAATACCCTCTAAACAGAGCAGCCTGTCACAGTTTAGAGACGAAGAGGTTCTGTCCATCTATTCTTCTGTCCCCTCAAACTCTTCACTACCACTCACCACAGATCTATTGTAACCAGAGCTGCAGAGCTTTGCTCTTCATTTGGACTCCCAAACCTTTCTATGACAGGTCTCATCAGGACTCTGCCCCTCTTTGATTGAGTTCATTTATCCCTCTCCTAAATGTACAGCTCTTCCCAAGTTTGTCTCTCCTTTTCAGTCCATTTCTCCTCCCCCTATAAGTCCTATGATCCCCTGCAAGCTATTTCACAAAAAGCATTGTGCTCACCCACTTTCTTCACAGCACCTTGCTCGGTTCAGTTGGGGAGTTAATGATTTCCCAGGGCAGGGCCGTGGGTCTCCCCATCCCCTCTGCTGACAAAGCATCCCCAAACTTCCCTAAGAGAAACTGAACTTCTCCCTTTGAGGGAGCTGTGGGTCAGAAACCTCTCTGCTGGAGGCTCTTTCTGAGGTTTGCCACCTCGGGGTGTTCAGGGAGACGCCAAAAGAAAGGAAAGCCAAGAGAGCCAAGAGAGCCAGAGCAGCTGCAGAGGCTGCTGCTGAACAAGGAGACAGTGGCTTGGCACACCCAGAGAGCTCCCCAGAGGCAAAGCTAGAAGGCAGAAAGACACTGGGGGCAGAAGAAGAGAGAAGCAGGATATTTAAAGGAGAGGGTGAGGGCAGGCGAGGTGAGAGACGATGGAAGCAGGGGAAATGTCGAGATGGAAAGCCCTGGTTGAAGACAAGGAAAGAAGGCAGAGAGGGCACTGGAGGGTAAAAGGCAAACTTCCCACTATTTCCACCTGGATCAGGAATTACAAACTCATCTACCTGCTGCCCCCATGCCCCTTTCTCAGACAAAACAAATAGGACACTGGGAGTATTTCTATTCCAGACCCATAGAAACAGGAGAGAAAATTCATTTAACCATTTACACAGCACCTGAGGGCTGCTCAGAAAGGTCCAACTATCCCTAGGATAGGCACTTTCTGCTGAGGGTCTCTGAAACAGTGACACCAACAGTCAGTCCCTCAGCAGTAAGGAGGAGGCAAAGTCTGTAAGGAAAATAAATATTTTTAATTAAAACTAGCCCTATGTGACTTCATCACTGCAAAATTCTTACTGCCTCTGCCCCACTGAGCTTATAGTTGGAGCCAGGAGGGTCATCTGCTGGGGGTGAGCAAAAGAGACCTGCAGCCCCAGCTTGCCAATTTTGTGCAAAATGTAGATGGTTTGACTCTATGGACTGTAACATCAGTGAAAGAGCAAGTGAATCTGGTTACTGGAAAGCCAGGACACCATCCATGAATTTCTGATGTTTTGGGGGATGATGCTGTTTCAAAGATGATAGGATTTCATGCCAGCTGCTGGCCTTCCAGCAGCTGGAAAGGAGCAGGGGACAAAGTTCCTGTTTATGCACAAGTGACTGAGTAACCAGTAATTTGGGGAAAGGAGCATTACACACTCCCAAAGAGCAGCCTTCCACTGGGAGGTTTTCAGTTTGTGGTCAGTTGTAGCAGTGTGAGACTCACGAGCTGCCATCCAATGTGCCTCAGGCTCTGGTCATGGCTGAGCAGCTCAGAGAAAGTCCCCAGAAACAGCAGGGAATCTGATTCCTGGCAAATGAGAAGCAGATTTGGGACAGGGATGTGACACGTACCAGGAGTCACACTACAGATGCACATAGAGGCACAGGAGTCAAATGGCACATCTAGAAAGGCACACCACTGGGAGAGGACAGTGATGGGAAGGAGCACTCTACCATGGGCTCTGCCTGTACATCTGGACCCCATCCAGTTACATCCAAAATATTACCCTTTCTCTGCTCTCCCCATGGCTACAAAATCTGGTGATTTCTCCCAGTTTGCTGTTGTGCCATCAGTGTGCACCACAGGAGCTGAGAGAAGCAGTGCTGGCCCATGCTCTTGAGTGAAAAGAGAAAAAAATAAACTTACAGTCATTTTGCTGAGGATCTGCAGTCTCAGCCAGTCAGGTGGATTGTTGGATGAGCTTGGGGTCCAGAACTGGAGGTCCTGCTGCATCAGTCAGGTGATGGCCGCCCTGATTGACCCTCAGTTGCCCATGCTGAGCCTTGCTGAGCCTGGCCCAGTGCAGGCCTGCAAGAGGGGTCCTGCCTCAGCAGGCCTTGCTTAGGGGCTCCTGAAGACCAGGGACTCAGCAAAGCCATGCTGGGAGTCAGGAGCCCCATCCCAACCAACACTGAGCCAAGGAGCTCGCGGTGTTTTGGGCCCTGTGGGTAGGGGGCAGGCTGGTGAGGAAGGCTGCTTGCCAAAAATGACAGATGCTTGAAGTGCAAAGGCAACCAGATTTTAGCTGAAGCAAAAGTATTTCCCTCAGAAGGAACTCAGTGGCACCAAGGGAGCACAAGTCTCATTTTCATGAGTGTCAGGCTGGTCTCATCAGGTCATGCCACGTCTGCCATTCCCCTTACCTTTGTTGCAGCCAGTTTCTCCTTCATGTTTCTTTTCTTTACTGTGGACATGTAATGCAAAACTGAAAGATCCCCTTGGAGTATTGGTTTTCAAAATGTCAAATCCCTGTTTAAGAGCCCCCTTTAATGATAATTTTTTTTCATTAATTACATTAAAAAAATAAATCATCCAGAAGCTCCAGCATGAGCACTGATTCAAAGGATAGAGTTGCTAGAAGGTCTGGCTAATGATGAAAATGAACAAGACAATCCTTCATGGGCTGCACAGTGCTCAGGTACTAGGAAGTCTGCATGGCAACCCAAGCCAAGCCTGGGTGGGAGTCAAAGCCCAGCCTCTTAGAAGAGATAGTTGCTGGTACAGTAACTTGAAGTCTAAATATCTGAGAAAAAAACTAATTCCTCTCTCCATGCAGAAAACAGCTCACCTGATATATCTAACTCCACCAGTTTACAGCTTTCCTACATTTGCCCTGGAAGTTTGCCAAACAGTGCACACTAAACTTAATACACTGCAGGTTTGTGACTGTTTTTCTTTCTTTTTCAAGATCCAGAGTCAGAGATGGGATTTTTTTCCCTTCATACTAATTTTTCCCAAAGGGCAGAGACAAAGCTATTCCTTACATGAAGAAGCTGAGCTCTCAAAAAGTTTTTAGCCTTCACATGCATGGCTTTACATGTCCCCCTTGCTCTGCTCTGAGCAGGGTTCTGCTTTATAAGAATAACATGGCGTGCAGATGCCTATAAATGGAAGATGAAATTGTTACTATAAAGCCTGGGCCCTGCCAAGGCAAACAAGTGCAGGGCAAACTGTGTGTGCAAAGGAAGGGCGCTGAGAAAACTTGAAGTCAGCTGAATCATAACTTCACTTTAATTTTAACATCACTTAAACTACATAAACACAGCCATCTTATTAATAACAAAGCAAGCTCCTCAGTAGAGCTGTTGTTTGGAAAGCCAAGCCCGTGCACATGAGTGCAATGGGAAGAATGTTGCAGGAGAGACATGCCTTCCAAAGCTGTGTTTAAAATTTAAAATACTTGGGATGTCTGAGATGCAACAACTTTGCAGGAGCCTTGAACAGTATTTGATGTCCCTGCTGCAGTTCTCCAGGGTCCCGACCTCTGCAGGGGCAGCAGCTTGTCACAACTGGCACAAGGAAGAGGACTGCAGTGAGGACAGCTGCTACCTGTCTGCCAGCAACACAGCTCCATTTTCTGTGGGATATTTGTACCCCCACACTGGGCAGAAGTGAGAAGATTCTGGGGGTGCACCATGGGGACGGCACATAGTTCAGTTCTTTGCCCTCTTTGCTGTTTAGTGAAATGGAGAAAATGCCACTTTGCTAATTAGGGGTGGTAAAGTCATAAAGTTACAGCAACATCCGCAGGAGTTTTGAGGTACAATGTAGTAGAGCAGAGCAGAGCAAAGCATTTTTATTGTTGTCTTGCAAGAGTGATTTGGTGCCTGTGGTGATCTGATAATCTCAGGGTGAGGAGTGAAAATACACTGGTACAAGGCTTGTGCTTTATTACTCCTGACATTATGTAAAGGCAGACTGGCTCAGCAACTCCCCTAAAATATAGCCCCTAAAGCAGCAGTGCAACTCCTGACACATTCCTGATGAAACTCCCCTGACTTCCATGGCCTTGTGTTAAGGCTGGATTTGGCCCTGGCAGTAAAGTACATTTAGACTTACAAACTGAAAACTGCCTCTGGATTCCAGAGGGACTTGAAAAACTCCCAGAGCACTGGAGTGCAGCAGTGAGATTTATGCTTTTCCCTGACTTTTCACTACTCAGTAATACATTTCCATGGCCAAAACAAAGCCAGATCTGGCATTCTCCCCTCCTGATTTCTCTAATACCCAGGGAACTAAATGACAGTGCAGACTGGAACAGTAATGCTCTAAGCCCCAGAAGAGCTTTCTGGGGGTGTTTTCACAGCCCGTGGAAAGAATGCATACATGGGTATTTGAAATAGCAGGATTTGACACTTTATCTCACCCCAGTCTGGAGAGCTGCTGGTGACACAGGTTCCTGTGCAGAGGCACAGACAAAGCCAAAATAAGCTCCTACTGATATTTATTTGTAGCAAGTAGCACCTCTAGTCTCCAAGTGGATGAAGGACTTGGTTGTTATTGGGCACTCTTTTTACCCACTGCTTTTTCCCAGCTTCAGAAGAGGATGACTGCTGAACAGATAATAAGCAGATGGAAGGAGGAAAGAGGCATAGGGAAGGTCACACAGATTCCAGCAAGGGCTCAAGGCTCCTCTGCTGTTGCCACAGGCCTAAGGTGGCAGCATGGGGACACAGAGCAGCAGAGCTGGGACTGGGAGCCAGGGGCAAGCTCAGCACTCTTTCCATTCCTGGGTTGAGAGGAGGTGGAGGCTGCATTTCCCTCACATTGCTTCAAGCCTCCCTCCTTGCCTGGTGCTAGAAGGAATCACAAAGTCTGAGTCCCACTGTCAGCAGCAACCACATCTCCACGACCTCTCATTAAGTGTATCAAAAGTGAGAGATGCTTTAGCTGCTTATGGCAGAGCTTTGGGGCAGAGGTCTGCAGCAGAGCAGCATTTCTCACCCAATTAAGCACTGTCAGATTGAAGGGCTGTGAAATGACGGCAAATTATTAATTGTAATATTTCATGTTCTCATTTGCAAACATACAGCCAAAATTGGGAAAATACTAAGAAGAATATGCCAGGGACAGTCTTTGCTTTAATAAGCTGTGAACTAAAAGTGTTGTGGCCACACTGATAAAATGACCTCTGGCTTTTCTCTTTTAGGAGTGATTGTCATATTACCAGAGGTTAAAAAACCTAAAATGAGCAGCTTTTCAGAGGCCTTCCTCAGTGTCATTTCTATTACTCTATAAACTGAAAATTACTTGCTTTTTCTTTTTTTCACTTTTGTATTGCTCTTTTCTGTCTCTTCCCATTGTCTAAATGCATTCATGGGCAGCCTGTACCCAGCTGTTCTTGTGCCAACATTGTACTTGAGTTAAATAGGTCTATTTCCTCCCCAATATTTATCCCCTGATGTATCTGTGGCAGCCAATCCTACCCTTTTCAGCTTTTATTTCATTAAACTCAACAAGCTCAAGCTGGGGTCCTCCTGTCTGCAACATGAATGTGCTCTTCTCTAGGCTGTTGCAGGACCCTTCCTCTACACCTCCTCTTTCTTTAACATTGGAGAGATTACACTAGGATTAGCTCTCCAGAAATTATTGCCTGAGGGAATGTTACCCAGTTGAATTTGGATGCAAGGGGATATGGGAGTTGGTGGGAAGTAGAACATCCCTGTAACAGCATTTTCTAGTAGAAGAACTGGCCATATATAAAACGGTATTATCAACGTCCTTCTTTATTTTGCATTGTGATTCAATAATTTGGATAGATAATCAAAGTTACCAATTCATTTCTTTATTCCTGGGCTGGTACTTCTCACCATAGTTTGCCAGGACTCCTGACTTCAAAGTGGATGACAGCATGCTACTCTACCCAGCTGTTCTACAAACACTGCAGACAGTATGAACCTGCTACCCTTGGGCTCCACATGCTCTCCAGAGATCTATTCCAAGGCCAAGGCATAGTTTCCATCTTCCTCTTTAGGTGTCTCCTGGCTCGTGGCACTATCTGGTGAGGCACCCACCTTTCCCCCAGATGGCATCATCCCTTGTGACATGGCCAAAAGCTGTAATCCTCTCTGAGATGCCAAAGAGTCAGAATATGGAGAAGGATTTGCTTTGCACTGGGTCCAGAATAGTAAAGGCTTACAGAAGATGAGGTAAGGGTGCAGCACTGCTTGTAGGGCACAGAGAGCTAACACCTTGCTCCTACCCATCTGGGGAACAGCACAGCTGTGAAGAAGAATAAGAGTAGCAGGTCTTGAAAGGTCACCATGTACTAAAAAAGTACAGCTGCTTTTAAAGAGAAAGGGGAATCTGACACTCCCGGAAGGATTTTATTGTTTGCATTTGTAAGACACAAGGCATTTTTAATGATGTGTTAATGACCATATTCTATTCAGATGGGATTCATCACACTGTCCTTTCTCTGCTTAAACATTCAGCACCTACTCCTAGCTGGCTATTCAGGATCCCCTTCTGCTGAAGGGCAGAAGATCTGTCTCTCTCCAAGAATACTATGACAGAGAGGATGCACTGCCATCCAGAGCCACCAGCTTCTTTCCACATGCTGTAGCAGCACATCCATGCTCCATCCCAGCTGTGCCTCACACATCATCCCTTAAGCAACAGCCACCATCTCCTGCCATGGCCAGGGATTTGAAAAAATAACTTGAGTTGCTCCAGAAGCACAGTCAAAATTAGATGACATGAATCCCATTGTTAACGCTGGTGAACAATAGATACACACAGACCCACAGGATCAGAAACACAGCCCACAATACATGTCACATATTGTTCTCCCTACCCTGTAACATTCATATATTTGCAAGCAACATTAAGCTTGGGGAAAGATTTGGAACTATTTTGCCCAGTAAATTGCCATCCTCCAAAAAGTGCTACTGAGTGTGTTCCACCCCTGCTGCTGCTGTGGGCCAGAAAGAGCTGATGGAGGGCAAATGTCTGTGGGCATAAGTTGATGGGTGAACCAAGACTTTCTAAAGGGCCTGCTGATGTATCCAGCTCAGTGATGCTGAGAGAGAACCATCTTATGTGAAATCACCCACTTTTTGCTCTCTGTTACACTGGGCTGTCAAAACTAGAAACCTTCCAAATCCTGAGTGATTGTAGGAGATGGATGTTGTTATTTTAAATACTTTGGGGAGGGACTGAAAGCATTGACTGCTATGACTATTGCCTCTATTTTTGGTTCTTCAGCCCTCAATAAACAGGACTATAGAAAGGCAGAGCTAAATCAAGAGGCCTGGCCTGCCTTTACAGCCATTTATGTCATTCATTGACTGATGCAGATCATCTTAAAACCTGATACCAGTTTTAACAAGTGCTCTACCCATAGTTGACATGCTCCAGACCTCCTCTCCTCTGCTGCTTAGAAACCCTTTTCTAATTTCTAGTTTCTAAGTCAAGTCATGGCTATATCTGAAGACTTTTTTCCCTTTTTTTCTTTTTTTTTCTTTTTTGTCTAAGCTCTATATAAATAACCTCCAGCAGCCCGGACAGTTTGTTATCAGGGCTGTAAGTTGTGCCCCACCAAAGGCTTTCAGAATCTCAAACTTCAGCAATGCATGGCATTTGCTTTTCATGGGAAAGAAGAATGAATTTTTGTGGTTCAGATGTTGCTGTGCCCCACGTGTTGTGTTGGAAGACACGTTTTTGCATAACAGCCGCCTTATCTGCAGTATTAGTCAGAGATGAACTTCTCTGTCCTTTGTCTCAGGGCTCTGGTTTTTGGCACCACCTGATATTTGACTCAAGAATTGGTCAGTGTTTCCATAATGATTAACCCACTGACTGTCAGCATTAGCATATTGGTGTTAAATATGGGAATACTTTGATGGCACAGATGCCAAGTGACTGTTGCTAATCAAATAAAAATGTGTCTGGAGAGCCACCCTCCAGGGCACCCTTCATGCTCCTGGGCAGCCTCAAAGGATGGGCAGGAGAGCTCATGCTTTTTGCTATACTACACAACCCTTCCAATGCAGTAATTACAGCTCAGAGAAAAAAAACAAATCACCAATTTCAAGGAAAGAGTTAAAATAAAAAAAAAAATTTAAAAAAGGAGAAACTTTGGTGCTGAACAAATCTGAAGGAACTGTCATTTTCAAGGAAATCTAGTGTCTCTACAGAGTCTTGTTCAACTTTATGCCATTTTCTGTCCCTTCTGAAGGGAATTTGCTTATCCAGAAAAAGCCAACAGTTTTCATTTTTAGCTCCTATGAAAGGCTTGAGCATTTTTTTTATCTTCTAAATGTTTACAAAAGGAAATATGGAGCCAGAAAGTTATTTCAAAACAAACAAGGAAATAAGAAAATATCAAAGGGCCTGATTATAAAATCAAACACTTCAGGTCTTCTTCTCCTGCCACCCCCCCCCAAAAAAGAATTTTAACAAAATTTGAGATTTCACTCTCTCCATGTTTTTTCATTAGAGAAACTTCCATGTGGGAAGTGTCTCTGGGAGGTAATCAGAGGTCCTGTAAAGATTACAGGTGCAGCAGGGCAGTGAGTCACAATTGAAAGGCAGTGAGCTGCGAAATTTCTTTAATTAATTAATGTCATTTCTTTTGCACTCAGGCAGACAGTGGAAGTGTAATGCCAGGAAAAGCCAAATGTTCTTAATATGAGAACTGATAAGGGCATGAGTACACCTTCTTATCTTTAGGGCCTTGCATCCTGCAGACAGGGAAACCAGCTCTTCTCTTCCATAATTGTTTGTTTTTGATGTTAAGTGAGTCACTACAGCGAATATGACGGAGCAAAACTTTCCCAACATCCTCCTAAGTCACGGAGACAATCTGGGAAGAGGATGCAGTGATAACCAATTCAACCACAAGTGGAAAAGATACAGTCTCTAGGCTCAGAGCATTGGAGGCAGGAAGAGTCTGCTGGACAAGAGAAAAAAAACAGGTCAGAATACGGATCTGCCACTCCAGTGATGCAACCCTGACCTGGAATAACCGCATATATGGGTCCAGGAGATCACGGGATGTTTGTAGAATAGATCTTCTCTCTTGTGTAAGCAAGAGGATAAAATTATCCTGGCAGCAGCTGTTGTTTCCCAGAATGAGGATCAAGGCTGGCTGTATTTAAATATTCCTGCAGTATTCAAGACATCAGGCTTTTCTGTCCCCACGATCCTGCGGTTGCTGTCCTGTGTGAGTGCTCTCAAACACGCAGACAACTTGCATTTCTCCCCATCACAGTACCCATGTTAGTGTGGCATAAGGTTCCTCTTAATGTCTCACACCATGCAAATCTGCTTCCTTACTCATTTCTGCATCATAAAAAGCAATAGCAGAAAGAATAGGGAATCTAGAGAAAAGAAAGGAAGACAGAAGAAAAAACAGAGTAAAGCAAGTGACTTAGAATCATGGAATATGCTGGGATGGAACAAAGTAAAGCAAGTGACTTAGAATCATAGAATATACTGGGATGGAAGAGACCCATGAGGTTCATCAAGTCCAACTCCCTGGCCTGCACAGAACACCCCATGAGTCACACCATGTGCCCAAGATCATTGTCCTAAAGCTTCTTGAACTCTGTCAGGCTTGGTGCTGTGACCACTTCCCTGGGGAGCCTGTTCCAGTGCCCAGCCACCCTCTGGGTGAATTTTTTTTCTGATATCCAGCCTAAGGCTCCCTCAATTTGTCTTCATGCCATTTCTTTGGGTCCTGTCACTGGTCATGAGAGTGAGGAGATCAGTACCTGCCCCTCCACTTCCCCTTGTGTGGATGTTAAAGATGACAACAAGGTCTTTGGCAATATAATGCCATCTTGCAGCATGGCCAGGAATTGAGCAACAGACAAGGTTGAAGCCCATTTACAGAGCTAGAGGTCCCATTTCCAGTTTTAAAAGGACCAGGACTTTCCTGAAAGCTCTGTCTAACCCATCATCACTAGCACAGTGCAGAATTGGCAAGGAGAGTACACAGATATTCACATAGACGAGAGAAAGGAGGCTGCTGAAGGAACAGATTTCTTGCCACATGACACCCTACAGCCTGGCAACACTGGGGGAACAAGAGAGCTGAACAGGGTTCCCTGTTTAGCAGGTTGTGGGTTTTTTGAGGCTTTGCTGCTCACTGGCTGCCCGCTTCCCTCACAACCTGCTCAACCTCATGTTGGCAGGTCAGGTGTGAGCTCAGCAAAGATAAGTCTTTCCACCACTCCATGAAATCATGCCACTCCCTCTTCCCTTCCAAAGGAGTCCATATATTTGACTTTTTTATTTTCCTGGGCAAAGAGGAGTGTGAATAATAGATTTGCTACCAGCAGGGCTCACCACTGAAGTGTGGGTCTGCATCTGCTGCAGAGATAAATCAAAGGAGATGGCATCGTGGTCGGGTGAGCATCTGACCAGAGCTTTAACCATGCATTTAATTTACAAGCAGGGTGAAGGTTTAATATATCGTCCCTCTGTAAATACACTCATGTGGCATCCCCCCACCTGTCTCCTGGGGAATCAGGCTAATTGGCACAGGCTGAGAAGCTGAGCCCAGACTGATTTTACAGAGCACCGCAGACAAACGTGGCTGTGAGCAGAAGCATTAGGCATTACAATATCGCACTAAGTGCCCCAGTTATCAATGCCTAAGGAGCAAGCAAACACCTGGCTGGCTGGGTTGCATTTATTGTAATGTGACAGCTTACTTTGACTGTACAGAGGCGTGAAGCCAAATGCTGGCTCTTGCAGGTAGGTGCAGCAAGCTGTCAAGTTTGGCCTCTCCATCAAGGCCTGCCTCCTGCAGCGTGCCCTCTCCACCACCCAGACCCAGTGTCTCTTTTCTGTACCCCATCCTCAGCGTGTTCTCCTGACCTCACACTCACAGTACCTCCTGATCCATAACCCTGGCAAAGCTTCCCTCCAAGAGCCTCAAGAAGAAGGGCATCACTTCCATCCTGTCCGTAATGTCACATTGTAGTGGTTTGTGGATTTCTCCGGTGCCCAGGGCAGTGTCTCTGGAGTCATGACTCACTGCAGGTGGGAGCAGGAGACAGCAAGGGTGTCTGTCAGTGGTGGGAAAGCTCTGCCTCCCTCTCCCCACAGTTGCCTGCTGGGCATACAGGAGTAGTGCCTCAGAGTACACCACGGCTGGCCAGATTGTCAAAGATCTTCAGCTGAGATCTTTTCACACGGTGAAAAGTGCCAGCCACTGAACAGCTAACCTGATATTGAGGGACACATTGCCTTACAACCTCTGAAAGGCTCTGTCTTTTGTCTGTAACTCTTCAACTTTCCGTCTCTTTTTACCTTCTCTGGGGCCACTCTCTGCTTCCCTCTTTCAGCCTCTGTTTTTCTTCTTCTGGTCAGGCAGATTCCCTCTCTGTGACGTGACTTTCAGCTTGTGGCTTCAGCTCACTGAAACTAAATTGTAGGCACCTGTACTAAGCTGGTGATCAAAACTCCTATGGCTAATGAAAAAAGAGACCCTCTGAAAGCATGTCTTCCCTTGTCATTTTTATTTCTTTGTTAGACTGGCAGAAATCCTCTCCCAGAGTTGTCAGTATCTCTCCAGCAGCTGTAGAGCCCGCTTAATTTATGTAAACCACACTTGTAAGGTAATCAGAGTATGGTGAGATGACTCCTTTCCTTGTCTTCAGAGAAGCTCAAGGTGAATTTTCTCCCATAGATTCCTGGTCACCTTTTTAAATAAGCATAAACACTCAGGAAGTTTTGGGGGTTTTAGTTTTTGAAAACGAGAGGCTGATGTGACTGGGTTGTTATGAAGATCTAATGCCAATATCAAAGTAGTGCTTTCTACCCATGATTCACATCAAACTATTGTTCAGTTCACCTATATCTAATGACTGCGAACTGCCATCAGTACACACAACAACTGCTCTCTTGTTTTGTTTATAGGGGCTGGACCAGAGTCCTGCAGACTAAAAGCCATGAATTTGCACTGCTTGCCCCAAAAATCAGCCTCTCTCCATCGCTTGGGGCCCTCAACCCAGCCATGAGTCTTGCACAAGGTCTCAGCAGAAAGTGAGACTTGCACACCTCGTTGCCAAAGGCCCTTGAAGGCTTTTAAAATGCAATATCCACAGGAATCACTTCTTCTGGGACCTTAGTAAAAATCCCCCACAGCAGGATGAGACTCTTGTTTCTGACACAGACTTTCTGTGTGGTCTCTGAATTGGATGAGGATGGTTCTGTTCATCTGGGCCCAAAGGTGTCTTCATTGCAGATTGGATGATGTTTTATAAAATCACTCAGGAGTGTCACATAATCCTATAAGGAAGGAAAGCAAGAGTGCTGCTTCCAGTTTAAGCCAATATGAAATCTGCATTTCTAAGATCAAATGTTCAAAAGCATGAGTTCTGCTGCAGAAATCAGTAATTAAAATTTAAATCACAAACAATTATTTAACGTCAAGGAGTATGAAAGGAATAGTGTTTGACTTCAAGTTTTTAAGTATAATGAATATAACTTTCTAACTGTATAGGCAAAATTTCAAAAGTTAAGGAGCTCATTATTCAGCTAAGCCAGAGATGATATGTGATCATCTGATTGCAAGAACAGGCCTTTTTGGAAAAACCAGGCACAGTTTGTCAGGGTACGGTGAGTGGTAAATTTAATGCAGAAATTTGATGCAAGGATGCAATTTTTCCATTCTGCCCATCCCCCCAGACCAAACCTGGAGCTAGAAATGTGAACAAAGATCAATTTAAATCATGGCTTCAGGCTCTCGGATTTTGGCCCGCTCACTTCCTACTGTTAATATCAAAGCATTAGGAGTTTTACATGCAGAGCAGTATTTTTTTACCCAGCTAACGCCCTTTTCCTCTGACTGCAGCTAGAAGAGCTGCTGAGATGTGACAGAGTTGGGTGGAGAGTTGGCCATCCCTGGACCCTTGTCTTGTCTCCTCCTCACCACCACCGCTGAATATCTCTGCCAAAAAGCCAGCGTAGGCAGCTCTGCAGCTGCCTCCAAGCAGAGATCCCTCAGAATAGCCCAGGTTGATATCTGGAACAGTTAACAGTTGAGTTGGTGAGCTGGGAAGGGAATGGAGGGAACAAGGATGAACAGCTGGAGGATAATAACTTTCTAAGGGGATTGGCTGCCACTTGAACAGCACATCTGATCACAGATTTGTTGCCAAGCATCTGTTTTCTTCCTACCTCCTGATGTGGTCCAGCTTCTTTGCTTTGACTTTGTTCCCTCCTTCATCTTTTGAGATTGTGTTTCTCAAATTCTTATGCATCCTCCGGGTTACACAAAGGACTCAGCAATCCACAGGCCCTGCCAGTGTATTTGAGAATTGCCCCCCAACCCTTTGTGTGCTGTTCTGACTAAAAATGTCATGCCAAACAGGCTTAATCAAGCTCCCCAAACTAGTCAAATCTCCAGGGAGTCCAAATTTGTATATTTTCTTCGGCAGAGTAATATCACACAGAGTACTGAACGACAGTTAAAAACCACATCTGGATCTTGCTCTATTATAATACATCCATAGCCCTAAGGGGAAGCTGTGTGGTTTGGTGATTCACGAAACCTGCGTTTTATTCCCAGCTCCTCCACTGCTTCCTTGGGTGACCTTAACTAAGTTATTTCACTGCCCTGTTTTTCCACTTTGCCATCTGGGAAAACGCGTGGGGTGATGCTGCCTCTTGCCCAAAGCCCTTTGGTAGCCTCTGGAGGCAAGAGCCAAGCACTATTGCCCAGCCTGACGCGACATTTCCACGAGGGATTTGATGCAGGTGTGCCCCACACCTTTCCTCCTCCAGATCTACACCTCTGCAGACCCCGTGAGGCATCTCTGTGTCACCACTGCAACTGGCCATGCCCAGCACAGTCAGAGACCCGTGAGCAGGACACTTGCCAGAGCATGGAGCACTGTGCCATTCGGCTTGTCCTGCTAGCAAACACCATGTTCAGGCATTTCTCCTGCTGTGATAGGCATGTATTTAATGACCTCCCATGGTAATTTACATATGTCAGAGACAGAAGCAGAGAGGTTTGTGCAGGCTGAAAGTCCCAAATTCCCTTTCTCTTGCATAAAAAAAAATTGGGAAAAAAAGAAGAGTGTCTATGACAAAAAGATTGTGTCCTGCAGAGAAGGGATGAACACACCCAACCCCTTTGCAGGTCGGTATGACACAGTCATCATTCCTCTGAGTGCTCCATGGGTCATTCAGCTGGGGCCTGCTGTGACACAGTTAAGCTCCTAAAGAGCACCAAGTGACAAGTCCTGTTTTTCCTTTGAGAAATATTCCCATATTCCACAGGTTACAATCCACTAGATAACAACCTTTAGCTGAATGTTATCACGGCTGAGATTTCCCACTGCAGCAACATACAGGATACTTTTTTGGTTTACTACCCACTCCAGAGGGGGAAAAAAAAAAGAAAGAAAAGAAAAAGAGCATACAGCTAAATAAAGTGAAGGTTCACAGCTCTGACAAAGCCTTTCAGTGGGAATCTGGGACGCTTTTCAAGTGTTACCGACTGCTTTATTTTCCCATGGCTGTTTCCAAGATAATAATTGCTCCGCAGATGTTTCCCTCAGGACAGTGAGATGTTCAGGTACCGGGGCAAAAGCTGAGGCTTTGGGCTATCGTTCACAAGGCTACTGTTACCTGGTGTGTTCTTGCAGAGTGCAGCCTTTTCCCATCACAGAATTTCTTAGGTGTCTGGTTTATCAGAAACACTGTAAATTTGAGCCCCCTGGCTACTTGTGCCTGATTTATGTGAATGGCACATTTGTGTCTGTATGCAACGTGAATAAGAGAAGGTAAGGGGGTTTATTTCTGCCACACACGAAAACTCGCACATGCCCAAATGCACAACTCTAAAATATGTTACTCAGCACTTTGGGAAGACATCTGAGAAGATTTCAGCTTCCAGCTTTTGACATATTACCAGCTTTTTTACAAGTTCTGCAAATCAAAAATGCAATGGTTTATGTTTAGTTTTCCACTGTGCATGTGTTTTTCTCTGTCCTTACAATGGCAGAAGCAAAGTGGACTCTGCTCTGCTTGAGGATGAAGTACCACCTTAAGAAGAAGAGACTTTGCTTAAAGCCCCCAGTGTCACAGCAAAGGTGGTAGTTACCTTCCTTCCCAGTAACACTGCCACTTCTGCCTCCTTCATTTAAAAACAGGGCCCATTAAGCAAATGACTCGGGCCTTGAGTACAACTATCCTCTTGTGTGATAATCTGAGCTCTGTAAAAGTCAGCCCTGACATATCCTTGTGGACACTGCTTATGACTGCTCGTGTTGGATATGGTTATACAGACTCAGGTGACTGCAGGAGCAGCTCACATTTGTGGAACCAGTACTGGGCATCAGACAGCTTGGCTTTGTCTTGGTGGGAAAATATTGGAGCAGATCACCACAGTTCTGCTCAGAGATCTATGGGCTAAACCTTGCTCCAAGGAGCAGAATTGACAGATTTGGGTACCAAGTCAAACCCAAAAGCAGGCAAGCCACACTGGAAGTGGGTTGGACAGAAGCCTAAAGCATTTCAAAGGAAGTCCTGCTTCATGGCACATTTATAGCTCATGAGACATAAAAATCACCCTCTTAAAGGAACTGATGGTACAAGGCTATTTCCTTCTTACTTCCAACTGCTCACAAAACACTGCTTTTCTCTAATTTGAAAAGACCTGGCCCAGAGGTGAAAATTTCCATGACTCCTCTGTAGGAGTAGAGAAAGGGACTTCCCACCACCCACCCTCTCCAGAAATGATGACCACCCAACAGCTCCTTAAGACCTGACCAGAGGTCATTCTGATAATCAAAAGTTCTTCCCACACAGTAGCTTGTATTCAGGACCTCTGAAATTACAAGGAACAGCTTGTTCTCTTTCCTCTGCCCCCTGTAGAGCCAGCCAACCTGTATGTCACACACTTCCAGACACAACAGACGTTCTCTTTTCTCTGCTAGTGCAAGGGAGAGAAGGGAGTGGGAAACCCTGAATGCAGCTGCAAAACTTGGCTGTGACTTGGTTGGGCAGAACGTTGAGTACTATGAAGGTCTAGCCAGGCAGAGGTTTGTACAGAGCTAAAAGGATATTACACTCTGCCTCACATTGCTCTTTTAAACTGATGTTTCTTTGCTTCTCTCCCATACAACAATGGAGGGATATTTTTTGCCTAGTCACATTCACACGCACACACACAAACCGGCCTTGCACAAGAAGCCAGATATATCACTTGGGATCCTATCCAACAGTCTCCTAGAAATAGAAAGCCAACAAGAGAAAACACTTGGTCACTGCCAGAGTCCAGTACCTCTGTCTGAGTTGAGCCCCATGGAGCCAAAGCGGTCACTGTAATGTCAGGGCATTGGATTTCATCAAATCTGGGTTCCTTGCAGGCAGCTTTGCTCGGGAAAGGCAGCCAGCCCCACAGCCCATCTGAGGGAGTGATCTTTGATCTGCAAAGTTTCCTGAGGTGGTGCCAAAAGCCTGTACCACCGCCTGTTTCGCTATGAGTGGCGACGCTCTTGCGCCATAGAAACTCGCAGTAACTGTTTCCCGTGCAAACCTCTGTCCCCAGGAGCTCAGAGCTGTGGCTGAGTATCGCTGGCTACAGCCTGAGCACACAGGGGTGAACATACCTGGTTTTGGCGCCAGTCCTTTTTTGAGAGGACAAACAGACCAAAAAATCTAATAGCCTTACCTTTGTCCCCCAACGCACTGAGATCCAACTTGGAGCAGTAGTTCAAGGGATCTCTTTAAACCTCAGCACGAATTCACATTCCTGGAGAAGCTGCGCAAATATGCCTTGCTGGACTAAATCCACATCTATTTTAGATGTGGCATCTATTTTATGAGCAAGCACAAAATCCTCCTTTCTTCCCATTGCACAATCTTGGAAGAGAAGGAGAAGGCAAGGGGCACACCTTTCCCCAAACAATCAGCTAATTAATTATCCCATGTCTGGATGCAATGCTTTCAGCAAAGCCTTGTCTCTGTGCTAATTAGTATCATTATCTGGTGCCCCAAGGAACAAGCTTTGATTACCCTTCTCTTACTGATTATACAGGAACAGCTAGGCAAATGCTTTCACAGGTCATAAAATTATCTCAGCTCTTCTTGAAGCCCATCTACAGCCCTTAGCTCTCTGACCTGCTGGGCTGATGAGTCATCCATGCATTGACTGGAAATTATCTTTCTTACCAGTTAGCACCTGCCACCAGATGACCTGGCGTGCAGGCACAGAAAAATTGTAGCCTTTTATGATGTTAAGCTATTTCTGTAGATTTACATATTTTTTAGTAGTAGATGTGGTCTAATGGAGCAGGCATATTTACCTGGGTCATCTTCTAGAGAAACAGTTCCTAGCCAAGATTGTTTGGTGACCCCTGACCAGGCTGTGTAAGAAGAATTGAACTTCCTACACAGAGTCATCTCTATTATTATTCTGGTTTCTGTGGACATGTTTGATCTGGAACCCTTAGATCTCACTTCCAACAGCCAACATAACCCTGGATTCAAAAGTCTTCCAGCCTCCATGGATTAAGAAAAAGAACATGGCATCTCCTGCAAAATATTCCATGATCGCTCAGCTCTTTCCTCTATGTTGGGATGTGTGTCAGCAGATTTGCCCCTTCCACTTCTTCCTTGGATTATTAAGGGTAAAAAGCACCAAAAAAATTGTTGATTGCTACACAGAGTCTTCCTGTGATGTGATTTTTACTAGCAGAAGTCACATTTCATACCCGTGTGCCCAAACATTTTGCAAAACAAAACATTATCTGTAAGAACTATGACACTGGTGCTTTATGTGCTCCCTCTACTTCAGACTGGAGCTTGGTGCTTGTGAAAACAAGTATAATTAGCTGTGTCACTCAGCTCAAGATAAAACTTGATAAAACCTACTTTCAAACAAGGTGCCAATCAAACAAATGCAAAATAACAGCGAGCCATCCTTTCTTCACAGTTAGTTTAGTAGCATGAATTAATAACCGCGAAGCACTTAGTTCAAGGGAGCACTTCTGTAATAATTAAGGACACCAACACTCATGAGCAACACTTTCACCTCTCTGTGGGCAGCCACCTTTTCTGCTGCATCATGGAGAGTGGCGGAGGGAAGGAAAAGAACTTGCAAACACAAGAAACTAATATTGTCGTAGAAAGAGAAGGAAAAAAGGGCAAGGTCAAGGGCACAGCACTGTCTCACATCTGACAGAAGTGTTAAAGAGTCTGTGGTCAGTAGCTGGGTGCCCTTTTGCCTTCAAGATAGAACTATAATAGCTGATAGTGAAAGCAAAAGGAAATTAAGTGCAAGCAGGCACGTTTTCAGTTCTCTGAGATAAGGCCCACCATATGCATCTGCAGTGTTTGGTAGTGACAAGACCAGAGCGAGAAAGACTCCGTAAAATCCTAGAAGTGCTTTTCAACCCACAGAAACAGGAACATTGTCCAAAGAGCTGGAAACACAATAGACCAGTATATTGCCAAACTGCGCAAAATGGCTGACTCATGCAATTATCAGGGCCACTATCACCAAGCAGAACAATATGCCCAAATTGAAAAGGAATGTTAGAAAGACATGGGAAGACTCAACTGAGCCAGTCACATGCCAGTTTCAAAATCAGAGCTGGAAGGAAGCCGGGTTGTACGAGATTGTACATTGTACAAGACAAAAATTTGCAAATGTTCTCATTCATCTTCCTGTCAGGCTGAGTGGGCACCCAGAGCAAAGGCCCAGCTGCCAGAGAGGAGCTCTGCAGGCAGGCTGACCTGCCACCCTGCATAGTCTGATATGCAGAGGAGGTGAAGGCTGGCATGTCATCTTATGGAGCTTCTCAAGAGTAGGATCCAGGATCCAGGACTGGTGAAACTGCCTGGCCCTCTCACAGAGCCCATCACACAAGACAAAACAATGAAGAACCTCAGCCAGTACTTGGCGGTCAATGAAAGCACATTTCACATACTCTACCTTCATGCTTTATCTAAGAACAGCTCCCAGGTCACTTTCCACTAGAATAATGAAACTGTCAGGCACAAGGTGAATTGCCTATTTTTAATTAATTAAATTCTACTAAATTAAATTTTAAAATTGCTAGCAAACTCTCACAGAAACAGGCAAATCCAACAAATGTGTTAGGTCAGACATTCTTAAATTTCTTCTTGTGGTCTTGATAGTCTACACAGCCACTAATCTTAATGTACACTTTTGCATACACCTATACCCGTCTGTGCACTAATCCAACCACTGTTAGAGCCTGGAAAAAGGAGTAATGTGGAAAAAGGAGTCTCTGACTAAGAATCAAAATCTCAGCCTTGAATTACTGCACAATCAGTTTCAGGAAGAAACATCTGGGGGAAACATAAATCCTGGTTTGTGCAGCAGGCTGGTTAGTGGCCACGGACTTCACTGCTGCCAAATACTAAGAATCAAGAGAGAGCAGAAGCTACAAGCTCAATAGAAGGAACTGAAAGGGAGACATCCCGTGTAGATCCTGCTGATTGTGCTCATTCTTATTAAACCACTCCTGGAGACTCCTGGATGATGTTTGTCTAGGCATCATCTTTTCTGCTCAGTAGCTATGAGGACAGATGCCAGAACATACCTCACCCATCAAACAGTGAACAGATTCATGTGGTCACAAGACAGATGCTCGTTAATCTCCAGCCCACCTGTGTAGTGTTAAAATGGGAAGAGGAGTCTCCTAAATGCAGCCTCCTATGAGCATGAGTTAACACTCTCCCTCTCTGAGCTAAACTGCAGTTATGTAGAATTTAAGATGACTGTTATTGTATTAACTACATGGGCAAAACAGGGTATATAAGATACATTTTGTATGTCTTACAAAAAAGACAATAAGGTTGTTAAAATATATTGTGGTATAAACAAGAGGGAAGGTACAGTGCTGATGTATAAGGAGTAGAGACCTTTTTACTCCTTGAACCTGCCTTTTGTGGAAGGATGGGTCCCAAATCCAGCAGTGACTTGATCCTCTCTCTTCCTGTCCTGGGAATAAAAATATCCAGTGCACCTGACTGAACCTGGTTCTCCTTAGCTGGAAACTTGCTCAGGTCCTGGAGCACAGCATGGTGATATTACATGAAGTTTCACAGCACGATAATGAGCCACATCCTTGTCATCACCTGTCCTGGCTGAATTGGTCACATGGCCTGCCCAGTTTCTGAACAAAAGCTGATTTGTCTGTGATGCAGCTATTTTTAAGAACAAGTACCAACCAATTGCTCACAAAGCCTTCATTATTTAATTCTGCAGTGAGGACTTTGCAGACGTGAAAATGCTTTTATATGTTGCATATAGACGTGAGCCTGTATATTTTCCTTTTTTTTACAGAGCAAAAGTTGGAACAAAGATAGCAGAACTAAACCAAAGCCCCTTTTTCTTGCTGATAATCCTCTTGGGCCCAGTCCAATTCTGTGTCTTTGAGTAACTCTTTCCTCTCTTGCAGAGTTTGCATCCATTGCCTCACACTCCAAATTTTCTTGAAGAAACTCTGCATACTCTGTAAACAGCTGATCTTTACAGAGACACCTTGGCTGGCATCATGAACACCTCTCTCTGAAGAATTTTTTTCCCAAACCTGTTGGGGGTAGGGGCCGTGTGGTTTGTTTTCTGGGGAAACCTCCTTTTGGAGGTTTTTTTCTCCCAAATTTGCCCTAAACCAGGACACCTACATTTGGGGCTTTTCTTAAATGACGAGAGTCACATATTTCACAAACCAGTTTGAGTTCCACAGAGCCATAAGCTCCTAGACCAGTGAACATGTCATCCTTCTGCTGTAAGGGGAGAATCAGTGCTTGTTATTTAAGAACTAAATAATGGTGTTTCCATGGCTACTGAGAAAGAGCATTTTTATCTTTGGTGTTTCAAAGGAAGAAGTGGCATCATAAAGTTTCTTCTGTAGAAGAATTCTTGTAACCCCATATTTTTTATCCTTGTTTTGGATCAGGGCAGCATCAGAAAAAAGATGATTTCCTATCAATCAAATTCTGAGGCAAGGTTCTCAAGTTTGTTTTCAAGGCAGTTAAAATATTCCATTTCCAGGGAAAAAAAGGGTCTTATTTTTTGTACTTTTGATATTCATCTTATAAGGTTTATTGTAAAAATAAAAGCTAGATTTTAAAAAAATTTGACGTCTAAAAAATTCTTTTTTAACCAGAAAATGTTAGCCTTACCAAAAACTGATCTTGAACTAGATATGGAGCAAAATCCATGTGTGTTTCTGGAGTTTATCTTTTTCCATACATTTCTATTTTATGAGAGAAAATACATTTCCTTGGGAAATTTCCAAAAGACTTTTATTCATGATGCTGTCTGTTTGGGTAGCATCTGAGCACCAGTCTCCTAAAATCTAGAGACCGGTTCTCAAAAAAACAAGAACAACAAACTATTGTATATTTCATGTCTACAAAAGCAGCTCACCCTCTAACTGTGATTTGATTTATTCAAGTCCTCTGTATTTTATAAACATAAGCTTATGCTGGGTTACAGGGCAGGCAAATGAGAGGCAATGAATTCCTTGGGCAGACCCAGCCAGTCTCACAGTAGCTCACCTGGGCACTGTGGAGATTATAAACATGCAAGCAAGATATTCCATGTATTTTACTACCTGAGGTTTTCTCCTAAATCCTTTTAGCTCCACAGCCACTCCTGAGTTTAAGCTTCTCCAGATAATGCCACAAGCCTTCAACAAGGTTGTACAAACCCCAGGCAGGTGTATTTACACAAGCTGAGTCACACCTCTGCCTGTAGTATGGACTTCACTCCCAAGGGATTCTAACGAATTGAGCCTAACTTCTCTCCTGCGGGAGCTGCAGCAGAGAAAGGACCTTAAGGAGAAGGATCAGTCTAATAAACCAGCAAGATGACCAGCACTGCATTTTAAAGTCACCAGCTGCCAAACATGGCTAGGTATTTGCTCTACCAGCCAGCAGACCCTGCAGAACCACAGATTTTGATGGTGGCCCTGTTCCACAAAGAGTAGATTGTCTTCATTAGAGTTGCCGGCACGAGCCCTCGAGGCATCACAGCTGGCCCCTGAGCTGGCCTTCTTCTCAAAAACCCAGGCACTTCATATCCTGCTGAAGCTTGCCAGCCAGAGGACATTTAAGAGCCAGACTGATGTCTCAAAAGGAATAAAAAAGCCCTCCTGATTAGATCACTCCCTCTCACCTGTGCTGAACAGATCAGATCTCTTGGTCCTCCTATATTTCACGGAAGCCAAGTTTTTGCTGAGGTTTTTTTTTAAAGCACATGCACTAACCAATTGCTCACAAAGCATCCTTTCTTTAGTTCTACAACAGAGGCTTTGCAGAAATGAAAATGCTTTTATATTTTGCACAAAGCCAAGAGACCATATATACCTCTCTTTGTTTTCAGAGAGAAACTTGGAACAAAGAGAGTAGGAGTAAATCAAAGCCTTTTTTTTTTCTTTTTTTTTTCTTTTTTTTTTTTTTTTTTGTCCAGCACTCTTGGGTCTAACCCAGGCTCTTGAGTATCTGTTTCTGTGCTCTCTGGACAGCCAGGAAAAGCCATAGGGTTGGATGTGCATTATTAATGGTTCTACTGGTTTTGAAGGTTGAGCTACAAATGCAATGGCAACGTGAGGAAGGATCATGCAGAAACCAAGAGACAGTCCCTTCCAAAAGAGCTACCTGTTGTTTCTCCCTGAGGGCTGCTGTTCAGCTGGACAGAAATTATATCAAGAACAAATGGAGGGGAATTGGTTTAAAGAGCAGATTGTGTCCATCTTGCAAGTGGGATGACAAAGTCTACGTGGAATCCTGGAATAGTCTAAATGACAAATGTCCACTGATGCAGCCATGTAAACACCACAGGAAATGTGTCAGGAGATAGCACTGCCCAACATTTCAATTTTTAAACATTTCCATTTTTAAATCGAAAAAGATTACAGAGACCATAAATCTTAGGAACAGAGAGACAGTTCTAGCCCCGACCCACAGTGCGTCACTGATCACAGCAGGGAGAAGTAAAATCCCTGCCAACATGGGGGAGTACTGTGTTGAATCTGAAACTTCTCTTTCTCCCTTGAAAAAGAGGTTCTTAACTGAGAACTCGGGCGTCTCACAGAGGATTTGCTGCAGACCCAACCACCATGCCCGTTCAATGACTCATTTGAAAACAACCATTTTCTGAAAGTCTTTGTTTATAGATATTTGAGCAAATAAATGTCAGCTCCTCCTCTCCAGTTATTAATGATTCAGTTGCTCAGCTTTGTCTGCACAAATTCTGCATCCTTATCCATGCCTCATCTCAGACACACACTGAATGACCGAGATAAGCCATGTGCATCTCCTGCACTTCAGCATCATCAGCAATAGTTAATCTCCTCTGGGATCACCAACCCAGCTCTACCTGCAGGGGATCCATGGGGGTGGATATTATAACAAGAGCTGGCATCTCTTTGTGTCCAGATATCTTCTCCTGAAACTCATGGAGGGGGGTGGGGGCAGGACACAGTCCTGTCTAAGAAAAACAGGATTAAGGTACCCTCTGAGGAGTTGGCCTAGACAACACACCTGCTAGTCAGCTCAGGAAAGTAGGATCTTCTGGGTCTCCTTTCCCCTCACATCATAATTTTCAAAGGGGTTGGGGTACAAATCACTGAAGATTTTGTTCAATAAGAATATAGCAAAGTGGGTTGTTTTACATTTTTTAATAGAAAAATGCATCTCAAATTAGCCCGTTGAAAATATGAAGTTAATGCTACCAAATTTTGCTTTGAAAGTCATAGTTGCCAAAAGTATATCCTCTAGGTTTTTTTCTTTTCATTTAAGATGCATTTTCATATTGAACTGTAAATTGTAGGTCAATTTCATGTAAAGGTTAAAATTTAAATAAAGCTTTTCAAAAACCTATTTTATTGATGGAGATTTTTTGTTTGGTTTTTTCCCATCTGAAGGAATTATTTCATATTAATTTTGACAATTTAACAGAGGAAAAATGAAAAAATCTCAAAAAAAAAGTTCTTAAGAAAAGAGCTTTTTCACAATCATGTATTTGTCTAACAAAGGCAAAGGAACAGTTTTGACTCTGTCTGATAAGTGCAACAACAGTGATGGGAAATAGACTATAGTAACACTGTATCTATTCATATTGTCTCTGTCTCGTTTTCAGCCAATTTCGTGGGTTTTTAAAGCATGACTGATGCCTGTAATAACCTAATCTTTCATTTTATTCATACGCTTGTACAAACAAAAATTGAGACTTTCCAATTTTCTGTGATTCATCTGACTTAAAACAAAGCTCCATACACATGCATGGTGTAGTGGGGAAAGCCAGGAGACCTGTACCAGCCACTATTCTGTCTCTCCTTTTCACCTTTCACCTCTTGTGAGCTGGAATTCAGCCACTCATTCTTCTAAATCTTTCTACACTTGCAGTTCTTGCAGCAAAGAAAAGGGCATGAAAATTATTTCATTGTTTTGGAGCCAGAGACCTGGGTTGTCCTGGCTCTCAAGCTAGGAGATGACAGCCTCAACCTTGACTGGTCCCAAAATGCTCATGAAACTTCCTATGGTCCTTGTTTCCAAACAGAACTAGGGACTATCTTTCATCTGAGATACTCATACAGACTTATTGCCAAATTTCCTGAGTGTCTCACAGTTCTCCCTCCATTTATTTTCCCAGTATGGCTGAGAAAACACTTGTTTGCTAGCAATCAGACAGATTAAGGCTCTCCCCAAGTCCAGATCTTTATTAGGTACCTGACATTTACTCAAGTGGAAAAATCCCACTGATTTCCATGAAAGCAAAGCTGTTAAGTACACTGGGGGCCCACAGATACCCACACATAATTATGGCAGCTTAGCAAGTTACTCCCTCTTCCTCTGAGGTTTAGGGTAACCCTTTTCACCTCATGGTGAAGAGCAGGTCAGACACCATCGGGTGCATCAACTGACAGGCAATGACTCCACTCCCTAAGGACATATGAAAGTTTAAAAACCTTTTTAATGGGAGGGGCATGTAATCATTCAGGAAAAAAAAAAACAAAACTAATTTATAGGTCTGCTTGTGTAGTTTTACTATTTTGCTTTTCATCATAGCTCATTAGAAGTCAGGCAAGACTTCTTGTTCAGCTTTTTCTTTTCTCCTGTTTTGATTGTTGGCTTGCATGTAGGGGACTGCACATGCAAGCTTAGAGAAGGGTATTTATTTGGAGTTTAATTCTCAGTCCTTTTGGGACTGTCTTTTAATGGATCAGTTTTCAAACATTCTTCTAAGTGGCTTATTCAGGGTCACATATCAGCAGGACCCTCATCTGCATCAGATTCTGATAGAGGTTATACCAACAGCAGGACTGAAAGATATTTCATTTCTCTGATGACTTTTATGCTGGCTTCCCAACAGCTCAAAAACTATGTCACACTTCCAAAATAATTTGTGATAACCGGTGGAAACATACAAATGAAGGTAATTCAGTGTTGCAAAATCCTTGGGAAAGGTGACAGTAGCCAAGAGTGCCTCAGAGCTGATGGGAGTTTCCTCTCTGGACTAGCAGCTCATGACTCTCAACTACTTTCCTCTCCAGATCAAGGTTAGTTACTGAAAGGCTTACAGGTCCCAGACACCTCTCTGTCCCTTAGTTAAAAAAGCAATGTCCTTTGGCAAAGGAACAGAATAATCCACTGTAGGCAGTAACTGCAAGGCGTACCTGAGGCTGATAAATCTGCCTGATTTAATTAGCTCAGTGCTTGCTCACAGTTTCAGTGTAGACACAAAACAAGATAAACCCAACTTGTCTGTTTTAGCCTGTGATAGGAATTTAATTATTTTATCTACAAAGGCAGACAAGTATTAGATAGATAGATAGATAGATAGATAGATAGATAGATAGATAGACAGACAGATGGAACAGGCTGAATCTATTCTAATGATAAATCTATTTATTTAACTGTATTTATATAGAATAATCTTCTTGGCTGAAAAATGCCCTCAAAAAAAGTCCCTGCGGCGTCAGTTTGCACAAACAAAGACAAAGCAGCAACAAACAAATAACTCCATCTCGCATGCTGCATGGGACATGAAACACATGGCAAGCACTTTGCCCCTGGAATGTTTCCAGAAAAATTTTACCAGAGGCAGTTTTGAAGGTGATGCTCCATGCTTCTTAGGGGATCTATGTGCTGTCATTCTGAGGGGAGAAGAAATGCATTTCTTAAACTGCACCACAAAACAGCAAAGAAGTTGCTGTAAGATCAGTTCTGCAGTCATGTGTTTGGATTGATTTATTTGCTAAATCTGGGTAACTATTTAATTTTTGAGTATGTTTATTTGGATGGGAACCGTTATAGAGGGTAGAGAAATTCTAAGCTCTGTTTCTGGGGAATCTGCTTCAATGTATTTATACAGAACAGAATTTGTGGGATGAAAAAAGTTTTGGAAATAGTGCCAATAGATGATTAGGGGCAAAGGAAGGGTCACACTTTCCTGAATCATCCATTATCACTGGAGACAAGATGCTGGTTGATATGAAACTTGGCAAGTTCTTGTCTGAACTCTAATACTCCTGTCACAAGAGTATTTTAAGTTTCTGGACAGAGATATCTTCTCTGGCTTTTGCCCTCTCTCTGTTTTCCAGCAGGATCTGAAACAAGATAGTCAGTAGGGAGACACTGACTTGAAACTTAGGCAGGAGCAAATTGCCTGAGCCATTTTAGACCCTCTAGGGTGTCTCAGCATCCTCAGGGGCCTGCCAGATACAGGGCAGCACCTATGCCCCACTCTCCTCATTCCACATATCCAACAGAGGCCAGGTGGACATTCCACTGCTCCCAAAATAACACTGCTTCTTTTGTTTAGGCAGCCTAGTCCCACACGTGTGTGTGCTGTGCTGCCACCACTAGAGACACAGCTTCATGAAAAACAAGGGTGCTCCTAGCACAATGTTCTAGTCATTCCCTGGTCTTTCTAGTGCTATGCAACTTGCCAACCATCACCTGCATCTAGAAAATACTGGGAGCACCTACTCCCCACCAGCTTCAAGGAGTGCCACTGGAGATGCCTGTGAACCCACTTCATTCCAAGTCATGTGTCACGTTGGGTCCCCATAAAACTGTTCTCACTCAGAAGCCTTGAGGAGACAGGACCAGGGCAGGGCTGTGCACCCACACACAAATGTTGCCACTGTGTCAGGGGAACAACACTCATCCAAAGACAGGGGCAGTTTGTTGGACACCACCTTCCCATTTCATAGAACAGAATCATAGGAAGGTTGGTTTGGAAAGGACCTTAAAGGTCATCTCATTCCAACCCCCCTGCCATGGGCAGGGACATCTTTCACTAGACCAGGTTGCTCAGAGCCCCATCCAGCCCAGCCTTGAACACTTTCAGGGATGGGGCAGCCACAGCTTCTCTGGGCAACCTGTGCCAGTGCCCCACCACCCTCAGAGTAAAATATTTCTTCTTAACATCCAACCTAAATCTACTCCCTTTCAGTTCAAAGCCATTCCCTCTTGTCCTCTCACTACATGCCCTTGTAAAACATCGCTCTCCAGCCCTCTCACAGGCCTCCCCTAGATACTGAAAGGTGCTGTGAGGTCTCCATGGAGCCTTCTCTTCTCCAGGCTGAGCAATCCCAGCTCTCTAAGCCTGTGCTATGAGAGTTGCTCCACCCCTTGGAGCATCTCCATAGCCTACTCTGGGCTCGCTCCAACAGGTCCATGTCCTGCTAGTGTTGGGGCTCCAGAGCCCCACAGTGGTGGGCTCCAGGTGGGCTCTCACTACAGTGGAGTAGAGAAGCAGAATCCCCTCCCTCTGGTCACACTGCTGGTCACACTGCTTTTTTCCAGCCCACGTTACAGCTGGATTTCTGGGTTATGAGTGCACACTGCCAGGTCATGTTGAGCTTGTTGCCAACCAACAACCCCAACACCTTCTCCTCAGGACAGTTCTCAACCCATTCTCTGCCCAGACTGTGTTTGTACCTGGGATTGCCCAGACATGAGTGCAGGACTTTGCACTTGGCCTTGCTGAAGTCTATAAGGTTCAGAAGCCTGTCAAGGTCCATATGGATAGCATTCCCTCCCTCCAATGTGTCAAGCCCACCACACAGCTTGGTGTCATCAGGAAACCTGCTGAGTCTGTGCTCAAGCTGTGTTTCATATTTCACTGCTCTCCCAAAGGCAGAGGTTCAGAGCTGTCCAGTCCCAGGAAAGAAAAATGAATACTTTGGGCCACCTGGCCTTCAACAGAATCAACTGGTTTGTCTGTCTATCAGATAAACTTTCATCACACTCTTCATCCTCTTGTTTAAACACAAGTTGGTAAAACCCATCTCCCTTTTAATGCATTATTCATTTTACTCCTTTTCTCATTAAAATTCCTGTTCGGTGCTCAAACACCACCAGTCAGTGTCATTTTCAAATGTGTCATTAAAGTACCAATAAATTATGATTAGTGACACTGTTGTTTGGAAACAAGGCTATTAACAGAGTGCTCCAGAGGAAACCCAGAGAAGCAGCCAAGCAAAGGGTGATGGGTGAGACAGCATCAACCCCACTTTGCCAAAAGAGACTTCTCCTCTGCCAGCCATGATGGCCACCAGCTCTGAAATCCAGCCACAGAGAACAACCCATCTGCCCCACAAGAGCAAAATCCTGCACTGGGCCATGGGGCCCTGAGCCTATGGAAGGAGATACGCTGTGTCACAGTTGTCTGGGTTTGAAAAGACAGGTGTCTGCT
Organism: Irena cyanogastra; assembly: GCA_013397155.1. Classification (NCBI taxonomy): domain Eukaryota; kingdom Metazoa; phylum Chordata; class Aves; order Passeriformes; family Irenidae; genus Irena; species Irena cyanogastra. The sequence goes on along the minus strand of VWZV01013679.1, from coordinate 1,204,942 downwards.
AAGGAGGGCAGGAGCCTCCTGTGAAATGGAAAATGTAAACCCCCTCCCTCCAAATTATTATGATTTTTAAACTAAGAGGCTCTCAGGCAAAGATGTGGGAATAGGAATAACAGTTCTTTACTAGGAAAATTAAAATACAAACGCAGTAGTACAAACAAACAAACAAACAAAAAACCACTGACAGAGTCAGAATACGACCTGACACCCTGTGGGTCAGGGTGTTGGTGGCAGTCCCATTAAATGGTGGCTGCAGTCCTCCTGCCCTGACAGGTGTGGTTCTGCCGAAGCAGTGATCCTGTAGAAGGGGGGAGTTTTCCTCTGAAGGTCCAGAGGTGGTGTAGATGGGCCTGGTCTTCCTCTGGGGATCCAGTGGAGAAGAAAGCTGCTCCTCTGGGAATCCAGTGGGAAAAAGGCTGTCTCTGTTGTTCCAAATGTCAGATTATATCCAGGAAGGAATGCTTGGCTCCTCCCCCTGGATGGAGCATCTCACAATGGGATGATGGAATTTTATCAGCCATGCAGTGACACTCAATGGCCATTAACAGAAGATACCTTCCCTGAGGGAGGATTGGTTGTGGAAGAGATAAAGTAGATTGCCCAATTAACAGAGGATAACTGCCCCACCTTTAACAGATGGTGTCGTTGTTATAATAACAAAAGAAACTGACTCAAAGGCTGGTTTTGCAGACTCTCTACCTTTACTACAAGTTTCTTCTTCTTTTATACACTGTTCCAATCCAGATGGATCGGATTGGTCACTTAATCAATACATGCTTCTTGGTTGGCTGGCTAGCTTAAAGTCTTAGCACAAAAAGATAGAAAAAAGACAGAGCAGCACCTGTAGGTTGTTTAGACTGGAAGTTATCATTGTTTGGGCTAGGACGTTCAGAGTCTCACAAGCAGATTCTGAGAAAGTTGGTTTTCTCACTCTCTGACCAAGGTTGTGGGGACCACAAGATGGTAATTGAATACACACCCAGCCAAACCTGAGACAACAGGGAAAGATAAAAAATGGACATTTAGTCATAGCTGGAAGTGATGGTTAGCAGCAGCAAGGCAATGCTGCATCCAACTGCCTCTATAAAGAGCTGGCTCGAAGGGGTATTTCAACATCTGATGGCAAACGGAGCCTTCTCTCATCCACATGTGGGAGTGCTCACTCCCCCGTGTACTTCAGCGTTGTGGTGATGAGTCAAGGGAGGGTTGATGGATGGGTGTTTGAATCAGCTGGGTAGCACACACTGACTAGCAAAGCATGTGGAGACCAAGTGTTTATTTTTCATGTACAGCAGCATAAATCCTGAGCACCCATCCCTTCCACAGAGGGGAGCAGCCTGGCTTTCAAAGCATACAGTGACCCTCCACGCCGCCTGCCCCTTGGCCCAGATTGCTGAATTTGCCATCTAGGCCATGAAGCTGGCTGACAGGCCTCATGCATGGAGGGTCTTTTTGGGCAGAAGCAGAGCTGCTGGCTGTAGAAACACAGCAAAGAAGGGAGAGGTTGTCAGCAGTCTCAGTGAGTATCCAGGATGCTCAGGGATTGGAAAGTAAAGCTTTGGCTCTGAATTTTAAAAGGTTGCTGCTGCATTTGCCATAAGATACTTGGCTCAAGAGAGTAAATCAAAGGGTTAAGATCACCTGGAAATACAGTATCTTCCCTTCCTTCTCTCTCTCTTGTTCCTTCACTAATGTGAGGAGATACTTGCAAATCAAGCACTTATCATGCTCATTGTCCTTTGCTGGGTGAATTAGAACCACTTTATTGTAAGACACCAGAGAGCCTGGAGTGTTTCAGACTTCTGTGCCTTTCCTTCCAAAACACTGTTCTGAGATTACCTGCACCACAGAGAGTGACCCAAGGGAGACCTAAGGAGTTCCCTTCAGAAGGTGTTTGCTTCACACCTATGGAAACACGTAGGAGAAGACCACAAAATACCCTGTGTGCAGACACAAGCCTTACTTGGGTGGCTGGGAAAGGTGTGATTAGGGCAGAGGTAAATAAACTTCCCATCTTCCCTAGGCCCATCTCGGGGAATGTGTGTGTGTGTTCTGGCAGGAGGGAAGAAGAACAGAGGGCAAGTCTCACAGCCACAGGTAGCAACCAAGATATCGCCCATCCTCCTCCTCCCCAGATCTATCCCTGTAAATAGCTTGGCCTGCCTGCACCCTCTTTTTGCTTCTGCTTTCTAAGACTCTGCAACTCACACAAAAACATGCAACCCTAATTGGCACTGTCACTTCCAGCTGACAGATCTCCCATAAAACACACCCAGCAATAAAAAATGTAATCCCCTTTCCCTCCCCCACAAAGTTCAATTAAAGTAAGACAAAAAAGACTCCAGTGGATGACTGTAGGCAGACTGCAATTTGCTGGATTTATGAAAAAAATGTTGTAATCTTGCCAATACTTTGATGAGGACCACTTTGTGCTAACAAAATGAGATGGTATTTACTCACTGGAAGACATTAAATCCCACTGAACTGATGGGTGGGTTTCCGGGCTGCCCTAGGTGCTTCTCCATGAAACCCATTGTGATTTACCAGCACACAAGCAACTCCTACCCAGCCTCCCAAGCCTTGTGTTTTTGACAAAACAGTTTGCTTTCCTTTCCATTTCCATCACTGGCAACTGCCACCACATTAGGGACTCCGCATGCAATGGATGCGGAGTTTTCTCTTTTTTCTCCCCCCTCTGCAACTTCATGAAGGTTTGCTGATGTCTTCATGGCAAAGCCTGCTCAGATCCAGACTGAAGAGAATCAGGGGATCCTAAATGAGCTTCCCTTTCCAGCCAGATCCCTCTATCCTTTGGTGTGGTGGATATCTTCAACGGGTGATTCAGCTGGAGCTCTGTCCCATGTCCTCAGCCCTTCCAATGAAAGCCTCAGGTGGGAAACAAGAAGAAAAAACAAGTTTTCTCATTACCTCCTGATCCCACAGTATTTCATCCCTCCTCTGCCCCTCTCTGGCCAGGAGGCTGTGGTGTGTGAAGGTGGCAGAGGAAAGGAGCACCAGTAATGCAATGGCCACAGGTGGGCAGAGAGGCAGGGAGCAGGCACAGGCAGAGGGGCAGTTGGCTGAGGTAACTGGGCTGGTAACACAGCCACTATCTGGAGCTTTCCCAAGGGAAACCACAACCAGATGTGCTTCTGTTGTTGCAGCAGGACTTTGAGGAGAGAACTCGGGGGGATCCTTTGATTCCCCTGACACAGGTGGAGTGAGTGGGCTAGGTTTACTCAGCAAGTGGAATGGGTGGAGAAAAAAGACTTATCCTGAAGGTGGGTGGAAGCAAATTTCCCCCCTGACCTCTGACAGGGGGCTGAGATGCAAAGTCATGACCAAGCTGTGAAGAGAAAGATAGGCAAGGCATGGGAGATGTCCCAAATCTTTTGAATTTTGTCACCAGCACCTGCTGCAAGAGAGATGAGGGCTTGAGTGGTGGCAGAAGTGGTCTGTGGGGAAGCAGGGCTGGTGAATTGTGCTCTTCAATACCCAAAGCCAAGGCTTCAGAAGCAACACAGTAATGATTTTGACAGCATCAAGAGTGAGACACTCTTCCTTGCTTCTTGGGTGGCTTTTTCCCTGCAGCGAGGAGGGCACTGTGTGATAAGGAGATGAAGGGCAGGTTTGGTGAGGAGCAGGAGGAGAAGAGGGGGGAGAAGAATTGGGACCCCAGTCCTCACTGCCACCTCATGATTGTGCTGCTCCCCAAGCGCCACCTTTCTTCCCCTACCCCAACAAGACACATCCCTGCTCCCCTCCCATTGCCAGCCAGAACCCACAGAGTTCAGACACCGCAGCCATCCCATCAAGTGGGACATGGGTCCCAGTCACATGTTCAAGCACTAGGGTTTGTGTGCCTGCAGGTGCCCCTTTGTGCACAGGCAGTTGCGAGGGGAGAGAAAAGTCAGTGTCAGCCTTTCCCAGGCTTTGCACTGTGTCTCCTTTCTCTGGCAACTCTGGCAGAGAGGAGGCGAGGTAGGCAGGCAGGAACGCGGGCTATGAGCGGAGGCGGAGGAGGTGGCTGCTCGGGACAGAGATGCTGGCTTGTGCTCTGGCTCTTGGTGGTGACAGATCAGTGTGGGATGCCAGAGCCAGAGTGCCTGTGGGGGAAGCTTGTACTGTCTGGCGCTGCTTGGATGTTCTCTCATCTTTGATAGAAACAAGTGAACTTGCAAACTTGTTTCCCACAAGAAAGGCCCTCAGTGTTCACAAGGGAACAGATTAGGAATTGTCCTAAAACCTCACGGTGGCCAGGGAAGTGGGGAAAGCCAAGTACCAGATGATTTCCTTGGAATGCAACAAACCTCACAGTGCGATAAGAGCAACAATAGCTTTCCTTCCAGCCCTCCCTCTCATCTCATATCCAGGACCTCTCAGGATCTTCAGCTCTGGGCGAATGCTTAGCAGCAAGGGCAAAGCAGAAGTGAGTCCTAATGGACTCTGGGCAGTCTGGAGTGGCTTATTAAGGGGTGAAGAGCAACAGGCTGAGCAGAGGAGGTGAGGTGCCTCTATGTCATATTCTCCACTGGCACATCACTCCTCTCTAGGCATGGTGAGACAGTGTTGGTCAGCTCTAGGCACTGGGGAAATCTTCAAGCAAAATACTGAGCTCTCTCTGCTTTAACCATTCAGGAGAAAAAAAAAATACTAATTCCTTGCTCAGCCCCAGGACATGAGTTTGGATGTCACATTCCTCTTAGGCATCTGTTGAGGTAACAGTGATCACAGATACCAGAAAGGCTTGGTGAATCTTCCTTTCTTCTTCCTTTCTCTGCTGCATGATTTTTTTATTTCCACCGACTCTGCCCTTGGAAATGGTCAGTGATGTCTCCAGGGTGTGTAGACCTGCCACCACACTGACATTCAAAGGTGAGTGCAAAGTGTAGCCCTGTGACTGACAGCTGCAAGCTGCCTGCATACTCCAGAGAAATATCCCACCACAACATTACACTCAGTTCCCAGTTTAGAAGATAGGTCTTGGCCCATAAGAGCTAGAAGCATAACTTTAAAAAATGTGTTTTTGTATGTTTTACATGGGATTGCTATAGCCCATGCAAGAATAAAACCTTTTTTCCGTGCACAGAAGTAACACTCATTACCAGAAGGGCTTCAGAAGCAATGGTGATGCCAAGTGAGTGGAAGAAACTCTTCTTTCCTAATTATTACTCTGCAAATGAGTCAGAAAGGCCTGAGGGGTAGTTTTTATTAGAGGAACAGCCCGAACTCCTGACTGCTAAGGAAAGGAAAGATTTCCCTGGGGTTACCACAAGACATTCAAAGAGCCATTCTCCTTGTGGCCTTTAGCCCTTACAACTCCAACAGTCTCATGTTTACATCATCAACCATGATGAGGATTATTAATCCTCATCACAGCATAAAACAACAGGCTGGTCCCTGTCATGAGAAACTTAACAGTGTGAGGCAAAAGGCTTCCAAAGGCCATGGGCAGACGCAGCAGCACGAAGTAGCCACGACCACTGCAATGATCACCTTTGAACGCTGCTGGAGCCCCGCAGAGCTCGTGATCCACCCCAGGAGCAGCTGCACTTCAGCTGAAGGACAAGAGCTGCCTGTGCAACCACTACACACAGGCCTGGGGGTGAAAGTCCCAGTGACCATATCGCAGCTATTGCAGCCCATGACTCCTGATAGCAGCCATGGTGGGGTTTAGATTAATTTGCCGTCATCCCATCATTTATACTAAATGCCGTGGTTCTTTGATAAACATTTCAGGCCTTTTTCCAAACAATTTTTCCATTCGGGGCTGATGAAAACAGGCTGTCAGCACTCCTGGTAGAAACACCCTGCTCATGGCAGCAGTGGCTGTCTGGCCTAGTGGTCTCCCTGGAGAAAGTCCAAGGAGGAAGGCAGTCTCAAGGCTCCATTCCTGGAGCTAATTGGGCCTGGGAGGAAGGCAACCACTGTGTCAAGAAAATTATGATACTCCTTCCCTCTGAGGGACTTAGGGGATAACAAAGAGGGGGTTTTGTCAGTCCAGAAGCAGCACCAGCAAGCTCCAATCCAAAAAGGAGGAGTACTGGGGAAAGGGAACTATTTTTTCAGGACAACACATGGGATATCTTAGAGATGTTGGCACTGACTGCCTTTCATCTCCCTCCCTGCCTCACAGATCTGCTGAGAGATGACTGGGGGCTCCCTCCTGGGGAATGTCCTCCAAATAGTCTTACTTCTGCATCCATCACACAGAGGTAAAAGCCTGAGAGAACTCGGAGTCTGGAGCCAAGTACTGCACAACTAGAGCCCACCTCTCTCTCTGGGAGATCATCAGTCCTAAAATTATGGTCATATTCTGCTTTTTGACACTGTACCAGGCTAAGGCAGGGCCCATGGGACCTGCTGGGTTTGTGATCTACACCACAATTGGAAAAATACCTCTGAGGAGTGGGAGCAGGCCTCGTAAGGCATCCCAGGCTGAAGGCAAGCACACTCCTTCTGTTGATTTCTGCATGAGTCCTGCCCATAGTCCTCCCGAATCTCTTATCAGTGACTCCAAAGTTTGTCCTTTTAGCTGAGCTCATTGTGGCAACATTAAAAGGCAAACCTTAACTGGATCACAGAGCAGGAGGGAAAGGATGACAGTCTGTATGTTGAGTTATGAGAGTCTGGCAGTTTCTTTTTAGAGTATTTATTAGTATATTGCCCAAAGAGTCCTTCACTGTTTGTGACACACCATAAATACTGTCTCCCCTCACCTCCAGAAACAGTGAGCTGTTCTTTGCCACAATGCTGTTTGCAGGTCATCTTGATAACCTGTCCCACAGGAGGAAGTGACAAAAATAGATCTCCCTGCTTAAAAAAATCTCTTTATTTCCACTAAGCACCAATATTTTGCCTCTATTGATGTAATCAAACACCATGTTGACAGCGTGTGAAAAGTCTGAAATAAAGACTCTCTTAATCTGGAAATCAGCACCTGGAAGTGTGCAACCAAGGATAGCTGAAGCAGGGAGAGAGCAGAGCTTGTATCCAATATACTGAGGCATTGTTCAAGACATCCAGCTTTGTGGAGGGCCCATGACATCAGCAGAAGATAAGTGCTATACAAGATAGTTGCTATACAGAGAGACATGTAAATAATAGGGTTTTTTCCTGGCTACACTCCCTTTTCTCATCAAGACTTCCACTATAGGTGGATTTTGAGATCTTTTGTTGGATCCCCATTGCTCCACACATGCTGATGTAGGCCCATAAATGTCAGAAGCATCTGCAGTGTATGCTTAGATAAATCAGACAGTGTCTAAGAAGTTCAGTGTAAACTTTGTGAGGGTGACAATAACAAAAGTCCTGAAGTTTCTGGGGAGGCATTATGCATGAGCATTATACTGAAAATAATTGGAAACTGGTAGCTTTTTTTTTTTAATTTGCTATTGTCAGCAGAGTGTGCTTGTTCAGACACAGCTCACAAGCATAACTTTGATTCTAAGTATTTATTTATATAGACAGCAAAAAAGTAGCCAGAGAATTCATAGATAACAACAGCTCACTTGCAGAGGTTGAAGAAACACACAGCCACACCAAAAAGAAGGGACAAATGTTCAGGCAAAAGCATGACTTATCCTTAAAGCAACCAAATTTTAGTTGAAGGTACAACCTCCAGCACAGGGGTTATTTTGCTGAATATGAGGTATACTTTCCAGTTGGTACACAGAAAAAGGGTTGAATTCATGGAAATTCTCAGATCTCAGTGTTTCAGAACTAAACAATTAGAGTTGCCCCTTCCAACTTTATAACTGGTGAACCCAAGACCCTCGGAGAGCAACACCTACCTGGGATCATATGGGAGGTCAGCAGTAGACAGCTAAAGTATCCAGTTAAAGGAGATCAGCTCTTTAATGTTAACTAATCCCAGTGGACAGCTGACAAATGAGGCTATTTAAAGAACTATTTACTGTCATTATTCCAAATTGAAGAACAAATTGTTTTGAAAAGTTCAGAATTGCTTCACAGCTGATCAGAGCTGAGGAAAAAGACAGAAAAGGTCAGATGACATATTGTGAACTAGTCTCCCTTCTTTGCAACTGTCTAATCAACTTGGTTTAATTAAAGAACACAGCCCCCTCTAAGCTGAGACTGACACAGAAAAATCTGTAGGCAATTTGGATACAACAAAAACACAACATCTCACAGAAATCCCTGATGTCCCCATATTGTTTGCATGGGGACTAAGTCGTTCCATACACACAAGTCCTTGTTTAGATTGTTTGCTGCCATCCTCAAGAGAAGATATTGCAGTGGAAGGGGAGTATAAGCTAACACACTCTAAACCATTCCTTAGTCTCTTAGCTTCATGTCACGGTAAGTAATGAGTTTGGTACTACATCATGGCAATGTTATGACAGAAAGCAAAGCCCTTCTGACCTCAAATTAATCCTGTCTTCTCTGAGAGCTTTGTTTCAGGCTTCACTGGGGACATGTGTGTGTAACTTTAGATGATATCTGAAGGCATTTCAGATGTTAGCCAAAAATGTGCTTTATATTATACTGGACATTGCTGCTCCTTTCCATCCAAAATAATTTTGGTGAAGGTGGGTAAATCTCAGGTGAGAAATCCCTTGACGTCCCCTGATTCTCAGCGTAACAAACTATGAACCATTATAAAAAACATCACTACTGCATGACCTGTGTCTGCTGAAATGTAGAGAGCTCTGTTCAGGATTATTGTAGCCACCTAAACTAGAGGCAGAAAGTCAATCAGACATCGCAGGGAAGGGCTGGGTATCTCAGATCAAACAGAGAAGAACAATCCAGTTTATGCCTCTGGATCACAGAAATTAGAAATTAAAGAAGTCTGTGGGGTGTTTAGGCAAAGCACATGTTGTGTTAACATCTACAGAGAGGTTTCCATGCTGATTCATAGAAGAAAAATGTTCTCTTTCCTGTTGATCTATAAAGTTTCTTCAGACCATTGTGTCAGACAGTTTGTGTCTATCAGCCTTCTCTCCCACCTGTATTGTTTCTGTCCCTCCCAGCATGCCTGAGTCCTTTGTCCATTATTTGTCCAGTAAGTAGCTGATGGTTGGTCTCTTTTAATTTTTGTTCAATCTAGTTTCAACTTTGAATCAAGATGGAGGAAACAAATGCTTAGGAGAGACTTTCTTTGCATTCTACGGGACAACTTGTGTTTGTTTTTCTAGGATCAGAGACAAATTATATTAGGACCAGAAACTCCCCCAATATCCATATATACACCATGTATACACCAGCTGGCAGAGAAGGGAGTTGGGAAACAAGGAGTTAATGCTGAGCAGCAATGAGACCACTGGTGTGTTCTGGGGTCTCCAGGTGCAGAGCAGTAGCAGCTGAAGTGAGTAGGTAATTATGCCAGGATCCCATAAAAGAGGTGGGCCAGACTGTTATTGCGCTTTTTTATTTGATTGGGGGTGGAGAAGTCTTGGTCTTTNAAAAACCAAAGAAATCAACCAAAAACAACCCTCTCATTTGATTAGGACCAAGCCCAGGCTGAAGAAAACCTTTGAACCTTGAGTGTCATGTAGGAACCCTTAAATGTCTTCTCTGTTTGGCGGTTCTGGTGAAGTTCTGCTCAAGTGCTTCCTCAATGGTAGTGAGGGAGCAATAGATGGCAATACAAGGAGCAACTAGAAAGTCATATTACTACTCTTGCAGTACAGATGAACGCAAGAGAGAGGTTTGAGTCCCATGGTAGTGAGTTCAGGGCTAGCAAAATCCACTGAAGCTTCATGAATTGAGATTGCCTCTGCTTTCTGTGTTCTTGGCTGTCTTCAGATTCCTCGCATAAGTGTAAGAAGAGAAGCATAAATTTCAACAAGGGGCAATTGTTTGCCATTTTTCCCTGCTTGGAGTCAGTTTCACATGTCCTCATCTCTGCTGCTTTCTTGGAACAGTTGAATTCTTGTAAGCTGTTCAGATGTTGCTCTGTTGGATGGCTTGGCCTGAAGTGTCCTGTCCTGTCCGTGCAGTGGTACAGCTCTATCTCACCTCAGGCAGACAAACTGGCATCCTGCTGGCTTTCAGCTCCCTCTGCAGTCAACAAAAAGAGAAACCCTTGGAGGGTTACCCAGGTCACCAAGGCACTGCCAGAAGGTCCTGGTCTCTCCCCACTGACTGAACGGGGAGCTCATCTTGTCTATGCTCCTAGCCGAGGCAGCTCAGTTAGCAGCAGTAATTTAGGGAAATCATGATGGAAGAGGTGTAAATGAGCAGGGAGCAGCTGAGAGAGGAACACTTCTGTCGAAGGAATGAGGTGGGTTGAGTAGGGACTAGAAAAGTAATGTCTGTTAGGGTTCATGAAGAGGGAGGACATTTCCAAATACCTTGGTTCCCTTGCTGCAAGATAGAAGGCAGAAAGAGCAATCACCAGAGAACATGAGGTAATGGGCATAAGAGCAGGGGATGGTACTGGGCTGCAGCGTAGTTTGTGGGGCTCTAACTCACCCCAGGAATAGGAACACGAAAGGAAAGCAATGACTGGTGTTTGTGTGTTTTTCATAAACTGTTGGGGTCTGCTGGTGCAGCAAAATTGCCCCCTCCACAGAGGGGCTGTGTGCTGAGCAAACAGGCTGCCCCTGCCACTAACGTTGCCTTCTTGCACCTCTGCCCTTGCTCCCCCATCCCAAGAAATGAACAAGTGCTTTAGTGCAATGCAGACAAGGAGCTTCTGGAGTGCTCAAAGGTGCTGTTTTGTGAGGGGAAATAAAGACAGAAGTACTGTCTTGGAACTTGCAGCCATTCACCTATGGTTTTGTAAAAAAAAAAACCTAGTCTTTGTGTTTCCCGGCTCCTGCTTGTGTGCTGCCTTCCTTAACTCCCACAGCAAATCCTACAGATCAGAGTATTTTCCACCCACAACCAGTTTGTACTATTGCTGTTTTCCATCAGGTGGCTAGCTCAGTAGCAACAGTTCCCTAGGGTCCACAAGGAGACTGACAGAAATATTAAGCATTTGTGACTGCTGATTACTTGAAAATGAATAATGCTCTCAACACAAACCATCTTTTCCTCTAATATTTGGGCATTTCTCTTGCTTCCTTCACAAGGCTAGGTAAGCAGCTCATACAATGGAATGCAGTTTGGCTTCGTTTTTAAGCGTTTTTCCCCATGTTTGTGTTTGGGGTGCAATTTTTACTGTTTAGCATTCACAAGGTCAGTTACACTAATTCCTTTCCACTGTTCTATTTCCGTCCCTTCCTGAGGTATCTCCCATAGCCCAAAAAAAAAGCATGACATGAACCAAGCAGTACTGAAGGAGCTAACCAAAGGAGGGTGAGAAATTATTAGGAGACCTGAAGGTGGCAAATAGGCAAGTTTATGGTGAAACTGAAGGAAAAAAAAAGTCTTTCTGAGCCAGTAGAGGGCATTTCTCCAGGTTGGGGGACAAGGAATTTAGCTACATCTCAGAGAGGAGAGTTTTGTTCTCCAGCCGCTGGTCTGGTTTTTTGGGGTTTTTTTTACCTGTGGTTACAATGGAGGATTTGAATTTGTGGGACTTGTCATCCTTACATCTTCCTTCAGGAATTAAACACTCTAAAAAGTATTAATTTAATTTCACTGGCACGGCGCTGGTCCAAGAGCTTTCTGGCAGTCCACCTTGCTGTCTCTGATGTTTCTGTGGTCAAAAGCAGCGACCAACAGCACTCATCAGCAGGCAGATCTCAGCGTCCCGGGAGCAGGATTTCATTTAGGAGTGCCAAGGCTCACTGCATGGATGTCTCTCACCTCGTTTTTTATTTGAAGCAGAACAGTCAAGAGAAACAGCCAGCAAGCTAATCACCACCACAGCCTATTGGGAAGATAGGAATAATTATTTAAACCAGTCTTGAATTACTCATTGGCATGCATCTAATTAACAAATTCCGATTATTCCTGTAACTATTGTGCAACAATTAGTGGGTGTTAAATTGAGCTCTTCTGCCTGCAATTTCAATGGTGTAATTTTGCCAAGATGTCTTTGTTTTGCCTGCAATGCCTGGTGCCACTGAGAATAGACTGAAGGTGGTTAGAGATTTTTGACTAAATTTACTTTTGCTGAAAAGTGCCATTCCTTCAAAGCCTGGGGCATTTTTGCAGGGAAGACAAAAGCAATTTCAAGCAAGATTTTTCTCTGGCCAGATTTCTGGTCTCTGAGACCTGCTGGTCACTTCAGACAAGAGAGGAGGAGACATCTGAATCAAAGCATAGAGCTGAAACCAGATGTTCTGACACAAGTATGCCTCACATGCACATTGGGGCTTTTTTGTTTTGTTTTGTTGTTTAATGCTTATCTGGCTTCAAGCATTTTTATTTAAAAAAAAAAATCTAAACCTTCAAAGATTTCACAAAGCTGAATTGTCTTCCTCTGGCAATGCAAACACCTGCCCTGGGGTGCAGAAATGTTCCTCAGGCTGGGAGAAGGAGCAAACCCCACTGAGACTGCAGGGCTCTGCTTCGTGCTACTGCACAGGGAGCCAAGGACATTCCAAGGCTTTGAAGCCATGGCAATCAGCAGGGGGGAAACAGGTCTCTCCTACAAACAAATCCTGAGGAGCTGGATTGCTGTGAGATGCTGCTTGGTCCCTGCTCTATTCAGTTTTCAGGAGTCACCTTCCTCCTGCAGGCTGGCGGCGTGGCCTGGGCAGCTCTTTCTCTTGACTGGGATACCTAAATGTGCTTCTGAAGCTGGAGGTAACAGCATGGCTCTGGAACAGCCTCACACACCAAAAAGGAGGCTGATATGAGACTTTTTTCTGTGCGCTAGGCTTTTGTTGTTCTATTTAAGATTCAGTATCTTAGCTCCTGTTTCCTAAAGGGAATCCCAGAGCCAGGCCTGACTGTAAGCCAGAACCCAAAGCAAGGACTGAGCCGTGGCTGGAGGAATTTCACTCCAGATGACAGCATTAGGGCTACTAGAGATTCTATCCATGCTACAGATCAAGATGTGGCTCTTCCCCCAGGAGTGAGCTCTCTAGGATTGGGAGATTAATTCAATAAACAAACAAACAAACAAAACAAAAACTCCTAGAACCAGTTGGACTTTGCACAGAACCCACCAGGATCCTGTCACTGATCAGCATCTGCCAACATCAGCCTGCCACCTTCTCACCCACACTTACCCCTGATTTTGCCTATGGTCAGCTTAGCCCCTTCTGGGAAGGACAAGTACCACCTCCCTCATCATTTCCCTGAGGTGATCCCCTTTAGTCATAAGTTTCCATCTTGGCTAGGTCTGAGCCTAACCTGCTCTACATGAAATCATGTTGCTCCTATATAAATTATCACTAAGAGATCTTGGCTGCTCCCAGGGCCTTGTTTTTTTCCAGCATGTCCTATGACGTTTGTCAGACATTTAGGACACTTGCTACTTTTCCCTTTGACCATCCTCACTCTCTTCCACTTGCTTTTTATGTCTCTGCTATAAATAAAATCTCCCTGAGATATCCAAAGCATTGCTTAAAAAAGAGGTGTGGGGAGCTTTCTGGGGAGAACAGGCCATTATAGAAAAGGCCAGGTGCTTGGCATGTCCCCAGCTTGTGAAGGTGGGAGCTGTCACGAGTCTGAAAAATATCAGTGTGGGAGTTATAAATAAGCTTTAAAGCCAGGGGTTTAGAAAGTCATCTTTAAATGCTGCATAATTTATAGCCTGCTGCAAAGAGGAGAGTGTGTGAGCTCTGGAAGCCAAGCTAACCCATTCTTTGTTCCATCCATAGCTAGACTGTTCTTATCCACGTGGTGAGGTGTATGATGAGCATCCAAAATTCAGGATTTTAATCATCGTGCCTCCTTCCAAAGGCTTACCTGGGTCACTGTGGATGGTTTTCTTCCAACTCCTGTTCGTCTTAGTGTGAACAAGAAATAAATACCATTGGTCTCATATTGCTAAAAAAAAAAAAAAAAAGGAGCTGTGAGTAGGGATGCCGCACTCAAGGTAGGGCAGTGTTGAGAGATAGCAAGAAACCCAGCAATAATGCTCTGTGATTTTCACAAGTGATTTACTTTCTCATTGACTCAACTCCTCCTCTTTAAAACAGGGATTATCCTAAAAGGTTGAGAAACTCTTTTCAATAGCAGCTACAAAATGTTTTGCTCTTCTCTCACAGAACAAAGCCACACCAGAAACAGGGGGTAAAGGCCTGCCCCAAGGAGGGCCAGAATAGCTGCCAAGCTGGCATTTACAGCGATCTTTCACCCAGCCCTGGAAGTGCAGCTACCTCTAGGATGTAACATAGCAGCTGTCCTCTCACCATCCAACAATAATAGACAACGGGAAGCAGAATGGGCTTTCGAGATGGCCAAGTCTCCTGAGAGGATCTAGCCCACCACATTATCACTGCTCCTCCTTTTCCCCAGCTGGAAACAAGTCTGGAAACCACGAGACCTAAAACAAAATAAAATTAAATACATTTATGGTGTCAGAGCTTTAGTATTAATAGCAAAGATCTGTGGTGTTGGTGCCCTCTCTGGAAGGCGTTCCAGTGTATGTCCCACTGCCCATTTCACCACCCTGGGCTTCCTTCTGTGCTGTTCTAGAAGGACCAGTGCCACCTCTCTGGTCTGTTTCACCTTGTTTCTCTACAGACATCTGCATCCAAGCCTTGACTTGTTCAGAGTCTGCTGAGCTGGTGAGATTTAACAGGATCTTGCCGCCCAAAGTGCCGTGGCTTGAGGCTATAGATTTAAGCAGAAGCATTAAGCACCCTGCTCTTTAACTCATTTCTAATCCATTTATTTAAACTTCAGAGTGGTTTTAAAGCACAAGAATCAAAGACGAGAGCAATTTAGAGTTTTCCAGAGCAGCTCTGTGATCTGACCTCTGCACATATCCTGGCTGCCTTTAAAAGTGCACCAGCATAAAAGCACAGTTTGTGACAAAGCATCTGGAAGGATTAAAAACTTTCTGGGATGGAATATGCTTCTGTCAAGGACCTCTTTCCTATCTCAATTCAGTTGCCAAAAAAGATCTTTCCTCAGGGGGCTTCTAACCCGCCTGAGGGATTTAGAGAAGAATTGCTGAGAAGAGCATATAGCGATTTGATTAAGGGATAAATGTGAAAGAGAGTGGGAGGGGGCCTAGGGGATAGAAGGGAGAAACAGGATTAAAAAGAAAATAAAAGAAGTGAGAAGTAACTGAGCTGTGTAAGGCAAGGTTTGTAGAAGTCAAGACTTTGGGGCTGTTTTGTCTCCTAGTACACATGACATCCTTCAGCAGTGCAAAAACCTAAAACCAAGTGGGGGTCTCAGGGAAGATGGGAACAGGAAGGATGGAGCTCCATTTTTTTTTTCCTCTGCATGGAAAAACAGAGAAAAGCAGAAGGGCAAAGGGATTTTGAAGAAGGATTTCAAGCCCTAGTGTGAGCTGTTCACACTGCCCGCCTGCTTATGCCTCCTCCTTGGACAATGCTTGGGAAATCGTTACCTGATCCCTCCCACCTTGTTTTACAAAGGCAATCTGGGTCAATTAACCTCTGCTTCATTTCTTCTCATTCTGTCTGGATAGTCACTATGAAGTAAGTGGTAACCAATCTCCGTGCCCATGGAGTCAGTCTGTCTTCTTATTTCCTTATTCATTAAAGCAGACACCTTAGAAAGGCTGGAAAATATTACCAAAGCCCAGGAGACTCGATTTTCAGAATAAGGAACCAGCATTTCAGCCTCAGAGGCGACGTGAGTCTGGGACACAAGACAGAGATGAGTATGAAAACAGGCCCTTCAGCTGAGGAGCAAGCAGTCCCCGGACATGCTGCTGTTTTCTTGGTTTGTCTGCGGTTTCTCTTGTTGGGGTTGTGGGATTTTCATTTGTTTCTTTTTTTTCTCTTCACTTTCTGCTCCCTCACCCCTGCACCGTGAGTTGGCCTGACATTAAAAACTGATGTAAAATGAAGAAGCTGCCTGCTAAGATGGATTCTTCCCTTTTCATGATCCCTTCTGCATGCCAACTCTCCCGCTGTGTTATTACAAGTGTATTTCTGTACGCCGACATGCTAGGTGCTGTACAGATTCAAACCAAAAAAGAAAAAAGAAAGGAAGAAACACTGGACAAACAAACAATTTGTTCATGTAGTACTACTGATGCCTGGATTCCCACTGATTTGTGCCTGGTGATTAATGAAGACCTCTGTTTGAAACTTTTCCTGTTCTCAGGACTCTAATTTAAACATATGAACTTGTGCTACCACGTATCTCTCTGTATCTCTCTCTGGGTGCTTATTTTTGTTTATAGCTCAGAAAAATCTCTTAGAACTCTATCACTTGGCCAACAAATTTGACAGTTGTTTGGAGGGGAACACATTGGCACATACAAATACCGACAATACAATTGCTCAAGCCTAGTTTCCTTTAGGAAATTGGGGAAGATCTTTCCCAGGAAGAATGAGTCCTCCCAAAGAAATTGTTACCTCACAGCCAAAAAAGATAAGTTGCAAAGATAAAATAAGTTGCAAGATTTTGGTGCTCTTGTGGTCTGAGCTGAAAGACCTGAATCAATGAAGATGGACAGGCAGGGAAGCTCAGCTGAACAGTCAGACTACGTTGAGCTCAACCATCACCAAGAGGCACTTGAACTGCTTTTTTCTCCTGCAGTTATGCTACTTGCCAATTACTGAGGCTTGGAAGGCATCTACCCTACATCTCTGCCAGGGTCAGAAGGTTTTAGGTCAGCTTGTTTAGGCACGAACTGAATAGGGAGGACATTTCACTCCGTTGGATGGATGCCCCAGTTCAGCTCCCTTGTGCTGATTTGCATTTTGGAGAGTACGTACTCACTGCAGTCTGGTGGTGGCTGTGTCTTTGGAAGTCACACCTCAAGAAGTTTTATTCCTGAGGGGAATGTCAGCAGTATGTAAGGAGTTTCCGCTGGGAGCTCAGGCTCTAAGAGCAGATCAGAAAGTTTGATGGATATTCTGCAATGTAGGATCCAGATGAGCTTGATTCAGTTTCAAGTCTGTTCAGCTTGAGCTGCAGTGCTGCCTTTAGCTGCAAGGCACTTGTATCCTTGGAGAGGGAGGATTTTGGTGCCTTTCAGTGATAAATGTGCTGGATAAGGTGTCCCCCCTGAGTGCAGCAGTGGCTGAACCAAAGAAGAGAAAAATGTTTAACAGCTGTAAGGACATAGATGTAGTAGAGGGAGAAGTCAATGACCAAGAAAATTTGCTTTGTGGTGACAATGACTCCACAGAGGAGTGTCCCAAAAACATAGGGAAACACTGGCTTTTTTTTTTTTTTTTTTTTTTTTTTTTTTTTTTTTTTTTTTTGTGTTAATATCACCATGGAGATGGGATTTGGAGTGCAGATCACAAGGCACAGGTTTTTGCTTTCCTCCAAGAAGAGACTGGAGAGGGATGTCTAATTGGTCTTGACCATCTCAAGTTTTTTTCTACAATCATGGCTGGTTAGCACTTTCTAAAGCAACTGTGGCTGTCACATAAGGCAGTTTGCTTCAAACAACACACTTTTTCTGTATCACAAGAAGACATGAACAGACAACCATGTCAGACTGGATCCTTCTATTCCATAGCGTCACTGCTGACAGTGGCTAATAGCGGATGCCAAGGGAAAAGATTATGAACAGGGTAAAAGGGAGTGTTTTGTTCTCCCACCAGTCTCAAGCTTCAAGACTTCCACAGATGGACATAAGTTTCCTACTTAAATAGCTATCAGTACCCTTTTTTCTGGCTGCCCCTTTAAGTTCCTGACTTAGCACAGTTTGAAAATTCTGCAGCGATGAACTGTATTATGAATATTACCTAATATTAAAAAAAAATCAAGATTTCAAGGCATCTGGTTGAATCTCACAAGCAAAAAAATTGACTACACAAATCCCTCCCCTTCACTTATATCTAGCATGTCCATCACTGATGAATTTTGTCATCACCAGCCAGGAAACAATAAAATACCGAAAACTTAGAGGATACTAAAGGCATAATTGTATATTTATGCTTCCTTATGATTTGGCTGCATTCCCACCCTTTTCCCTAATTTACACTCTCAAGGTCATGCTTTGCTTTCTTCTGACATGCTGGGTGGAAAGTCTTTCAGAATGCCTAATATTTTCCTTCCACCTCCTCTTTTGTCAGTCACCAGACTAAGTCCCTTGAGAACAACCTTTCAGAAAACACTTAAAACATTTCTTTTAGGGGGAAGAGTAAAGAACACTTTATTACTTGTATCAGTCTTGGAATAACTCCGAAGTCTTAGAATCAGGCCTGAGCACATCACAACTTTTGGCAAAGTTTTGTTTCAGGTGATGGGTTATTGTAGGCACCCTTTTGTCTTGGCACTAAAACTCAACACAATCCAACCTACTTCGATTTCTTTTTTTCAATATAGAAACACAGAAAGAGAGAAAGAAGTATTTTCCTTCAGCATCACAAGTAATGACCCAAAGGAAGGTCACTACTCACCAGTGCTGAGGTAAAATGCACCCCGATACAGACCCAGCCCAAAGAGACTGAAATGATACAGTGCAGGTGTAATTGCAAAAGGCTTCAGAACACATAATCTCTTGTGAAGATTTCCCAGGGCGCTGCCATCATTTGTGAGTTCCCAAGCTTACCTGGAAACCAAGTAAAAAAATCCAAGGAAGGATCACTTACTAGTAAAGGCTTCCTCAACATTTCCCCCCCCTCCTTCCCATGGCCAGCTCATTTTCATTTAACGTTTTCTGACTTAGCCAATTTGTCTCTATTGTCTGTCTGTTGTTTGGCTAATTCACCTATGGAAAATGGAAGGTATCGGATGCTGTTCAACAGAAACTTGAAACTGAGCATAAGTGAAAGGTGAGTATTGTATCTCTTTGCAATTTACAGACACAAATAACTCTCCCTTCCTTTCTCTCTTGATCACTCTTGTCTTGCTGAGGACTTGCAATGTTAACTGTTGATGCTCAAGACCTGCTCAGCTCTTGAAATAGGTAATTTACCAAGGTATTTTGGGGGCAAGAGAAGGGATAAAGTCAGAGACAACAGGAACTAAGAGAAAGAAACTCACTATGAGTTGTTCTAATATGAAGATAGTCACTATCTCACTCTTCATGCTGGCTTTTGCCAGGACCACCAGACACTTGGCCTTAAACACAAATATATTGACTTGTCCACTGCTAGCTTTTGGCTGCTCCTACCTTATGTGATTTAACATTGCTTGGCAATTGCTAATCCAGTCCAAGCCTGAGCCACACATGATGGGCTTCCCTGACCTCTTCTGTGGTCCTAGTCAAATGGTGTGATTGGTCCCAAACAATGTGTGGTTCCCACTCTGAATTTTTTAGGGTTCCTGAAAAAATTCTCTTAATTGAAACTCAGTCCTTAGGATTTCTCAAACCCTGACTGGATAAATCTGGGCTAAAATTGTTCTTTTTTATTATTATTAATATTATTGTGTTTTTGTTTTCTTTTCCCATGGAAAATATTGAGATTTCACCAAACAATGAGAATCTTTGGCCAAGAGCCCTCCATTTCAGTTCAGAAATGCTCCCCCGTGGGAGCTGTAGCTGGTATGCTTTGTGTCCCTGTTGTTCCCTGTGAGCTGACATTCCTGGCTGGCCCACATCTCTCGTGGTGAGGCATGGTCCCCTCTCTTGCTGAGACAATGCCATGCACCATGGAAGTCGTGTCACCATGGTGCTTTGTGAGAAATGCACTTCACACAGCAAGCCCAGCACTGGAGCAGAACGGGGTCACAAAGCTCAGTGGTGACAACCTTTAGGAGACACTGTCCAAAGATTTCTCAGCTGAATCTCCAGGCTTCCTGCCACACTCTGAAGCCTTTAGCCTGAGAGATTGGTCATAACTTAACATAAAACAACTTTGCTTTATTTTGAAAGGCAATTTTCCACTGAAAAATATTCTGATGGAAAATTTCAAGCAGCCCCAGAGGATGTTATTTCCAAAACCCTTTGCATTGTAATTTACCAACTTAATCTCACTTTTGTTGGATTTCTTTTCGGTTTTCTCTGCTTAATCCCTGATAACAGAGGGAGAGCTCCCTTTCACACAAGTGGGAGATCAGGGGAAGCTAAAGACATACATTACTAATGACATATGGAAGAGTTTGTACCTTTCTGAATGGATAGATTTACAAGGTGAGCTCTCATAAGTCCCTAAAGAGATGAAGATATTTCCCTGTCTTTTCTATGTATTAAAAACAAAACAAAAATCCTTTCAGATCTAAATCCAGCAAATAAAGAACATCTCTTTTTTTTTATCTTTCTTTCCAAAGAGTTTTGAACCTCAGTATCCCATTCAACTTGTTTGTTGGTTTCTCTCTTTTTAACTCATTTCAGGCTGGTGAAAGGTGCCAAACTGTCTGAGCTACAGATCTCCCTAGATATATTTTTGGGGGGCTTTTTGTTTGTTTTGGGGTTTTTTTGTGGGTTTGTTGGTTTTTTTTTAAGGCAGAAACAAAAGGAAAGTCCCATGCTGTAGCTAAAGACTCCCAACTGACTGGACCTCTCACATGCTTTCAAAAAATCTAATTTTGCCTCTACCTTACTATCTCAGTGAGGCAGTTTGCCTGTTCACCTAGGCTAGTAAGACATTCCTCCTTCCTAGACTACAAAGGAGCAGCTTCCACTCACTCTCCAATGTTTCTAAGCAAAGTGGGGCTGAAAGGAGTGACCCAGAGGTTAAAAACAGGCCATTTAGCAGGGCACTGAGCTACATGGCATCCCACAGATTTTTTTCTTTCTGTTCTTTTTTCTCTTGTTCTTCCCCAAGTCCCCAACTTGCGTATATTCTTTTGTCTGAAGTGACACTGCAGCAACTGCTAATTGCCCAGTGGCATTTTTTTTTTTTTTTGTGGATATGCTCTAGATCAGCTGCATTTCAGCCTGGAAAGGGAGGTAGGGGGCATGTTTATATACTTGCGGGTGGGAAAATGCAGTAGGCAGCATATTCTGTTCCAGGATAGCTGTATAGTTCATCTCCAGATCCCAGGTTCCTCCATTAAAATCTACCCCCTGCCCCAGGGAACAGCCTGGCAAGCTCTTCTGACCCGACAGCACTGGCAGCTGTTTGGCAGCTTCTGAAGTGGATCCAATCTGGTATGAGTTTGCTACACTTTCATTTTGTCTACATCTTCCAAACAAATAACCGAGTCCAGAATCCCAAGCTGTGTTTTGCAATGGAAATGCTTCAACGTCTGGGAATTGCTTCTGGTGCAGGGAAGATATAGAGTGCTGTTAACTGTTTAAAGGTTCAGTGAAGAAGGGAAGGCAGTCACACATTTATGGGCCAAACACTTGCTTTTGAGGCTTCCTAATGACTGCCATGTGGTAAGGGGACCTGGTGAACCCAAGGGAGCCTGCAGTTAACTGTCTCCCCAAGTCAGTGCCCTCAAAATTCTTGGGCCAGCATTTTTCTGTTAATCTACCATCTTTTCCATAAATCTTCTTTTACTATCAGACCTCTTAATTGGAAACACTGTGCCTTTACTGTTCAGTACAGTGCCATTGAATAACTGTGAGTCCCATTCCCCAGCCTTGTGGACAATCAACACAAGTTGAGAATGATCTTGGCTTTAGACAGACGTAACTTCTAACTTCCATCATTTAACGCCGCCGGACTCAGTGTGAGGAGCAGCAGAGAAGAGAACTCAGCAGTGTTCAAGACCACATTGCTTAGTGGTGTACACAGATGTCTTTCTGTTCTTGAAATTCCTGTTTAATCCAAGGAAAGAGAGTGAATTAAAAAACAGCTGATGTAAACCTCCACTTGAAGCTGGAAAACAGTGGGAGAAATTTAGTTGTCGGAAGGCCAGGTTTTCATTTTTGTTTGTGCAGTGCTTGAGAGAAGAAAAGTTAGAAGAGAGGAAATTCTTATCCTTCATTCAGAGATCTCTAGAGCTTTTGATTCCCTTTGCAATAACCTGAGAGCATCCATATGATTTGACTTCATGGATTACTGGATTATAGTGCAATGTATATGTGAATGGACAGTCTCAAAACTTTTCCACACAAATATGGTTGCCTTATTTTACAGCTGGAGCATGGGAAGGAGAAGAGACTGGGCATCTTGCCCCAATTCATGTAAGAAATCAGCAATAACACCAGGCATGGAATCCCTACACTTGATTTTCTCCCACTACTGCTTTTGCAGACCCATCCCTTCTCAACAGAACACTTCTTTCTAAAACTCAGAAGAAAGAAGATAAAATTATTTTTTGCAACTGATCTTCAGAATTTCTTCCACCTCCCCACGAGAAATCCTAACTGGATAGTTAAAAAGCAAGTCCATCAAGATTTCTTGTATTAAATTGCATATATCTTGATAACAGAGATAATCACAGTTCATTTCATCTCACATTTCTTCCTTATATTACTTCAGAGCACCAACAGAGGGGATGATCCAAAATCATATAAATCCCTGAGGAAGGCATGGCAGTTCAGGCTATTTCTATCTTTGAACAAAAATTTGCCCAAATACAGAAGGCTGACAGCTCAGCTCAATCCAGCATCTTTTCTTATCCTTCCAGACTGTTTTATTCAACTTTCCAGCTGCTCTGACTCAGGTCAATGATTTGCCAAAGGTCAAAAGCTGAGTCAGGATCTTGGAAAACCCACAATACTGCTGGCTCCCAGCTCAGTTTAGACCATACAAGCCCTCTAGGTCAAACCCCTCCTCAATCTCTCCTGTCCCAGAAAAAAAAAACTGCTTTCTTCTTGGAAGAGGCAATAATTCTTCCAAGCCCCTAACTGAACAGGATAGACACAGCTGCACTGGAACACACCTGTACTTTTTCTAGCCAAGTACCTTGCAAGTATCTTGAGAGTGGCTGATGTCAGGTAAATTCAGAAGAAAAAATTATCTTAACCAGCTCATTTGCAAGGCACCTAATCCCTAAGGCATTAGCAGCTTGATTCCCCTTTCATTCGCAGCTCACTCTCTACAGAGCACGGCCCCACCTCAAGCTACATGCAACTCCCAGAAATTCCTTCTGATTTAGAATTGTAGCTCTTCTCTGACAACAGCCCTGGCAAGCAGAGGCCTGAGTCACATTTACCTCCTTTTTTGGGCACCCCTCTCCCTCCATCCTTGCTGCAGCTCTGCCCTGGTCTCAGTGCAGAGCATCCTGCAGCTCCATCACACTTCTGGTACAAATCCATCCCAGCTGGTGGTAGGATGGCACTGGCTCACAGCCCATGGGCTGACAGAATTTGGATGCAACACATCTGACATGGTACTGACAACCCCATTTCAATTAATCATGTTAAGTGCTCTCTGCAGCCCATTGTAGAGGTTGTACATTTACATTACACTGCAGATGTAATCAGTGGAGTCAGCAGAGACCTGGGTATGAATCACCACATCCAAAAGTGACTGTCCACGTTCATGCAGATGAATTGTATCAGAAAGTGTGCACTTCTCCTCCCTAAATATGGCATTCTCCACATCACAAACAGCCAGCATAAAGTACAGTATGTCCTTTATTGCATCCACCAAACTAAGGAACTGACAAATTATTTTTCCCATGCAAAATGGTCTTTTTCCTCTACTTTTGTTGCACTCATGTCTTCATGAACCAGAGCAAGATTTTCTCTATCTCACGCTGTCTGGGAGACCTCAGTCAAGACTTACTCATTTCTAACTCTCACCTCACAGCTACTGCCCTGTTTGTTCACAGAACAATGACCACGTTATCTTAAATTTCTTCACCTAGAAGACAACTGCAGAACCTGTGTAAGCCATCTCAAATGCAGAGGTGGGGCCACTCCTCTCAGCAGCAGACTTCCCATCAGACTGCACTTTCCTAGACACAAACCCTACCTAAGTAACCCAGAGTTCACTCACAGTTTCTTTGAAACCCTTGGTAGGAGAAGAAGAAGAATTTAAAGAATCCCCAGCCAAGCTGAAGGGGTATGTCATGTTCATACTTCAGCAAGAGACACCAGGACATCAGAAGTCCCTGCTATCATTTGAGTTTGAAACACTTTGATAGTAAACCATGACATAAAACAGAGGAAAAAGGAGGGAAAGCTAGTAACTCACTCCATATAATTTTTTGGGTTTCTGTTGTGTCAAGTCATTTGAGAATGATTTGGCTTGGACTTGTCTGGGGAGATTTTGCATTTTTACCCAAATTCGTGCAGCCATTAATCCTTAATGGGCACACTTGTACCCTTGACTGACTGCCTGGGAGCTTTGTGTAGTCTTTGGGATGATGACAACAGCGGGTGCTCCCCTTCCCTTCACACACGGAGTTTCATAAAGAAGACCAGAACACTAGTTAGCTATTTTGGTATGTTCAAAATGATATCTTTCCTACTTTTTTATTTGCTTTCCCTACAGACCTCTCAGAATGTGTGACAAAGTTATCAGGATCTTATTGTCAGGGGAGAATCTTGGTGGGGAAACTGAGGCATGGGCTTAGCAGGGCATGCTCTACTTCACAGGTTGGTGTCAGAGCTGGGTAGACTCCAGCTCCTCACACTGGGAGCGTGAGTGGGTAGCGATAGTCAATATTTCCTGAGAGTTTTCTCCATGGCATGCCTCCAAATGGAATCCTCACAGCAAAGTTGGACTCATACCCCAAAATAAGTGCCGATACCCTCAACGGAGTCTGTAATTATTCTCTTTGCTGCCTGGCTGCCCTCTCTCCTGCCTTCCCTCCGGGCCTGGACACCTGTGTTGAACTGTGATTGCCTCCTCATTTATGGCAAACAAGTCTGGATTATCCCATTGTATATTTTTAAGGCATTTTGAAAAAATCTGTTTTCTTTTTCTCTCATTTTTGCCTTGCCGTGTGTTTTTAATTGGATCCACTGCCCTTCCTTCCCTGTTTGTTAATGCTTTTCTTTGGGGAAGCACAAGTTTTTAACAGCCCTGCAAATACTCACTCCTCTTGGCCAAGCCAAGTCCATTTCTTGGGGATAACCTGTCTCTGACCTACTTTTAAGTTATACAGCAAATGTTCTGCTTTCAGCTCAGCCTACTACTGTTGCAATCCATACCATTCAGCCACCATTTGTACGCTTGCAGGAGAGCAGAGGAAAGTCACACCTGGCAGCTGGCCTCTTCAGGAAGGCAAGGTGCTTCCCTGGAGGGAGATCACCCACCTATCCACCCCAGCAGTACCTGCATTGAGAGGTGGCTCTGGCTGGGGCTCAGCTCTCCTTCCATGCCTCCTTGCAAAGCCTTTTCTGCAGCACCTCAAGCCCAGAGCCAGGCGCTGGTGTCAAGGCTTTCATCCTTTTCAGTCTCTGTCAAGGGTTTCATCCTTTTCAGTCTCTCTGGTACCATTTGCTTCAAGGAGCATTCCTGTGGTTCCTGCCAGGCTCCCTTCCAGGGGGAAAAGATTCAGGTGGCTTTGTTCCCTTTGTCTTTGCCAAACGCTTATATTCCTGCTGACACCAGGGTGTCACAGCAGGGAGCACTGGCAGGAGGCCCATGGCCTCTGCACCCTGGCTATAGTTACATGGTGCTGGGCATAGAGCAGCCAAGGAAGGACAAATCCACATGGCTTTTTTCACTGGGAGTCCCAGCAAACGCATTTTCTACTGATGACTGCGTGCTAATTAGCAGCACTGCTCAGCCCAAAGGTAGAAGATGCTTTGACTCATTAACAATGGTAGAGATTAACTGAATTTCCCATCTGTCTTCCGACTGGAGCTTCAGGATCTTTCCTTCACCTCAGACTCCAGTGGTGGAGGATATATTTAGTGGCTCTGTCCATGCTGCTCCAAGACAGGGTTGCTGCAGAAACACACACAACACCTTCCACCTCACATCCCTCCTCAGGAAAAAGGACAGGCATGCTCAGCAAGTCCCCCTTAGGCAGCTTAATGTTCTTACAATGGAAACAGAAAGGCAAATTTCTGCCCCAAATCCCCTAGTACAGCAATGGTCTTGGTTTGTGGACCTGTGATGTCTTTGCCTTTTGCAGCTGGGCAACAGAGGCCCAAGCTGGACATCTTTGGAGTTTCAAGAATAGGTTTGATGGTCTCATTCAAACTTCTGAACTAACCCACTGCCACAAGTACAGTGATTTAAGGCACAGTGGGAGATTGCAAACAAGGGAAGGAAAAAAACGACCACAGGTTGTACATGTGATCAGTAGCCTCAGGAGCTTTCTATCCATTGCAACCAGATCTGCAAGGAGCATTTCCAGGCCTCCATAACGTTGCCTTGCCTGTCAGATCTAGAAAAAGTGGTTGCTATGACACCACAAACCATATTTCTCAGGCTGAGATGTGCCAGAATTTCAAACAGATGTGGCAGTGCAAACAAGAAGCCCCCTTGGGAGCCTGCCAGGAGGCTCAGACAATGCAGCAGCATCCGCACATGGTTAGGAGCCACGCCGAGCCAGCCCAGCAATAATGGCCTGTGCATGTACTTTCTGGCCTGCCTTGCAGCTGAGCCCAGAGCAACTCAGCAAACAGTGGGACTGGAAAGCTTTGAAAGAAAACTGCTGAGCAGGGAACTCTGCTGAAATAGCACCTGCCTTTTTTTTTTTTTTTTTTTTTTTTTAATTTGCCTTTTTTTTTTTTTCTCCCTCTCTTTATTTTTTTTTTTTTTTTTTTTTTTTTTTTTTGCTGCTTGGAAAGGCTAACCCCAGGCCTGTTTGGCATTTGCTCTTGGCCTGAGTGTTCACATGAAGATCCCCTGTAAATAGGCTAATGTTGGTTTCATTTCCACTCTGAAAGCAAGAAGGGATCCTTCTGTTTCACTAATGCTTTCTTCTCCGGCTGTAACAGAGAGGGCTGGAGTGGGGCAGGAGGGGGGATTTGGCTGGAAACACCCCTGGCCAGATTGGAGAGGTTCTGCAGGAACAGGTTGACTTTGTCAAACCGTTTGCCTGAACAAGGTTTCCCAGGGAAATGTGCCAGCTCATCTTTCACGTCAAAAGGTCAGAAACCCACTTCCAGCAAATTTGGACATTTTGAGGTTTCACTCAGAAGTGGAATGAATTATTTTTATTAGAAGTGGGTTTTTCAAAGAGAGGGAATATCTCTCCTTAGACTAACTAGGAGACTAAGAAAAACAAATCCACTTTGGGGCTCAGCAGCTTTCTTGGGGTCTGAAATGAGAGTGCACCATTTTCAGCTGCACGCAGGTGGGAAACACTTGCTCTCCACTTACTGTCTCCATGTCAGCTGTTTAGGCAATTTGAGGAAAGAGCAATCAGCCTCTGGGGGACAAGGGGAAGAGAGATTAGTGAAGAGAGAGGGGCCAAGGAAATAGTGTGAGACAAAGAGAGGTACAGGTAGATGAAGATGTGTGTCTCTGTCAAAGCCATAGTTTTTCTCTCCAGTATCCTTTTTTTTTTTAATTATTCTTTTGATCTGCTACAGTTCTAGAACATTACTGGGTGTTACTGGGTGTGTAAATCCTGGTCTGTAGCTCCTAATCTACACTGGGATTAGAAAACAACAAGTCTGCTGCTCTGGGAGAAAGCAGGAAAATGCTGGCATAAGAACAGACAGTAGAGAATATTTTTTCTTTTTTTTCTAAAGGCTAGGGAAGCCAGTATGGACCCCACAAGAGGTGTTAAAGGAACTAGAACTACCCTCAGTTTTATCCCAGCTGCAGTTTGCTATTGGGCATTGTGTTAAACTGAATTAGGTGGTACATGGAAATATCTTGACCCTAAATCTTCTCCATTCCCAGCCCTTGTATTACCTTCTGTGGGAGTTCGGTATCAGGGCAAAGATGAATTTAGTTCTGTTGTAACATCACTTCAACAATTTATGTAAAAAGTGAAAAAGAACTGTTCACTTGGATGGTTTAGTTCTGCTACTGATGGTGCACAGAGGAAAAGTGCATTTGTATTTGAACAGAGTGGGAGCTGAATACCTGGCAAGAGCAGGAAAAGAAAAATCCTCTTTTCTGTCCTGTGTTTGGGTCCCCAGGGAATTCTGGACACTGAGCTCCCTCCTGAATTCCAAGGAGTAGATGGGCTAATGTAGTCACAGGATCTCTGATTATTTTATGGAGAGAACTCCTGAGAACAATCCATGGATTACAGACCTGTTCTTGGCATTTTTGCAGGTGCGTGGGCAGCTGAAGACAGGACAAAGGAGGAAGGAATAGTGCATGGTCATGGAAGACCAGATCCCAATTAGGAGGGTCAGTGTGGGGAAGCTCAAAGGAGCTGCTTGAAATTTCTTACATTATATACATTTCCCATGAGAAGTTCTTTTGACACTGAATGCTGAGGGTGCCAGAAGCAGGCAAGAGGGTGATTCACTGAGGCTGGTGCCTATTAAACACCAAGGTCTATAGGGCAGCTTTCTCAGCTAGTACTTCAAGGAACCCATTAATAGGAACCGGGAGGTCCCAACTACAGGATGGTTAGCACCATAACTTATTATTTTATATTATATTATTTCCCCAGGCAATTTGCCAGTGACCACGGAAGAAGAGCCTGCTCAGCTGGGTGGACATTTGACAAAATGCTTGGGAACTCCCTGCCTTGCCACTGACACAGGCAAATGGGGAAGCAAAATGACTGTCAGGGGGTTATACTCAGCCAAGGGGACACTTTTCTGCAGTGTTCTTTCATAAACAAATTCATCAAAATAAGAACTAAAACACTGGGGAAACTCAAGCTGGACTCCTCCACTGCCGTCTGACCCCGATGAGCTCACAGTAGAGAGATTTCACTACCGAGAACAGGAGACAGTGAGTGACAGGTCTCACAAAGAGCAGTTTGAAATTCTCTCCTAGGGAATAAATATCATGTTTACCAGAGCTGTCAGCACCCACTGCCCAGCTTTGCACACCTGCAGATGACTTCCTCCTGAATTTGATTCCCATCCCTCTCTCTTTCTTTAGATGAGCAAGGTAGGAAGGGTGTAATTTATTGTATCTATTTATGTATTTATCTATTTATTTGGCTTGCTGCACATAAATCAATTCCTCCTTTGCCGTCCTGGCAGGGTTTCAGGGAGGGAGCAGGAGGATGCGTGGGAGCGGAGGCTCCTGAATGGTTGCACACAACTCCCTGTCTCTTTACTGGCACGGAAAAATGGTTTCCCAGCACTGGGTTTCCATACTGCTCTGCTGGAAGAAACAGAGCCGGGCATGCTCTCTCTAGGCCTGATCTTATCTAAAACCGCTCCCATCGCTCTATTGCGTAGATACGGGATGGCTGCGGAGAGCCCGACTTTGGCAGCCTTCAGCAGATGTATGGGAGCTCTGATTTTCACATACCCTGCAGCACCTTTTGTCTCCTTCACATCTTTTTTTCCTCCCTTTGATCCAAGAGAGACAGAGCTTCTTCCTTTATTCCCTTGCTAGGTTTCAGGCCCTGAAGGATTTATGATCATTGAGTCACGATCATACAGAATTTGATTCAAAGTCAGAGACCTCTTCTACTGTCTGTGCTCTTCAAGAAATAAGTTTCCAACCTGAACCTGACCCAGGAGAGGAAAAATGATACAACCAGTATCAGGGCAGAATCTGAAATTGCCAGGCAGGGAAAAAGATAATTTGTGTGAGAATAACATACTGGCATCTAAGCCCAACAGGCAATTAGCCACCGGTGGTACTCATGGTGGACCAGAGCCAGTGTGGACTCAGAGCTGGATCAGAACTCACCTCTTCCTTCACTAAAGTGAAACCATTGATTATCTGGGCCCCCACCAGCAGCAGGCCTGTGTCAGTTTTGCAGTAGTGTTCAACCCGGGAAACCTTTATCTAGAGTCATATCCCTATTTCTCTGCGATCAAGCAATTAGGATGTGGCAGTTGAGAATGGATTTACCCTGCTCTCTTTTGTGTCTGCATGTCAAGAGGCAGGTGCCAGCAGCATCACTCAGGAAAGCCACTGGTCTGGGAGAGACAGAACAGTGGAAAGAAGATGCCTGGGATACATGCTCTTCGTACGTGTGCTCCTTTTGTGGTTCCCTTAATCCAGATTTTTTTCTGTTCCTTCAGCAGTTTTCCTGCTGCCTCTGCCTGCCATCCTCACACTGAAGCTTCATCACTGAGCCATTGTCTTGGTGACCCAGAGAAGAATCCACAGGGCACACATCAGCAGGGCTTTCTGATCAGCTGGAGGGAGCGTGGCAGGATTGTTCCCACATCCTTTTATACAGTGCTTTAGAGCAGCCGAGCAGCAGAGCAGAGCTGTAGCATCCAGCAAGGCAGTGCTGGCTCAGCCAGGCAGTCTCCGGTCATTTCTGAATAAGGGTCTTGTGGCTTAGCTGAGGCAATGACAGGTTTCAGCCATGATCCTGCCCCTTCCTAGCAAACCTACCTTCTGAATAGCAAATTGGCAGATCCGCCAGGTTGGCTGGACCCCAGGCCTTCCTGGATCCCTTCCCTGACTTCTCATCATGCATGTTTTAAATTACTGTTTAAATCAAAGATGTCAGTGATTCAGGCCAAAGGGCTTTGCTGAGAGGTAATCTCATACTTTTTTTCTGGCATCCTTCCTTGTGCTGATCCCAGCACTGAAGGCTTGGGGATCATGAAGGGGCTGGAGGGGCTGCCTTTCCATGCTGCACAGAGCACACAGCCCACTTCTTTGGAGGACCAAAACATTTTTCTAACATTTCTTGCTATAGGAAGGACATAAGGCAAACATTACATGCCAGATATTTCCTAGATTTTGACACGTTGCAAGTTGTAGCTTTTAGGCTTGTTTGCTTTTTTGTTTGTTTGTTTGTTCTCTTCCAAAAGATTTCCAGGGACTTGGGTTCAGGGTGGGTGTATGCAAATGTGTGGATGCTGTATGGACTGTGAGAGCAAATTTAGTTTTGCAGTATTTGGCTTCAGTGGCCCAGCTGCTCTGTTGTTCCTCTCCCTGGGAATGAGGTCACCTCCTGGTGCTGTGGCTGCACCCATGCCCCACCAGCAGTCCCAGTGGGAGCTGAACCATACTTTCAAACTCACTGCAGACTAGAAGGAGCCTTTTAGAGCACTGCCCAGCTCCTCTAAACTTGGACTGTAGGACTCAAAATGAGGGAGAAGGAATCTAATACCTGCTGCCAAACTCTGCAGGAGAGGGAAACTCCCTTCTAAGCATAGTGGATATTAATGTTTGCTCCCTCCCTTATGACAGCATATCCCACTTAGGGACACTACCTATACCATTGGTTATATCTGAATGCAGAGGAATGGCCTCTCCTGTTATAGCCTCTCCTGTTTTGGAAGGTATTTCAGTAATTATCTGCAGTACTGAATTCCCTAGGTTGGACAGAAAGGGAAATGTATTTCCCCCTCTGTCACCTTTAATTGCATTGCACCTCCCCTTCATTTCTCATCCACAGCAATGCTAACAGGATGCCTCTGCTGGGATGCTTGGCATAGTGGATTGGTATTACATTCTGCTCCAGGTTCAAGCAGGGGCTAGCTGAGTATGATTTGGGGGAGGGGAGTGTAGAGTGTTAATCAAGCTGTACATTTGCCTTTAGTTTATGGATTAATTTAAAGTGTATAAATCAACACTTGCTATGGCACAGCTCTGCCTCGTGTTTGGCTTTGCCCAAGAAGTTTTCTATCAGGGCTTATTTCTGCTTCACCCTCCTCTCAAGTTCCTCCTCTTGTCTCTGCCTTATTGCATGTCTCTCCACCTCAGCCTCTTCAGTTCTGCTGGAATTTTGTTAGACTTAAGAGTCTTTTTTATGAAAGTCCAATAAAATATGATCATGGCTTTATAAGGTGCATGAATGTGAAAAAATCAAAGCTGTAAATGCCATGTCCATCTGAGAAAACTCAGCACACAGACCAATATTCTCAGGCATGAGTGAAGTTCCTGGAGTTAGTCTGAGGGGCACAAACCACTTTTATTTCTACACCTGGCAAAATCTTCAATCTCAGCATCTCAGTAGCAATTTCTGTATTCCTTCTGCAGGGAACGTTTCTCCCAACCCCCAACTTGGCTATAACACAGCACTCTTACTCTCCAGATTTCTATCCTCACCAGTCCCTGCCAGGGATTTGTGTCCAGATCAATCTTTTCTTGCACTTTTTCTTTTTTTTCTTTTTTTTTTTTTCTGTCCTAAGGCCTGAACAGCTGCATCTCATTCTGAGAAGCAGAAAAGTCCCCAGTGGGTGGGAAGGATGTCTCTTCATTGTGATCTAACCTACTGTTGTCTTTTGACACCTGATTGCTTCTCTTCCACTTTCTAAATGCTGAATCCCAAGGGATCTAGCCCTGTACTGCCAGTCATGTCCTGTTCTTGCACTGTTTCACAGAGTGTACAACACTGACTTAAAATTTATAACCCAGCATTAAAAAAAATTGAAAAAAAAAGAGAAGTAAATATAGATATGTCAGTAGAGGTCTCAGTTGGTTCCTCAATACTTTTTCTATTAAAAAAGTAATATAAATGTTGTCAAGCACTTGTCTCATATCTGTTTTCAGTGGTCAGCCAATGCTTTCTGTGGCCTCCTAGGAACTTCCATGGTAACCTTCTGGTTAATATCAACACCTCACTGGTTCTATGAGATTTCTGTGGGTAGATACTGTCCAAGGTTTCTTGCAAGTCTAATTTTTAACGACATCTACTCAGACATGTATCTGGGATATCAGTAATATTAAAAAACAACCTAGGGTTCTCTCGTTCAGCTAGAAGTGCAATGGGAGGGGATGTTTATGTCACAGGGATATCTGCCTTTCCTGAATTTCTAAATCAGTTACTCCCATCAAAAATTAAATCACAGCCACCCCCGCTCTCCAACAAAGATTTAGTAACAAAGAACTGATAGACAGATGTAGTAATAGCACAAATCCTATTACTAAGGATTTATCTGTGTACCAAAACAGGCATTACCCATTATTCTCTGGAATCTATTAAAATTAAGCATTAGATCCAACTTGACATAACTTTTGCAGATTTCGTATTTGGAGCCAGGGAGCTAAGAAAAACTAGAGCACAAAGCTCAAACACCTCTCAATTTGAGAGAAGGCTGGAAAGAGGTAGGAACCCACAGTCACATATGATTTTTAATCAATTTTTCCTAGATAAAGACATTTTCTCCTTTGTGAAGTAGACTCTGAGTGACTTGGGAGACCGATTCAAGTTTATCCACTATTTTTCTTATTTAGTCTACAGTGTTTCTGAGATTAGGTTGTTGGGACTTCCTTCTTTCAAGAGCTAGGGTATCCATGTACAGACATAGCTCTTACATGTAGAAGAGAAGAGCCTGGTTTCAGTTTTATGCTCAGAAGGAAGGCAGAGTACCAAACCAATTCAAAGATGGTGAGAAAATGTTGCTTTTTACATCTGACACCTGACTGAAACACACCAGGGGGGTTTTGTTCCTTTATCAGGTCTTTGTTCCTTTATCAGGTCTTTGGTCCTATCAGTGTTTCTCAGTTTCTTGGATTGGGCAATTCCAATATTTGAGAGCAGTACAGACTCCCCATTTAGTTCTCTTCATCTCTGCTGGGTTGGCCATTTAGTGCCAACGGGCAAAGGGATGTGCTCCATTCCTGTTCCCCTGGGATACCCATTCTCCAAGAGAAGAGACCTGGCCAAGAGAAAACCGTGGACACTCTGAGCAGACTAGAGCTGCATTTCTGGGGTTCACAGCAATTCAGTCAGCTGCACTGTGAACTCTGTCTGGGAGGAGATCCCTGGATAAATGTCTTTATACATGGAGTGTATCCACATCTACAGTTTCTGCCTGGCACTCTTTTTCCTGGATGACCAGGCACCTCCAGCTCCTCATGCCATCAGTCTCTGAACTCTTTTCATATCTTTTTCTTTAACAAAAGAAGTGAACTAATGATATTATAACTAAAGAAACCAGAGGTGATAATTAATGAAAGAGCAGAAATTAAATCTGTGTGAGGCAGGGGCAACTTCATGTAATGCAGGTCTAAGGGATGATCAGCTCCACAGTCTAGACATGACATCGGAGTTTCTGCAACAAATTTCCTCCAAAATAATAGACTTAAAAACTACACTAGCAGGGGTTAGTCCTTATTTTAAGGTGCTTTCTCTCCCTTCAAAAATACAAACAACCCACACCCTCATAACTCGAAAAATTGAGTTTGTGGAGGAGAAGTTCAGGTTTTATTTTGTCCCACCTCTATTTGAAAGGTTCAGCCATGGGTTAACCTCCATGCCCTGTAACATTTCAGAGCAATCAGGGAAGACAGACAGATGGAAACACCGGGGGATGGAGGGAAGCTGATTTATATGCAGCTGAAACACAGCCGTGGGGCTGCTGCCAAGCCATATAGATGTGGTGGCAACACAAACAGAGACACGCAGAACAGCCTGTGCAAATATAAACACTGCCACACGTGATGAGGGTTCACCGAGTTCATGCAAACACCAGGGAAGGAAAAGAAAAAAGATACTTAACTGGGGAGGCAAGTGTAAAGATTATGTCAGGCACAGGAGCTCTCTTAGACAAGAAAACAAAAAGAAAGTGCCTCTTTTCTTGTTCTAAAGAAAATCCTGCTTAGATAATAGGAATTTGCAACAGATTTAAAGGACACAGGCTGTCTTCTTGTGTCATCAAGAGATATTCTTAACACTCCTGTCAATAACAGTTGTCATCAGTGATCAGTTTTCCTCTCCTGTCTAGATCTGGTGGCCTGGTAGTTCTTTAAATCATACGTCTCAGATCGATCATTGTTTGTTACTCTGTCACTTCAGGATTGCTTCCAAATGTCGGAGGCTCATTACCAAAAGCTGGCCTGGCACTTTCAGTGTCACTCCAGTAAACTGGCATTTCTTCTCTAGCTTTCCCACGTGAATCTACACCAAGCTCAGCAGAGAGTAGAAGTCGTCATCCTACTACAAGGGGCCTGCATGGAACAAATTTGTGGAGCTGAGTATAGTCCCTAGAGGTTATGAATTGCAGGGTAGAAACCACTAAAGTAATTATTGCTGACTGCTATGCTAGGACAGAAGGGACATGGAAACTAAATACTCAGCCATAGCTGAGGACGTCTCCTCCACCACCACCGAGTCCTCCTGGCCACACATGTAATAACAAACCGTGTTCTTGCTTTGGGGTATCGTGTTGCAGAGATGCCAGTGCAGCATTTTTTAGCAGCACCAGACTGCAGAAAATATTGTATTCCAGATAATTTGTTTTCCAAGATAGTATGCCTTTCTTTCACAGAAAAAGCAATTCCAGCACTTCTTCTACTGCACATACCCCCTCTTTTCATTTCCCAATGTCCCTCTAACGCCTGCCTCTTTGCTGCCATCCTTTGGCAGCCTCCAGGTAGACAAAGGGCAGAGAATCACTGACTGCCATCTGTGAAACCTTCAAATATCCCCATCAAAAGCTAAGCACTCAACAAACAAAGCTGTGGTGTCTTACCAAGGGCCCAAAGGGACACCGCAATTTCCTCTGGGCTGAGAGATTAGATGGTTAGAGTGCAGGACTGCAAGCCAGAAGGCTTCCATCCAAGCCCAGCCACTGACTCAAAGTCCATAACCACCTACAGGCCTTTGCCAAATACAGCTGTAAGCAGAAAGTTATATCCATGAGACTGATGAGACACAGTGTCCTCTTGTTTATTGCTGTCCATAATACTGACCTGAACAGACCACACTGGTTAGCTGAAGCTGGTTGAGATATCCTTGAACAAGGGGCCTTCCCATCACACACGTAGCTGCAGAGAAACTCTTGGCTGTTGGCACCCTCTGCTCACCCACAGAAGTCAGCTCCAAGGATGCTGAGAATATTCCAGCCTTTTAGTGTGTGAGCCTTGCCCCTTCCATGGAGTGAATCTCCCCTGGAAAAAAAAAAAATAAATAAAGGTGATGAGATTATGATGCTGAAATTCCACCTACTTTGTATCCTGCAGTTTCTTGTTTCAATGGAATGTTTATATCCATATGGGGTTAGTTGGATACTCACCATTTGCATTCTCTTTTCCAGATGGATGAGGCTGTGCTGGAATCTCTCATGTGGTAATCAACCCACCTGCAATAATATATAAACACACACTATTTCAAGATCTCGATCTATCATGGTGCTTTCCTTCAGACTCTTACTTTCTTGATAGTTCTTTCCTTTTTCTTCAGTGTCTTAATCTCTCCAAGTCTTTCCCAACAGTTGTTAGACACCGTTGTTAACTCATCTACAAGATGACTGTGCCTTTTGCTCTCCAGACAGATTGAGAAATGGAAATGAAGTGACTATTGCTTTTTGCATCATATTTTTGATAAGGAGATGGAGTGAACTCTAAAATATAGCAGCATGAAAGTCATTTGTCTTTTCAAAAATGCATCAAAATGTCTCCACATCTGTTTACATTCTCCAGTTCTACATCTCATCTCCATAGGGACTGAACAACTCTGTTTGGTCTCACATTGAAGTCTGGATATTTGTTCTGACTCCTTGTGAAGGTTGTACAACCCAAAGCACAGTCCTTTTGGATGCCTCCCCATTCCAGCAAGATCACATTTCACTTTTTTTCTTTTTTTCTTTTTTTTTTTTTTTTTTTGCATTTATTAAGTGCTCTCCATAGTGTGAAGAAGGTTCAGTTGACAGCCCTGGAAATGGAGGTTCTCTGCTTAGACACAGCAGATGCAATATATGTATCACCACTCCACCCACTGGAAATGAGACTTCATCTTGAAACCTCACAAAAAGAAGCAAATTAAGTTCACTCTCCATGACCAAAAGCTAGCTCTTCTGCTGTTGCAATACATAAAAGTGGCAGTTTTGAAGAAAAGGCAGATCTGGGCAAGTCTTGCTTACCCTCTTTGGATTAGATCACAGAATCACAGAACCATTTCAGTTAGAAAAGACTTTTAGACCCTTGCTAACTCCTGTGCAAAGATCCTTCTACCCCTTTGAGACAGGTGTACCTTGGGTGTTGCCAGCAGGCCTGATGTCATGTAAACCGACCCACTATCAAAAAACCCAAAATTCTGCTGGTGACACCAGGCTCAGAGCCAGGTATTGATCTGCTGGGCTCTTCCAGTTTCTTTCCTCATCTCTCCCTCCAACTGGAAGGATAAAGAACACCAGTTGCTCTCCTGATCTCTTAACCACTCATCCCAAGATCCTGAAGTATCTCTTAATATCATCTCTTCTACCTCTTCCATTAGCAATCAGCCAAAAACTCACATTTCACCAACTTTCCTTGGTTCCAAACAGAAACCCTGCCAGCAGTGAATCAGATTTGCTTCCAAACTAATCACCAGCATCAACATCAGCCCATGCAGTACTTTGAAGATCTGGAAGGCCAACATGAATCCCTATTTCTCCTGGTTGCCTTATGCATACTGTTCAGTTCTTGTGATTCCCCAGCTCAGCTGGGATTCACAGCCAAGCCAAGACTGCCAGGATGCACTGGGCACATGGGAGGGCCAGCAGTGAGCCTGGCAGCAATTATGGCCTCAAATAATTAATTTTTTTTTTAATTAAAATAAATTACAAAAGAGGATTAACTGCTGTATAAAGCTTTTTCACATTTTCAGCCATCTTCTTTCATATTTTGCTCCCACATACATTTAAGGAGTCCACTATGAATATACAAATTTGTGATGTTTTCCTCCTTGAAATCTATCTTTAAAGCTTCCTTTCTTTATAACATGGAAGGCAGTCTCAGCACTTGTTAGAGCTCTGAAATCCTGAGGCACCTGATAGTTACATTTCACAGTTCTCACTGCTCAGTATCTCTATTCATTTTTTCTGTCCCTTCTCTTTACAAGGGTTATCATTTTGCTTATGAACTTTATTCAATAACCTAATGTTGACTTATGAAAGAACTTCATGAACACCAATTAGTATAAATAAACCCATCCATTTTAAACATGATGCATTTATTCTCTGTCTCACTTTCAAAGACAGAAGATCCATTCTGTGGAAAAGCTAAAGCTAGGGAAAATGTCTTTTAAGGAATAAGATGGACAGATCAGGCTGGGAAACAGCTACAAGTGATTCCCTCTTTCCTGGAAATGGCCTCTAAAAGGCACTAGTGTTAGCACTGATGCTACAGTTTGATAAAAGGAGGCCTTTGATTGCCCACATCACTTCTTTTTTTTTTATTGTGTCGCACACATAAACCATAAAAGAAAATAAAATCTGAAGGAGGACTCTGAGCTGTCCTCTCCTGCTGTATAACTTCTGAAATCCATTGGATCTACTTCTCTCTCCCTCCCAGAATCATTGTTTCAGTAATCAGAAAAGAGTGAGGATTGTTGTGTGGTATTTACAGCTGTCAGTGATTTCACGAGCTGTTGTAAACATCCCCGCCACTTAAAGCATGTTGAGAAGCGTGTTGAGAATATATACATTATATATATATACATATATACATATAAAATATATATATATTATAGATATAAAGTGTGTTGAGAATATATTGACCATATACTGTCACAGTCAGTACCATTTTAGTAGAAATGGAATTGTATTTAAGACCCCATGGCTGACTGTGAGAGATTGGTTTCCATCATAAAAACTGAAATGTTTTATTGATAACATGTTTTATGAGCCTAGCTGTTAGCCTTGGGGGTGTCATCACACTGTAACCTTCCAGTTCTATCCCTCTGGAATGAATCGAAGGCGGCTGGACCATGAATTTATTACAAAGACAGGTGCTGGAGCAACAGAAGAGAAGGCAAGAAAGCAAGGAAGAAAGGAAGAAAGAAAGCACAAGCAAGATGGAGAGACTGACAAACTGAACTACAAGACAGCACGCGCCTGGGCTGTAATTTGTTTGCCTGCCAGATGTCCCTACAGTTCAGGCTGACAGCATTGCTGAGGGTGGGAAGTTCAACACTGCCCAAAGCCAAAAAAAAAAGAAAATTTAAAAAAATAAAACCAAAAATTACTTTGCTGTTTATTTCCTTCACCAGTGAAAACTGCATCCCTCCAGATCACAGCTGACCACCCCGTGCACTAACACTTTCCCCT
Source organism: Irena cyanogastra (assembly GCA_013397155.1). Lineage (NCBI taxonomy): Eukaryota > Metazoa > Chordata > Aves > Passeriformes > Irenidae > Irena > Irena cyanogastra. Next base: position 1,166,187 of record VWZV01013679.1, on the reverse strand, counting down.
GCAAACACGTGATTGGAGCCCTCCTCTTTAGCCAGACCAGCTGAAAAAATGGATTTTAATGCAGTAGGGTGAGGGAATTGTGAAATACACCTCTCTAATTAGTTTATGAGTTTGAGAGTGGAGGACTTGGGTGAAGAAATGTCATGATGTCACTTCTGTGATATTTGAACAGGCTTACTTATATTCCTCACCTTAGATCTTTTCCTCTTGCACCCATCTTCCTTTCCTCACCTCTCCCTCCCACCATCACCTCTGTTTCTTTCTTGCTTCTTGCCAAGTCCATCACATACCCAGGGTCAAACAGACAGCTCTGCAGATGGGTTGATGATCCTACACAACACTCAGGATGAGATGTTTCTGTCTGGCCTACAGATGAGAGACTCATAAACACTTGATACACCCAGTCCCCCATTACTGGTTTAACAGCTTTTCTACTGGAAAGCCAAGAGCTTCCCCAGGCAATACAGGGAGTTGCCATATGTTCAGAATACTAATAATTCCTCTAAAAGCTCATGTGTTTTCAGGCTAACAGAAGAACTGAAATTCTTTTCTTCTTAGTATGTTTGCAGCCGTTGCAAAAGGATCCATCTGGATGGGCTCTTGTGTGGGTATTGGCAGGCCCTGTCAATTGGATGTGTGTGAGTGTGAATGATGCTTTTTGTCTTAAATCATAGAGATTGACTGCATTTAAAATATCCTTCATCAGGATCTTCTGTCCCTGATGATACCATGCCACAGCTCACCGGAGACACCACCACTTCATCTGCCTGATTCTGAACAGAGTGTTTCTGAGAGGTGCATGTATCCCTGCAAACACCAAGTGGGAAAAAGAGGCTGCTCCATACCTCCAGAGTGCTACTCCACCCTGCACAGAGCAATGGACCTCTTTGAAACCAGAATGTCCTGGAGTAGGACACAATTAGGAGCCTCCTTTTTTACTGCGAGATTCCAAGTTTGATCTTAACACATCCACATCTATTGGAAAGTCACAGGAGATTCTTCCTGTGTGAGGCCTTGAAGTGTTCAAGTATCCTACTGGAAGAATCAGTCTTCTTGAATTCCTTTGGCTAACCTGAAATGGAGACAGTCAGTGATCAGGTGCCATGAGGAGCAGTGAACATGATAAAATACTCCTTTATCTATCCCACTTTTCCATGAAGTGCTAGGAAGGGAACACCCTGTCTCTGTTGGATGGCACCCCAAGGACTGAGGGCTTAAGCGAAGACCACATCAGTCTGCAACAGTGAAGGATTCCAGTCTGCATTTAGTAGGAAAAAGCTCATTAGCCTTGTTTGTCTGGCTGAGTTACTGAGAAGAGAAATTGCATTCTTCTTCCTGAATCCCTTTTGTGGTTTGAGATTGACAGAGCATCCTTCTTTCCACACCAGAAATACTTTAGTAGTGTTGTTCTGCACCACCTTCTGTCCTAGCTATAGTCATATTTTTTTGTATATTATATATGTAAATCCCTAAGGAAACTGTAAAAAGTTCAGCAGACCTTGGTGAAAGCAAACTGGCTTCTCAATGAGACACAAATGAGGTGTGCTGAGAAAAGAACACCTCTAAAGGGAAATTCAGACAGTTGTTCCCTGAGTCTTGTGCCAAATTCCTTTGTAGCCTCAAGGTCTTGGTGTCCAACAGAGACTACATCACTCTTAGGAAGAGGCTAGAAAACATAACAGAAAGTGCTAAAATGCCATTGTGTACACAGCCTCTCTCCCTGACCTCAAACATAGTTTGAATCACCAGCTCTCAAAAGATGTATAACATAAACAATAAAGACTTAGAGCAGAAACATGGAAGGATTTCCTCACAAAAAAGACTTAGAAAGAAACCCTCTGATTTAGATCACTGACAAATAAAATACAAAAAGGAATATAAAACTACGACTGAAATGTACCTAATGCCCTCATCCCACTCCTAGAATGAGGGATTTTCACCTCTTTCTGAAGCACATCTAGCTTGAAATATGCAAGCTGTTCTTGTCACATCTTCATGTGAACACCTTGGATGACTTATAAGGTTTAAATTTTGGCACCTTGCCTCAGTATGTTCCTGAGTCAATTCCCCAGTGTGAAGAACTGCAAGAGGACAGGACTGCCCCGTCCATGGCAGTGAGGCTCTGTGGAGAGCAAAGCAGCTGTTGTGATACCCAACCTCATCAACTCACTCATCCCACCTTCATTCTTAGAGCCATAGTTAGTTCAAACCAGAGACTGCTATTCCTTCAGCTGAATCCAATCCCTGTGACACTGGATCCAGCCCATGTAGGCTGGGGATGCCTGTCTGTCCATCCCTCAACAGCATTTTAGACAAAGAATAAAGTTCTCTCTGGCTGTGCTACATTAAGCAAACTAACAGCCTTCAGCTGCTCCAGACCCCACAGTGGTCCCCATCACTGACATGAACATTTCCAGAGAAAATGAGGAGTTTTATTCAGAAGAAGCTGATATTTGCTGTAGAACTTACACAAAAGCCACTTGTGGTGAGATATTTGTATATTGAAACTGCTTTTAAAAATCTTAGTTTCATAAAAGACTTTGTCATCTCCAAAAAAAATACTGACACATTTACATTAAAACCAGAATTCTTGGAAAACTGTTTTGTCTTCTGTTAGCTGCAAATGAAAGAAGAAACAGTCCACATTGGTAATTCTTTTGTCAACAATACAGCACAAAGGCCTTGGTGTCCTCTGAAGTCTTGTCAAGTACTTACTGTTACTCACATGGTAGAAAACAACTTTTGCATCTTCTTTAATGGAGTACAGAAGAATATTCATGTAATGAATCAGATGGAGAAGGCTGGAAGGGCTCATTCTTATCTACATTGATGTGCATCCCACCAACTTCAGCCATTTGTAAATCAGATGCTTACATTAAACAGCTGTCTAGATTATTCTGTCCATGAAGAAAGGTAGACATTGTCAAGCAGGAATAGCCTCCATCTTTGGGACAGGCTGGGACAAATATTGCTTAGAGACACACATCTCTCCCCACTGTCTAAACTAGGATCTATGCAGCATGACATAGACAGCTTACATCTAGAGGAGATAAACCACATCTTGAGACTGCCCTCCAATATAACATTAACCAGACCACTCACTGGATGGCCTCCTTCATTTTATCCTGTTTCTTTAACCTTCTGGGTCGTTCTCTCTGGTAAAGCTGTACCAGACACTTACGGGACAGCAGAGGGATTTTGCTAGCCTATCACTGTGTTGATAGATCTTGTTGTTTTATGTCACCACTACAGCAGTCTTCTCCCCTTTCTACATCTGTCCCTTTTGCACTCTGGTTGAGTTCTGGGGACTTTCCCGTCCTGTGTCACTTCATCTGGTCACAAAGCCACAACCCTGCCACAGTCTTGTTTGCCAAATATGTTGCATAAGGTTCAACTTTGTGGGTTTCCTCCGGAACAAGAATACAAAGATCTTCTGTGGCAGCAGAAACAATTTTCTCTCTCAGGGTGCACTAGACATGGGCTTTGGCCTCTTTACTTCCAAGTGAAAACAGAGTTTAAACTTGGGCAGGATCCTGGAACAGGAGAAAGGTGCTCAGAAATGCCTGAAAGTACTAAAAGGAGATTATTTTAGTACTAATTTCCGAGCTAAGAGCCAGGGTATGCCTGGAGATACTGCCAGCAGTCTCTTCCAGCTGCCACTCAAATAATATCACAGATGAGGGGCTCCTGACCCTTGCTTGGTGCGGGTCACATTTCCCATCATCCAACACCTAAAATCCCTGCTGTGTCCCCCACTGTTCTCCCTGTACCTTTGGCAATCCCAGTGGTGCCTCTGCATGGCAGTGACAGGTCCAATAAATAAGCCAGGGTAAGCTTATTAATTTGTGTCTTGCTCCACACCTACTGTGAAGTAGGAGGCTCTGGCTTGGACACAGCTGCCTGGACAATGGGCACATCTAGTCTGGTGGGAGCAATCTACCAAAAAGGTACTGAGGCTGTACAGTGACAGAGTGCCATGCAGCCTACAGCAGGAAACAGCCTTTACTGTACACACTTTGCACGTGAGGAACCAAGGGAGAGCATTTAGCTCTCATGGTTAGTTGTGTTCCCCCAGTGTGTTTAAGAAGCAATGTTTTGTGGACAGCATCTTGGCTTATCACTATCTCCCCCTCCTTCTGTTAATGGCAACCAAGAGGGAAATATTTGGTATTCTCCATGAACACTCATGGCAGTTCCAAGAAGGGCATACTTAAGTTCTGTGGCCTACCCCAGGCATTGTTCAGCTTAAGGCAGCTGCCAATGAGCTAGAAGAGAACATCTGGCAGCTGAGCTGAGTCTGAACACATGCACATCTGGCCCTGCAACCTGGGGAAAGTAAGAACAGGATAAGTAAATATGCTGTTTTCTCCATGTTATCTAAACGTGTTACCCTCTGCAAATTTATTAATCCCTAGGGAATGTCTTCTTCATTAACTCATCCAGAGTTCCCCGGAAGCTCATCTCCATCCATGTCCATCTGACAGATCAACTACATGCCACAGGAGGAGCTGCCTACTTTATCTGATTCTGACATGAGCCTCCCAGCTCCATTTGGTGTGCACCTCACAAGTGTCTTCCCCTGTCCTCCTGCATCCTCGTGGATTGTTGTGTTCTCTAGGGGAATGGTTTTTTCCCCCCAGGACCCCTGGGTCTGTAACCACATAGTCTGACCCTTCCTTCCTATCTTGACCCCATTGGCTGGGGTCCAGTTACCTTTCCCTGAGCAGAAGACTATATAATCCCCTCTTCTTCCTGACTCGCTCTCTTTCCTGGACACCTTCAAGATTAAACCCTTGGAAACCCCTGGAGAAGGGCCTCTTTTGAATTCTTTTACCCTGTCCCTGTAATACCCTTCCAAAGCCCCCAAGGAACTGGGCTAGCTGGTGCCCCGGGGGCAGGCAGGAGGGGTATTCATTATAGTGGATGGCTCTGCATCCCTCTGCACCAGTCCTGCTCACAGATGGCAGCTGTGACCAGAGAGCAGGGACCCGTGCAGGGACAGAGTTAAAGTTCAGCTCCTTGTCCATCCCACTGGAGTGCTCCAGCCCCTCTTTTGCCGAGTTCATACTGCACACATGGTCTGCAGCAGACAGGTATTTGAGACAAGATAGTGATCAGGGCTGGGAGTGCTGTTCCCTGAGCTCTCCTCAGTGCACCAGGAGAAAAGCCACTGAGCATGAAGGAAGGAGACAGCTCAGCATGCTGGAGCACGACGTCTGGTCCTGCTCCTGCTCGGCACCAGCAAGGAGGAAGTAAGAAAGCTTTCTTCAGGCTTTCCTAAATCAAAAGTGTGTGAATGCTGAGGCTGGGGAAGAACTTGTCCCTTGCCAACAAATACTTACACACACAATCGTTTCTTCCATCCGTATCTCCTCAGGGCAACTGAGTTTCTGGTTGAGCCCAGTGCTGAGTCACTGAGGTATAAATTCAATGAATATAAAAACCTTCCTCTGTGACAGCAATCCAAGAAAGCACAAATGAGCAGAAGAGATGGAAAGAAATAAGAAAGCTAAGAATGTATCAGGGCTGACAGCCCCAGAGAAAGTCCTACAGAAGGCATCTCAGCACCCTCTCTCTGCAACAGCTTGCCCCAGCAGCTCAGAGCCATCCCTTTCCTGAAATCCCCACAACAACAAATCCAAAAGATTAATGCTTGTTCCAGAGTGGTGCCAAGGAGCCCTCCTACTTATATCAGGAGACTGCAGAGAGCTTTGCACCTGGCAGGATGAGGTCTTTCGGGTCTTGGAGGGGAGATCCCACTTTATGGCTGGAGGTGAATGACAGCCATCTGAGCCCTTGTCCCACGCTGTGAAGGGTGGCAGGGCTGCTGTCTGAGCTGCTCTGGCCAATTTTTACAATGGTACCATTATCCATCAGCCATCTGGCAGGCGTAGCCTTTATTTTTTCTGCACCCAGCCCTGTGTTGGCAGATGTTAGGTGGAAAGGAAGGTTGGCAGGGGCAGATTTGACATCTTGTCCCTTCTCTCCTTTGCTAACATTCCTTTGGCTTGTAAGTCTGACAAACCAGTGATGGGAGAAGATTGTTATCAGGTAAGTTCTTTGCAAGGACACAGTTTTTCATTTCTTTTAAGACTTCAATGGCAACATACAAGCACATTTCCCAGGAACCAGCAAGGAAAAGCCTGACTGGAAAAGCAACTAGGGAAAACCCCAGGTTTAGGATTTTTGTTCATAAGTAGGTAGGAATGTCACATCCTCCAAAATATCCTTGAGGGTCACTAATGTTCTTGGTTATTAAAAAACCTCTCACAAGTGTCAAGAGCAATGCAGGGAGTGCAGTGCAGAGGGAGGATGAAGAGGGAGGTCTTCAACAAATTACTGTCACACAGGTTCCACAACCAGATTGCTGACAGGGGCTAACCTGCTCCACAGACTCATTTCCTGGAAGAAAAGAGTGCATCCTCCCCAAATATGGCTTGACTGCCTCAGCTGAAGATGCTGTTATTCATTACTTCAAGACCCAAAGCAGGGACTGAGGTCCCATTGTTCTCGGCACTGTGTTAACAGAACGAGGACGAGACAGGCTCTGGTAACCAAACCCAGCAGGAGAGGGGCTCCATCACACCCAGCACCGCCACTGGGTGGTCTCAGCAGAGCCTGTGCTCTTCTGGGGACACTGGACTTGAGTGGCCAACATTTCTCTGAGTGGCTCAGTACTAAAAGTGAAGACAGAAGTAAAAACCAGCAGGCAGAGGAGCTGCCCAAGGCACTTGCCTGCACCACGGAGCAGTGCTCCTCTCGAAACGGGCTCGGTGGCTTCTGCCAAGGGCAGACTCATCGAGAAACTTGTCCAAAGACAGCGTGTCTCGCTCTCTGAGTTTAACATGATGCCTTTTGGTCTCTGCAATTCCCCTAGCACCTCTCAAAGGCAAATGGATTTGATTTTGGCAGCTGTTCAGTGGGCCACATGTTCAGCTGATCTGGATGATGTGATTGTTTTTGGGAGGACTTTCCAGGAACATTAAAATTGCCTGGAGGATGTGTGTAGCTGGCTGGAGCAGGCTGGTCTGAAAGCAGGAACCCATCCAACTGTGACAAGTTACAGTCCCAGGTGCAGTCAGTTGGTCCTGTCGTGTCTTCAGCAGGGTGTGCCTCCACCTCCAGCCAGGACAGACACCCTGGACACACACAGCCCCCAGGAATGGCAGCTGAAAGGAGACACTATGGCCCTGCATGAGCTGTGTCAGTCCTGACTTTGCTCCATATTAACCAGTGAAAGAGAAGGAGCAGGGCTCGGCGTTCAGACTTGGGAAAGAATGGCAGGCTGTGTCCCTGCTGGAGCAATTTCAGAGAGGTGGCACAGAGCTGCACACCCAGCACTCAAAAGAGCCCAGAGGAACAAAATACGAGGATTTTTTTCTTTGAGTTAGCTGATGGTGAGGAAAATAAAGTGTTGCTCTTTGGAGTGAGATGCAGGGAACTTTTCCAGCAGAAGGGTTTTGAGCCTGAACCTCAGCCCAAGGATCTGTCATGAGTAATGGTTGGGTGTCACACTGGCTACTGGCAACCAGAGGCACTGAGACCCCTGGTCTGGCAGGAGCACATTCAGATCAGACTCTGCTCCTTGCAGCAGAGACTAAAGTAGATAATGCAACATAGAGATTTCCACTGTCGTACTTATCTGACAACACACCAAAAATAGGTCTCCCTGTCAGGATAGCTTTTTGTCTTCAGAAAAAATAAAAAGCAGACAGTACCACACCACCTTCTCTAGACGGTATGGAAAAACAAATTTTAAAACCTTCACATTTGACTTGGGAGAATTTCTAAGTGAGGACATTGAGTAAAATGAGCACAGTTGCAACTGCCTGATCATTCATCTCACAGTCAAGTCCTTCCTTCAGGAGTCTTTTTCTCAGAAAGCTCCCTCCTGTCCATCTCTCAGCACCCACCTACAGAACTGTTCAACTGGCCATCTCACAGGAGAGGCACAGACAGACCTTTCAGTGGAGGAATGCTGAGATCACAGGAGGGTACCTTTTATGGGAGTCCTTAGCAATGCAAACCTTCTCACACAAGCACTCAAAACTTGGAGCCTTGTCACATTTCTTCCTTATTTGTAATGAGCTTCAGCAAAACTCATTGTCCATCAAATCCATGTGTCCAAGATCATGTAGTAGGAATCCTGGAGTGTGTGTGAAAGTGATTGCATTTTGCTGCTGGATGTCTTAGCTAAAATGCAAATTAGCTGTCACTCTTCAGTAAATTATGTGGTACTAGGCTTTACTCTGCTTCCCTCTTTTCCCCTGTGTTACAAATAAACATGAGGGAAGGATGGCCTCTCCTACACATCCAGAGATGCTGATAGCTCAGTCAGGCAGCAAGATTTGGCCGGGCCTTTCTGTTTATAATAGTTCACAAATCTTGCAGCTTAAAAACTACAAACCACATGAACATGCAGCTTAATCACTCAGCTCCACATGATTGAGGCAACCCACCAAACCTAAGCACAGCAGAGGAACCCAATAGGAAATGGATGTCAGGTGGGATATGAAAAGAAGATTGACAGCCTGTGGGGAGCTGACCCCTCTACAGCTAGAAATCTACTCAAAACTGCCTCAGCTAGGAGCCATGGCCTATTTCCTCAAAAGTCTTTGCTAGACAGATGTCAGCTCTCATCTTTCTTTGTTATCATGCGCTGGTTTTAGCACCCTCAAATCCAGAGGCACTTTAATCTCAAATACTGTGTTCTTCTCTGATGGGTTGCCACAACTGCTACAAAGACTGCTTGCATCTTGCCCTGTGACCTTCTGATGAGTGGAAATAATGTTTTACTACCAGCAATTACAGCAAGAGAAAACGAATTACTCGTCAGAAGTTTGAGCTACAATAAAGCAGCTGATGCTGGGTCTCTCGAGACAATTAATACAGCTCAGCTTGGAGAACAACATGACTGTGAGAGCTCAAAGCCAGCTGGAAGACCACAAACAGACTAGCAAAATGGCAAAGTCAGCAGTTACTACCTTCCCCTGGCTGGTTGTGTATCCCATGCCAAAGAGAGGTGACAACCTGCGGTCACTTTACGGGCTTTAATCGCAAACAGTGCTCTCAGCAAGGGAACCCAGCATCCCACAGCTTCCCATTCCCTGCTGCAGCCCCATAAAGCACCAACCCAACACGGCCAGCCTGCCAGCACCCCGGCTGCACTAAGTGGGTGTATCAAAAATCAGCTCAACACTGTTTCTGTGCACAACAGGACATTTGTTCCCAGCTTCAGTCACCTCTGTAGCTTGATCCAGCCTTTGAAAAACATGTGAATGTGGTATTATCACTTGGGCTTGAGCATGACCTCAGGCATCAGGGAATCTGACTGCTGGAAGGAAGACCTGGAGCCAGCACCAAAATCAGGGAGTGCAAATGGCTGCAATAGGCCAAAACTCCAGAGAGACAGTGGAAACAAAAAGGATCAAAATCTCGGGTTGTCCATGCAATCAGCCAGCACCTGGTGGGCAAAGCACCATTTTCCAAAGCTGCTGCTCCCTCTCTCTGTCCCTCTGTCTAAGTGTGTCTAAGTGCTTGCTGAGGAGCTCTGCTCCACTGGGGTCAAAACCTGAGAGATAATGCAAGGCAGAAACATAAGACACTGCACAACTGTCTACCAGGCACATCTGGATGCAGTGTAAACCTCACCTCTTTGTCATTTATTGCTCCCTCTGGGAAGTTCAGATCTGTGCAACAACAACAAAAACCAAAACAAAATTGCGATTAGTGATGTGGAAATGTTGCTATGGGTTGAGACCCTGCAAAATGTGGACTGGTTTAGATAAAGCAGGTGAAATGCCCAACTGTCTCCAAAACAGAAGACCCCTTCAAGCATGTTTTTCTTTCTCCAGGGGAAGGAGAAGAGAAGCAATGAACTGTGAGACTGTTCTCAGTGGAGATTACCCCACCTGCTCCCTCCTGGATAAAACCCTGCAAGTTACTGTCTTCTGTAGTTTCAATGGACTTCCCATTCTCCTCTCTCCCAACCTCGTCACCTGTGATGTAACAACTGTGACAGCTTCTCCAGGTCTCAGCTTAGCAAATACTTCATATCCCCACCAATACATCTTCTAAATTTCCCCACTGTGTCCTGTCCCAGCTGTTTTGCTGGACATGATGTCACCCACATGACACTGTCCACTCTCATCCTGCCATAAGCATCCCAAGAGTTTATCCTGCTGTCCTGCCGTCCCAGTAGGTTTCACAAGAAGCTGACACCAGGCTCTCCTCTCCTCACGTGGCCCATATCTAGCAGATTATGTATAAGCACAGATGGCTCTGCACCAGCTGCTAATTAGGGATTGTTCCTTTTCACCTGGTCACTGGGGCTTGTCATGGGCAGGGGCTGCCTGACTCCTTCCTCTTTGATTTCAGAGGGTTTTGTAAGAAGTTACCAGGCACAACTGACAGTGGATGAGGTTTTCACGAAAGCCTCAATTTACATGGCCTGCAGAATGATCTGTAGCTGTGCAAACACACCCATCACTCTTCAAGGATCTTGTCCTATTTACACCAGGCAGAAGGGCTAATCAGAATGTACAGAAATGTGACCCAAGTCTCCATTCCCCAGGACAAGGATGAAAGTGGATTTAGAGTAGGGATGGCTATGTTTCTCCTACCAGCTCACCACCTCTGTCAAGTCCCTGAGTACTGCGGGTGAATAAGCTCAGCATGTGACACAAGCCAGTGCAAAAGGAGCCATTTTTATCACCCACTTCTCAGAGGTACATAACATCCAGGCACCTCTCTGCTCTGCTGGGGATGATGCATAGGAAAAGTTCAGCGCAGAGCAGCTCATGCCTCCATGTAAGCACTTCCTCCATCACTGCCTGCCTGTGGCTGTAGAGCATGGGCCAGAAGGGTGCACATAAATCCTTTCTGGGTGCCTTTGAACAGCCTTTCCAAGCCACTACAACTTCTGTCTCACTGCTCTGCTTCCCTCCCTCCCCTACTTAGCCTCTGTGGTTGAGGTAGCCTAGGCCAGAGAGATGGAGCAAACAGTGGGCAGCAGGAAAACCTACAGGACACCATGCAGATGGACAGAAAGACAAGAGTGGACACTGGAGATGTTGCACTAGAGAAGCTTTTTTGGAAGTGTGGGGAGAGCAAAGAGAGGGCCCCAAAAGCCATCAGTGTCACAGTGATGGAGCAGTGCCTCCCACAGCAATGGAGATGGGAGGAGGAGATTATTTCAAAGCAACATCAAGCTCCAGCTCCACAGGAGGATCAGCTACAGGATGAGCAGTCTCCTCAGGCATGTTAACCCTGTAGCAGAGAACAGGCTTCACAAACTCCTCAGCACATCTGGTCACACTCTGTAATCTAGCGTGGCTCATCCCACTGCCTCCATTCCCCTTGGGAACATGGTCTGCCGGCAGTTCATGGGAGGGCTGAGCTGATGGTGTGATTCTTTCCTCTGTTGGCCTTTAAGAGGGAAAATAACCCTCAACTAGGACACCCAACACCTAATAAAAATTACCTTAAAGAGACTTCTGACAATATTCCTTAGACCTTACATTTTAGTTACATGTTTAGTTATTTCTGGTGGCAGGGGCAATTCCTATGTGAGTGAGGCATTTTCCAATGTGGAAACACCTCTGTGGGCAGAGGAATGAACTGTCTGGTTGCAATATCTCACGCACATATTCCTTAGATGGCCATGACCAAAACCCCGCCGACTTGGAATAAGTGAGACAAGCAAACAGACCTTCAACTCTGCTGTGGAGTAGCATCTCAGCAGGCGAGTGTTCCTTCGCCCTTCCCGTGAGCATCCTGGCATCATCAGCATCCCTGGCGTGCAGAAATTCTTCCTCATCAAGAGCATGACCTCATTGTTTCAGCGGCTGCACAAATGCAGCAAGGAGATGGCCTCTGCCCCCAGAGAGTCTATAATCATGTGTAAAACGCTGGGCAGGGAACACAGCTTGATTGAAAGAGAGTGTGAAGGAATAATAAGATAATACTGTAATATGTCCTTGGCCTGACTCCCTTTCCTCAGTGTGTTACTCTCTCAACCCTGATGATGTGGTGTCTCATTTACAATTCTGGAAATGCAGGCCATATATATCCTTGTAACTAAAAGATCAAGGACCATACTCTGGAGTCTGCCTGGCACAAGTCAGTCCAGCTTGGCTTATAACTAAATTCTCTTCCCTCCTCCATCCTGTGGTAGTCACCTTCACAATCCTAACTGGGATTGAGACATGCTATTCCCCAGGCCAAGCTTCAGAAACACAGGTATGAGCTGGCCAACTAAAAGGACATGTTTATCATGTCTAACACTAAGAAGATGAAGCTAAGACTTGCCTATGACTGTGGGGAAAGTCAGTGTCAGAGACTAGACTTTCCTGTCCAGGGACCATGTCAGGAGATAAAAAGAAGTGGTTTTTTAGGTTAGGATTAGTCCTTATTGTATACCTGTTACTTTTTTTAGCACATCATTCAGAATTAGTTGTCACCTAAGGCTCAGCTTTGTGAGAGTGTGCAGGCACACACATAATAATGTCCTGTGCTGTGTGCACTTGTGAGTCTTGACGAGGTGTGAGGCGTGTTGGCTGCACATGCAAGCAGCCACCGTCACGCACAGGGGAAGCCCTTCCAACAAACATAAATGTTCTTTCTCAACCAGCGCATGGCTGGTGCTGCACACAGTGCCCTGGCAAAAATGACCAGCAGAAAATCACCGCAGTGTTCAGCAGAGGGCTTCTGGCACTGTGTGCCTGAGGAGGATCAAGCTGGCTCCCGCTGAGCTGCAGACGTTCAGCCACAGCTTCTGATCCTGCACTCACTACCAAGCTGGAGAGAAGTTGATCTCAAATCTTCACCAGTGGTGTCTTTGACCACCTTTGAGTTACGGCTTGAAGCTAATCCACTGGAGGCTTTTATCTTCAGTGCCACGGCTTGTAGTCTGAGGAACTTGGATCTGGGAGGCACAGATAGCTCAGGGTTCCTGTGAGTCACTGCTCCTTTGAATTAGGAGGTAGCAATTATAATTAGCAACTTCCAGTTACATGAGCACATTGCCCAGACGTGTCTTTACTGTGTGTGCCTGCAATGGCAGAAATGTCACGTTGTTTGCTTGCGCTTCTGTCCTTCCCCTCTGCTGCTGTGGGGTATCTGCAGTGAGAGCAGGGAAGGGGGTTTATTTTTTTTGGGTGATATAAAGTGAGTGGAGAACAATGAGACCAGAACTGCAGATTTGACCTTGAGTGCTGGGAGAAAACATAACACACAGTCTGTATAAAGTTTCCTCTTGAAGAAAAATAATAATAATAATAAAAATCTTTTTGTTCCTCCACCAGAGAAGACTGTAAAAATTTGCTCCTGCAAAGCTGAAGTGGATTTCACAGCCAGAGCAAGGTCATTCAGAAACTGTTGCCAGGTCAAGTTTTCACTTTGAACATTTTCACAGTTAAAGGAGGATCCAGAACATGTAAGAAAACACAGCCCCAGATTTTCCACTTTAAACTGCTTGTTGCTTTAACTATAAGGTGCAAAGAAGAGAGGAGGATTGGGGACACTGAAGTGGCAGGGCTTGGGTGATTTGTTTGTCTAGAAAATTTGTGCATCTGCTCTTTTGAGTGAAGTTCCCATTGGCTTTTTTTTTTTTACTCAATTTTCCAGCTGTGTAGCACAAAGCATGAGCAGGTCAACAGCTTTGCTGAAGATCACAGAGTGAGTCAGTGGCTCTGGAGAGATCAGAGCCAGGACCCCACTGCGTGCCAGCTCTTTGTGCTTCCCTCTGCTTTTAAAATTCGTTTCAACCCCAGGTGCTAAAACAAGGTGAAACAGGACAAATTCCAGACTGAATTTGGCAGAAGATTATGGAGGACACAGTGAAAATGCCACCACAATGCTGTGACACCACAGACTGAAGGGTGCACAGCCATATTTATGCTTAAGGGTATGGGCATTTCCATGTCCCCATGACTTTACAGTAGCTTTTCAACCCACTGGCCCATTTCAACTCAATCTGACAGCACTGCAGGATGCTCCAAGATGCAACATTTCTACAGTTGCCCTGAAAACTGGCAACCAGATAAAGAAGAGAGCTGGAGATTAACTACCTGCTATAGGAAAAAGTGACTCATTCACAGCACTGGCCACCAGCAAACCATCTCAGAAAGAGCAGGGAGGGTGCAGGGGGCACAAACCAGAGGTTTGTGGCTGCACTTGCACAGGGAAGCTAAAGAGGGCTGGGGCTCAAGCACCAGCATGCGACTGTGCTATGGAACTGCGAGCACACTCCTCAGCACAGCTGACACAGCATCTCCTAAGCCTTTGGACAGGGATCTCAGGCAGGAGACAGGCAGGCCCAGGCACAAGATGGGTTACATCCTCCTCTTCTGGGGTGGGGACACACACTCTGCACTTCCACAGATGTGATCTGTGACTTGGATCCTCCAGGCTGACATTGAGTGTTCCTTCTTTTTGCTGACTGGACAACTAACCTATTAAAAGTGATCTCTGCCTTCTCCTCCAAATTACTATTTCTTTGTGCTCACGTTAAACCTTTTAATTTTTGACATGCATAGGGAAAAAATTATTTAGAGAGAGCTGTTTTGAGGTATTCAGGGAAAAAAAAAAAAAAAAGCCAAGCTTGACTATTTTGCTAGCAGTGGATCTCAATTTGTTATTGTAGGGTCACTCGAAAGTAATGGCTGGCAAGGGTGAAAGTAATTTGCAAGCCCAGAGCTACGCTGATTAATTGTGGCCAAGCTGCGCAGCAATAGTAGGGTCTTTTATTGGGAGGTCACCAAAGGGTACAGGGCTGAACAGAGCGGATCATTACTGGAGGGCTGCTGGTTAATAGGAACTATAGAGCTGTTTATGAACAGGGGGCTCGGCTGGTCTGAACAGGATATTCATGAAGACTGTGCTACAAAGTGGTTCGTTGTTGTGGTCATGCGCTCTGGGCTGCTCACGTTCGTGGGTGCGCTTGTGTGGGCATGTTCGGTTTATTTAGAAAATAAGGGCATTGAAGCACTTGTTTTCTGAGGAGAAAAAAAGAAAAGCACAGAGTAAGAATTACTCCAACTGTGCAAATATTGAAGGGAAAGAAAGAAGATTGTCTCATTGTCCTTTTTACAAGTCTTTAAATGACAAAGCAAAGATGTGAAACACTGGCCAGAGCTGTGCTTGCCATCGCCTGGGGTCCCCAGCACAGCAGAAGGCTGCTAAACCAATAATCTTGCTTTCCTGACCTTGCAGCCTTCTAACAAATCTTTTCTACTTTAGCAGAATTGGTTTCAGAGAAGTAGGCTCTGTCATCTGGTACCCTGGTAATGTCCTCATTTAACAGATGCAAGGCCAAATCCTGCTCATGCCTTCACTGGCACAGTCCCATCACTTTTGGTGAGACTACTCTGGCTGAGAGCAGACCGTGACACTTTTCCCATTAATCCCATTCTCCCTTCCTATTGTGTTTGATTTTATGGTGCCTTGGAAACTGGGAAACCTGTATGTCCTCAGCCATTTGATGTACAGGAAATGTAGTCTTTTAACTAATCTTTTCCCTCAACAGAGAAGTTTTTTTGGTTTAGTTTTTTTTGGGTGGTTTGTTTTGTTGAGTTTTTTTGTAGATCTTGCCTTTCACTGCTTATGGAAACTGGTTATGGCAGAGAGGAAAAAGACTAGTGATTGTAACTCAGCAGCCACTCATCATGCTTGGTTAAAACTGTAGCCAGGCAGCTCCAGGAACAGAATTCTCAAGTCCAAACTTTCTCTAAGGCCAGTCTCCAGCAGCCTCTTCAGCTAGAAGTGGCCCTACTGGTTCATCCTCCAGCTGGAACAGATGTAGGCATGACTGAGCCTAAGACATCCCGTGCAGGCTGCAGCTGTACCAGGGTGACTGCAGCCACCCGCTCCTGCCTGGGCCCTGGAAGCTGAGCAGCCACCAGCCAAAGGGCTCACAAGGCTGCTGGAAAAGCAGTGGACTCCTGGCACAAAAGCCAGGTTGTTTTAGAGGAGCAGTGTGAACACTAAAGCAGTCACCACTTGGTCAACTGACCCCGGAAAGGACAGGATTTCTCAACATCCACCAAAACTCTCTCAGATTTAGGAACATCTCAGATCTTCCACACCTAACTTTAACCATGAAATAGCTCCACAACTACTTTCAACCAGACAACCAACTTTTAAACATATAAGGAAAGATGGGATGGAGTCTGCAAGGATAGGCTATTACATTCATTTGGAAGAGTTGTTTTCATTTCTTCATGACAAGGGTGGTAAGGCACTGGAACAGGTTGCCCAGAAAAGTGGTGGCTACTTCATCCATGGAAGTGTTCAAGGCCAGGACAGGGCTCTGAGCCATTTGGTCTAGTGGAAGGTATCCCTGCCCACGGCAGGGGGTTGGAATGAGATAACCTTTAATGCTGCTTTTGACCCCAACAATTTTACTGTGCTATGACTCTATGAATGTCAGTAAAATTGAGGATGAGGTGAAGGTCGTATACGACTCTAGCTGTGATCTCCTCCAAAATCTTGCACCATTACACTTGAAATATGTTCGGATTTTGGAAGGTTTCAGCGGAGAGTGTGACATACAAGATCTGAAAACTCTGGCCATGCTTTGGAAAGATGAGATTTTAAGAGGCTGACAAGAAGGACATCAAGGAAGAGATGAGAAATCAGGCAATGTGCTATTCACAGACTTGGAGACCTCAGAAAAGCATCAAGGATCTGGCAACAAATAGTGACTTCAGGCAGAGCTAGAGCACAGAGAATAGCTACAGGAGCCAGTCACCTGGGAAAGCTGCTACAGTAAAGTTTATGTTGGATCAGACTGTCCTCAGGGATTTCTGCAAGAAGATTGAAGAGGCTGCTGAAAACTCCGGAAAAAGAGCGCAAATGGGCCATAAAAATGAAGGCACGTGGGAGGAATGATTTTTTTCCTTTGGCCGAAACTTACGCAGAGACTTTTGTTCACAGATAAAGTTCTTGTCCTGAGGAAGAATCCATCACTCTGTTATATGAATGCTGGCAGAGATGGCATCATTTCCAGAATGCTTGTTAATTGTAGTCCTTCCAAATGTGACCAAGAAAGGGTTCTCCAGCTTCCTTATTCCACAGGAGAGGGAGATCCCTGTTCCTCTTCCTAAGCATTGCAAATTGCCTGCTCTTCATGGCACTGTCCACTGAGTCTACCCTGTCAAGCTGGTCTACGTTTCACCTGAGCCCTCAACCACCTGTTCATTTTGCACTCTGGTTCAGTCTCAGGTTCCCATCTGAAATGTGAACATTAACTGCCCTAGAGGCAGCCAAATATTTTAAGGCATCATTTATACCAGATTTGTTTCAGACCGAGGGATGGTTACCAAACGTCCATGGATCCCAGTGGAATGTGCAGCCCACAGATATGGAGCAGCTCTCCCAGAATTTTCTTTTGTAGGAGGGCTGTGCTTTCCTGCCCTGTTGCCATTACTGTCCTCTTGCCAAACAGCACAGAGCTGGCTGGCATTTCCCCGGGACCATTGCGAGAAGCGCCCTCAAGGACGCGACGTCACGTGTGCCGGAGCACGCCTTCGGTCTGAGCGAGTTCCTGTCAGCCTGATATGCAGGGGGAATACTGAATTAATTCCTGATGCTGACACATGCATCCCAACACAAAGATGTCACCCACTGGCACGAGTGTGTTGAGTCACTACATTTCCCCAGGCTGCAAAAGCACAAGAGTCTTATGCTCATATGCTGTTTCCCAGCAAAGATCCACGAGGATGCTGGCTCCTGCTGTGAGACCCACGTGCTTCACTCAACCTCCCACTGGCTCTTCCGAGGACCTAGGACCAATTTAAGGCATAAGTGGCTCTGACTTTCCCTCTCCCTCTCTCTTAGCCTACCACGGCACAGCTGTGAAAGGAAAATAGGAAGACTGCAGAGAAAGACACATGCCCCAGGTTGTGAAACTTGGTTCACAGGAGGCTGTGGAGATTCCCTCCTCAAGAAAAGAAAAAGGGAGGAGTGCAAGGGGAAAAGAATAGAAATGATGGTTTGGACCAAGTTCAGGCCTTTGATGTGTGCTCTGAGTCTGGGAGCCCAAGAGACACTTGTATGTTGAAGGCCTCACTATTTCTGTACTGGGCACAGACTCTGTTTTCCCTCAACTCCTTCCTGGATTGTTGCATCTGCTCTTATTTCAACTGCCTTTTTTAGGCATGTGCTTTAATACTACTTCTTATGTATCTAGTTTAATATCACTTATTATTTCCTTTAACATTGAGTGAAACAATCCTCAGGGCCAGTCTCAACCCTATGGACCAGTGTGTCCCATGGATGTTCCTCAGATGGTGGCAAGGACTCTTGCTGGGGCATCCATGAGCAACGCTCTGCTCTGCCAGGCAGCAAGCAGGGCAGAAAAGGGAGTCAGGATGCTTCCTAGGGAAAACAAGGTGAAAGGATGTGTTGTTCAAAGGGTGAAAATGCCTGCCCTCACCAAGGAGGTAAGGCAGTCAAGGTGGCAGACTGGCAGTGAGGCCCTTCAGCTCTTGCTCTGTGTACTTTTGCAATTACTGCACAAGTGAGAGAACAAGGGCACCACCGCTGCAAGCCGTCTGTCAGGAGTGCCAGGGAGATCTGTCCCTGCCTCACAAACACCACCTGTGTCTCTCTGCTGTGATGGCCATGCCTGTCTATCTTAAGGGAGCCAGCAACTGGAAAGCAGAGGAGGAAGATGGAAAAGGGGATGTTAAAAGCTGTTGGTCCTGGATGGACAGACGGACAGAAAATTATTGCCTTTAGAATCCTGGGGGACAGGTAAATTGCAGGGGAAGCTATAACATGCCATAAAATTAATATCACTAGTTGAGGCTGTCATGTGGCACAGGCAGGAGAGTTATGAATTTTAGTTCAAGAGCTGGTATTATTTTAGTTTGCCCTTGAGGATCAGGAT
The DNA here is from genome assembly GCA_013397155.1 of Irena cyanogastra. Lineage (NCBI taxonomy): Eukaryota > Metazoa > Chordata > Aves > Passeriformes > Irenidae > Irena > Irena cyanogastra. The sequence goes on along the minus strand of VWZV01013679.1, from coordinate 1,147,295 downwards.
TCGCAGGCAGGAGGCAAAGTGGATGTTATATAAAAATGTTTCCCCACTAGTAAGAGGGTGTTTCTGTTCTTCACTGAAGGGCCTGTGTAATATGCAGTTTTAGGAAGGGCATCTGGTAGAAGACACAAAATATATCATATTACAGGTGAGAATATGTGGGATCCAAAGTTTTGATGTGTCTGAAGTAAGACAGCTCTGAAAATGAAGATAACTGGGTCGATGACAAAATGTGTTTAATGCCTTTGAGGTTTTGCTTCTGATGAGTATTTGGGCCCTCATCCCTCTGACTTAGGATAGGAGAGGGGGTGTCAAGCAGGAAATGTCAGGCAAAGGCAATGAGAGGAGAGAATAACCCCCTGCAGTGCAAGGGAGACACTTGTCAGGGATTTCAGCACTGCAGGAGACTGAGGAGGACAGTGGCCTCAGAAAGAGGCACCAGAAGAAGGAGCCGGTTGGAGAAAGGCCAAGTGCCTTTTGACATCTCTGTTCTCTTCCCTAATTGCTACACCCCTTTAAATAAATAAATATCCTCTGACACATGAGGAATAGTCTGACTTGTGAGAGGTACTCCAAATTGCTCTGTTTATCCACTAAATCCACCCGTGCAAGAGCACACTCCCAGGAGACCAGAAGGAGGCACAGCTCAGTCCAGAGCCAGGAGAGAGCATCCCTTAATACTTTTCTGCCTTGAGCAGCAGCTTTAGACAATTACCCCCAGTCCTATGTCCTGCACCCCACCTCTGCTGTGCTCCAGACCATCAGGGAATTGGATTAACAAAACAAGGCACTGAAGTTCAGCCTCAGAGGAGGGGGCAAATTGGCAAGCCAAGCTGGGACCTGTTTGTGGGAGCAAGCTCTGTCATCGAGGGAGTGAAGCCATCCACCCTCCCTGCACAAGCACACTGTCCTCTCCATCACACTGGGGACAGAGGTGTCCCAGCAGCAGCTGCAAGTCACAAAGGATTTGTTGTAGAGGAAAAGCAAAGGCCAAAATACACACACAGGTTGCCCTGCAAGAGCTTATCCTCCTACTTGTCAGCAGTGTAACCATCTGGAAAAGTATAATTATTATAAATGTAATTAATAGTGATCTGGGAAGATTATAACTTTCTCTCTCTAGTCTTCTTTCTCCCTCTCCCCCTCCCCTTCCAAACTTTCTGGTTATGCTTATTTTGGCAACCCTAAAATAGTAATTTGATGCAAACTCTGGCCACAAATCCAATGGAGCTTGATAGGCTTTAAACGAGGGGAGGGGGGATAGGCAGGGGTGATGGCTTTAATGACTGTTCTTGGAGAAAGGCCATTGATGTGTTTTCATTACTCGGAAGAAAAAGAAAGCCAGAAAGAAAACAAGTGGTAGGACAGGCATTAGAAAATAACTATGAATAATTATAGAGTGGGGGTAAGGAGAAGTCCAGGGAATTACTTCAGGGATATAATCATGAGCCTATATCCAGGCCAGTTACTGGTGGCTGAGAGGAGGATGTATCCAAGCAGGGTTTGAGGGCCTCTCTGGTTTGGGTCCATCTCCATCCAGCCTTGCACGAGCCAGCACCACCATCGCAGAACCTGCTGTCCCCAGAGTCCCAGCAGGACCCCAAAATGCTTCACACATTTCTGATCTTACAGCACTCTGCAGACCTCCAGGAATGAGGCTCTATGCATGTGTCTGGGATGGGACAGAGACAGGATATTTTCCTTTCACACTGGGGAAGCTGAGACTCTAAGCTGCAGCCTGGATTAATTCGGTGAGGGCCTTAATTGTCCTTTGAACAATACAACTGCTCACTGTGGGTATTTAATGAAGGCAGCTACACACAGGCATCCCACTGGCAGAAAGCTCTGCAAGAAATCAAGGTGTGATAGTCAGAGGCAGGAGAGTTGTCCCTATTTAAAAGGACTATAAATGGTAACAGCCAGCACTTGCTGTCCACAGATCCTAGAGTAGTTTGGATGTCCCTGGAAACTTCTGCAGCACCTCAGCAGAAGAGACAGGATGGTTTCTGAGAGCTCTTCAGAATCAAGCTATAGGGATTATGTTTCCTCATCCCTAGAAAGCCTCCTAACCATCCATACCCTTTCCTGTCAATGGTGCAGCCAGACACCCACTCCATGACAATTACACCTCCCTGCCCTTCAGACAGGGCTTTTGGTGTGCTCCTGGTGGTAACACTGATTCAGGCAAGAACATTTCCAGGCACATGGCATCACAAAAAGAGATGAAAAGCCTGTATCCATCTTGGCTCGTGCACAGAGCAGAAGGGAATCCAAAGTGGTTGAACGATTAAAAAAGAAAAAATGAAATCAGCAGGGCTCCAAGAGGGTATTTTCATGCCAGCTCCTCAGGCGCTATGCAAAGGTTCAGGAATGAACGTGCACAGAGCAGGCTGGGAGGGGGGTCACAGTCAGGAGTCATCTCCTCGAGGTAAAGCACTCCTCACTGCTGCTCACGGGGCCAGCAGCAGGTACATGACCACAGAGGAAAAGGACATGCCACCTCCATGCAACGCGCCCTGGAAGGGACTTCAAGATTCTCAGTCAACTCCAAACATATTTTCTGCCTTGAATCATTATCCAAGTACTCAGAACATGCAAAACCTTACACAGGCAGAAAGGAGCATCCTTCTCAGGACAACTCCTTCTTCTAGGAGATGCCACTCTCCTGCCACAGCAACACTCTATCGTATTTCTGTGTCACCCATCACCATGGCACTCACGTGCACAGCAAGGTTTCTAGAGCACCTGAGTCTATGCTAGAGAGACAAGGCAAGCCCCTGTATTTTATTGCACTACAAGGTAAATAATTAGCCAATACCTCCAGAAGACAGCAGGCTGGGGCATCTGTTCAAGTTTCCCAGAGACCATCTGAATTTATACTCTTTCTTTATTTACACTACTTTTTTCTCCTGGTTATTGATGATGTTTCTCATTTGTTTTTATTAGATGCAGGTGTTTTCTGCACTTCAGCTGGGAGCACTTTCCCTTTTCAGCCAATTTCAGATCTACTTTGTGTCTCAGTCACCTTTTGACTGTGATACTGGAGAGGCAGAAAAAGAGAGAAGGAGATACTGAGTTTTGCTGCCTCAGCAGATGTGTGTTAAAGTGTTTTAGTGATTCAGCCAGTGTGTCTGCCTGAGGCCAAAGGAGAGGCATTGTCTGAATCTAAAACAATTAATAACAAAAAAACAATGTGGGCAGCATGAAGCGGGGGAAGGTGGAGGTGGAAAGCGAGTGAATCACATGCATATTATCACATGGATATTTAAGTCCACCCTGTCCCCTCCGAGACACAAAAGCCTCAGCAGCCCTGTGGCACAGATAAGGGAAATTGAAGCTTCTTTTGCAACTCATCCCCAGTCATCGAGCATCTCTGCCCAGAGCCAGACTGCACTTTTCCAATGCCCCAGGGAAGCAGGAACATAGGAAGTGCCATGGCCATGGCATGCATGGCCAGTGGGGCAGGAGACTCACAGCCCTACTTGTTGCTGGGCCATGCACAGTGCTGCCAGGGGCACTGAACTGCTCGCCCCACACTCAGGTCCTTGAGAGAGCACCACCAGCAACACAATGACCTCTGCTCTCCACTCCGGCCAGGAAGGTGCAAAGGGGAACCTCTGTTGTCTGCTCATGATGAAACATCTGTCTTTTCCCTGTTAGCAGAAGAAATTAATTTTGTCTGTGCTCAGGCAAGAGGAATTTGTCCCCTGAGCTATTTCTGCCTCTATCATTTAAACATGCAGTTTATGCTTCAGTCCTTGTGGAAGTTTCTAGGAAGGACCTCCTGATGCCCAGGATCTGATGCCCCTTGCTTACTGAATCCCCCCAGTTTGCACCCCAAGCTGACCCGTGTGGGCCACTGTGAGGTGGAGGCACCCCAGTCACCCATCACCACTGGAAATGTTGGCAGCTGAGCCCTGATAATGTGAAACAGAGCCAACACAGCCCCACAGAACACCCAGGCGCTGATCTGGTGGGGGGAGACTCCATTTCTACATGTGGTTTAAAATTGATACCCCCATGAGGCATGTTAGAAAGCAAAACATTGATGCTGTCTTCACTGGAACATCGGTTGCTTTGTTTTTTTAATGACACAGAAAGCTGCTTGCAAAGAGATAATTTCATTCAGCCTAACCCTTGCTGGATGTGGAAGGAAGTCCTTAGAGGTGACTCTCCAACGTATCCAGTATGCCACCTAGCCCTCGCTAGCTCTACTACATCCACTGCTGCGGGATGAGCTGCGGGATCCTGCTGGAAAGGGGCTCCCAGCACAAAGCTGTGAGCACTTGCTGGGGTTATCATCGCAAGCAAGAAGGCACTGTCCAAGAGAAGAACAAATATCTTGGGAAGAAATCACATTTTACTTTTGACACTCAACGCAGTCTCCATGCAAAGTGAAATACTGTGTCGGTATCTGCACCTCCTGCTGGTGTTCATTCTCTCCTTTCTGCACTTTTGTCTCAGACTTGTCCCATCAGTTCTACTTCTGTTGCTTGTCATTTTTTCCCTCCAAGGATTGTAGAAGTATTGGCTTTCTCTTTTTTTTCAGAACGATGCTTCAGGCACCTGATTTCACAACGATTCAGTGTTTTTTAGCACTTGGTCATTAAAAAAAAATATTATACATTCTCCTGTATAAGCATTATTTTGCTAATGAGTTTCAGATCTACAAAAACTGGACAGTGGTTTTGAAAGGAGAAGAAAAAAGTATCTTACTTTCCTATGTCATTTAGCTCTTAGTCTTCCTAGATTGCCTGAACTTTTTTTTTAATGTCCTAAGTGCTTCCAAAACACACAGATTAGCCCAAACTGATTAAAGTATGTGTTCCATCCTCTTTATCACAGCCAGGAAAGTCAGTGCTTTTGCATATTACTGAGACTATCAGAATGAAGTGTAACATATCTGATATATTAAGAGCACTAACTGCTTTCCAAACAATTATTTCTCTTTTTGCAGCAGAGCAATATGTAACACACAGAGCCTATAGCAATGAAATACACTAGAAGACACTAATAGAAACGTTGGTTTCCTCTGAACGCTCTCTGTTCACTCCCTCGAAATAAGAGAGCATGTCTTATAAACATAAAACATGATTGTGATCTCCCCTGGAAGAGCACAAGCCAGGAGAAATGTGATCTTTGTTAGCTGCAGGCTCTCCTACAGCTCACAGCCAGCCACACGCTGCACACTGTCCTGTGGCTGTCTCATGCTGCCAGGGTAGTGGGCGTTTTTTGGTGTCAGCAGAAGATGCCATAAAGACAGACCTTGTGAAGAGCAGGGAGAGAGCACAGACCAGGATCATCTGCAACTCCATCCCAACTGCTGGCCTCAGTGGTTCAGTACAGGTGGCAGCCCTAAGACCCTCACGGCTGAGACTACTTTCATAAAATGGGAGCAAACCTGCCAAGAGGGCACCTCTCATGGCTAAAATACTGTCATTTTCTGGCTGAGGATACAACTCAGTTTCCAGGCAAGCTTTTGTGGATGAGTGTCCTCGCAGAACGGCACAGGAGTGAAATGAGGGTGGCTGCAAGACAACTTCACATGACCTGGGTTTTGGCCCAAGAGAAATTTCCCGGACAGCGCTAAGTTAGAGCAGCTTCCCCTGGGATCCCTCGCAGGATCTCTGCCCCGTGGCAATCCAGCCGTGCCCAAGCCTCCCATGCCAGGGCTTGCAGCCGGGCTTGATGGAGGCAGTTCTCTACACGCCTCACCATTTTGTGTCTCGCAGGTAGGAGTGGGAGTGAAACCTCTCCTCCACCCCTCAGATACTCTCACTGTCTCTGTACCAGGTATTCATACGGGGCACTCTGTTTCTTACAGGGCGGATGAGAGAACGAGGAAAGCCGTTTTTCTCCTGCCCTAAGCCCTCTCACAAAGTGCTTCCAGATCTCCAGGTGAACAGTGCTCACTCTGCCTGGTGCTATTTTCTGCAGAGCACCCATTCAGACCAGTGGCAGATTCTTATAAAAAACAGTGGCAGGATGCAATTAATATGCTGTTAAAGCCTTAAGTGTCAACTGGATAAACCATTTTAAAACACTTGAAGATAAAACCCCTGGGGAGTGCTTTTCTTACCTTAAAGGTGCCTTTTTTTTTTTTTTTTTGCAGTTAACTGTGATTTAAGCAGAGATTCAGGTAGTAATAAATAAAATCTCTGGAAATAATTCTTGGTAGAAAGAAAAGCAACAAAACACTCAACCAAGCTTAGAAATGTTGTTTCCTTTTTTGAAGTGCAAGAGGTAAGAACAGGAGGAATTGATCTTTACTACTGAGTCCACATGGGGTAGAAAGGCACCCCAAGGTAAAACAAGGAACACCTGAGAGGTGCAAAGAAAGCCTTAAGCAGGAAATTTTGGAGAAGAAGGAGTTAATGCTTTTAAGCAACCATCCGTCCTCTTACCATAGATAAGGGTGCATTCTAGTGGCAAAATCCATGCAATGCAGCTGCACAGATGACTGATCTAAAAAGAAACCTGGGGAATATGAAGCTTTGGAGGAGTGCGTGCCTGTGTGGAAGGGGGGTTGACTTGAATCGCACATAAACCTCACTCAGAATTAGCTGATCCCTTTGAATTTCCCACTGGCCTGGTAGATGCCCCCGTGCTTGAGCTTCTGAGCAGACTCCCACCCTTCGTTCTGCTCACCCCCCTGCTCCAGGTGTAACCCCTGAGCACAGCTGCGGGGGCTGCACACCCCAGTTTTGGAGATTCCCTCCCCTACGCTTCCAGCTTCCTTGCTCCTAGAGATGAATGAGAACTAAGGGAGGCAAGTGAGAAGGACCAGGGCCGGGAGAACTGTAACCCTGAGGAATGCAGCGGTGGAACAAAAGACAACAAACCCCAAGCTGCCCAGGACAGGGGATGAGCACTGCAAAGCGCTTTTTTTTTTTTTTTTTCCTCCCCTTTCTTCTCCCTCCCCATTTTGTGCAGGGCAAGAGGCAGAAGAATGAGCTAAAACGTGCAAATTGGACTTCACATGGCAAAATTCCCCTTCTTTTCTGGCATGCCCTAAGCAACAGCGAACTTTTCCAAAGAGGAATCTAACACAGTGCTTACAAGCAGCCCAGCCCTCCCTCTGCTCACTGTCCGGCCGTGTTAACCCTTGCTGTTTAGGGGTGTCAGGGGCGCACCCCGGCACAGGGCAAAGCCTCACTGCTGTTTTAAACCTCGCCCAGGGGCAGAGGGACAGGAGAGGAGGGCTGGGCACCGTGCACACACAAAGGCTCCTTCCTGGGCCTGGGCGGGCGACAGTAGCTGCCTGGCAGGCACCCAGCCATCTCCTCCCGCGCTCACCTTTGGGGCGCATGGAGGGCTCGCAGCTCCCCTGGCACCAGCCGGGGTCCCACACGCCACCAGCACAGGGTACAGCACCTGAGATCAGGCCCTGCTAACTCAACCTCCCACTTGCTCCCCAAACTCAGAGCCCTGACCTCTCCCATGCAGACTCCCTGCAACCCAACGGCAACCACTTTGCTTTTTTGTTGGTTTTTTTTTTTTT